>CM064866.1:81459417-82060278 GCA_032719365.1 Prinsepia uniflora | reverse complement strand
TCTCATGCACTGCCAGAGCAACCACTGGAACTGATGACCGATTTGAGTTTCGAGGAACGGCCAGTGCAGATTCTGGATAGGAAGGAAAAGGTCTTAAGGAACAAGACGATTTCTTTGGTTAAAGTACTATGGCGGAACCACGAGGTGGAGGAAGCGACATGGGAACCCGAGGAATTGATGAGAGGGCAGTACCCATACTTGTTTGAGTAAATTTCGAGGACGAAATTTCTGTAAGGAGGGTAGGTTGTAACGACCCGAACCGAAAATAATAATATTTTAATGTAAAAAGACTGTTTTACTCTTGGGGGGGAAACTTTGACTTTTTCTCGGGAAATAATTTGGACTTTGACCCATGACTATGACGTAGATCGGGACGTCACGAATCCGTAGACAGGCGGCACGCCGAAATCGGAGTTCGTATGAAGAAGTTATGGTCAAGGAAGCGTTTTAGCGGAATTTACGAACCGAGAACAACGGAATAAAATATTAATTAATTACGGGAATCCGTGCCAAATTAATATTTAAATCGAACCGATGGATTGGTGACAAGTGTCACCCATCCAAAGGCTTACTATTCCAATAAAGCAATTAACACTATTTAATCAATTTTTATATTATTTAATTTCCCTCCAATTGTTCCCAGCCGTTGGATCATCTGCTCAAATGGATCCCAGCCTTCCATTTTCTCTGTTTTTTCTGCTTCATGCACGTTCTGTTTCTGCTCTTTCTTACAAACACACAAACACACACATTCATCCCCTTCACACCCATGCTTTTCTTCCCCTTTTCTCTCAAACCAGGCGATCGAACCAGCCCCTCTCACACCACCACCCGATCACCAGCAGCACCACCATCATCTACTCATCATCCCCGAGCATCACCGGCAGCCACCACCCCATTTCCCAGCCCTGAAAATCCCGTCCAAAACACGACCCGAAAACCTCAAGGAAACCGATCCAGGAAGCAAACCTCCATAACCACCTCACCTCGACGCGGGAGGAGCTCCAGTCTGCACCGTGGGGATTCTAGGAGCCTAACTGGACGACGGCGGTAAGACCCAAAACCCGATAAGCCCGTTTTCCTTCCCTGTTCGACCCGATCGTGTTTAATGCTTAGAAATGGATTGTTAGGTGATAGACATGTCCTAGGGTGAGTGACGAGTCGTTTGGGACCGGGTTGGACGACGGAGACGCCGTGGATCACCGGAGACGACAACCGGACCGTGACCGTGAGTTTCAGAGATATTCTGGTGAGTTTCCTTCCACTTTCTTCGTGTTTTGAGGTTGTAGAACCGTAGGACAGACCTAGACGATCCCATAGGGATCAACCCCGTCGAAAATGGTGGCCGGAATTGTGTGATGGAATCGGGTCAAACCGTGGGTCGAATGGCGACCCGGTTCCAGTCAAACGGGTCGACCCGGTACTGTAGCATGATGACGTCATCATGCTGACGTCACTTCTGACGTCATCCTGTCAGATGTTGTCAGACCAGGGACCAATCAGAACGTGCCACGTGTCACTTGACAAGTGTCAGTGATGACGTCATGCTGACGTCAGCATGACGTCACTGCTGACGTCAGCGGTACTGTAGCAGCGTTGACCCACGCGTTGACCAGGCGCGTGGGGGCGCGTGTGAACAGTAATTTTGGTGGGGCCGGTACCATTTTCAAGGTTTCGACGATACGGATCCAATGGAGGTGGTTTCGTGTCGATCGGAGATCGTTAAGTTGGTCAAAAGGGGGTTTGAAGCACCGGGAATAGTGCCCGGGACGCGTTTTTGAGGCGGATCTGTTCTAGGGTCTTGGTATTGATATTGTAGGGTCCTTAAGTAACCCTCAGGAATAATAATACAGGTTTATAGAGATCGTTGAGCAGCAAGGACCAAGTGTGAGTGGGCTGTTTGATTTATAAAAGGCTTGCATGCATAAACTGTTTTACTATTTCCACTGATGAGTCTTATGAACTGTTTATATATGTTATTACGATGTTTTGGGCATGAGACCCGTCTGGATTATATGTGGATTTTGTTTGGGATGTCCGGGGGACATAGGGTAAACTATACTGTTATTGTACTGTACTTTCCTACCTGTGTATATTGTCTCCTCCAGGGAGGGTCGTTGGCCTGGGTGGACCCTGGAGTAGTCACGGGGCTCTGACTGAGTGGAGTTGACCCCCGTTGGGCTGCTTACTCTCAGGAAGGCATGTTCATATACCTCGGGCAGTGACCGGGATACCGGGAGCTGATATACCTAGAGAGTCTCGGGTGTGAGACCCTGAGTGGCAACGCGTAGCCTTAGAACCGTGACATCATTTGGGTTGGGTTTTTACAGTGCACTGATATGTTAGTTTCACCTTACGATTATTATTGTGGTTCATTGGTTTATATATGATGTTTTCACTGCATGCAAGATTTGGAAAACGGAGGGGTAAAACCTTGTGATTATTTTATTATTAAATTGATTTCTAAACTGTTATTTTTGGCCCACTCACCCTTGTTTTACTGACCCCTCCAGACCCTGACACGGCAATAGAGGAGGAGGATCCGGAGGAGGAGGCAGAGGTTTAGTTTGCCTAGCTGTGCACCTGTACACCCACTTGTGGGTAGGTTGAGCACCGAATAAATGTACTCTGACTAGTGTGCTCACATGTTGTATTTTACTTTCCCTTGTCTGACAGTATCACTTTAAACACTGTGTTTGTACATTATCTATCTATGTGAGTCTTCGGTTTTTATTTAAGGGTACTTTTGGTATGTTTAGAGTCATTGTTAGACGGGAGCGGGTCACGTCCCCGGGTGGTCCCAGGTGGGATTGGGACGGATCCTGTCACCGATTCTGTAAATCATTGGGCCCACGACCCAAATTCATAAATCAATTGGGCCCCTAGCCCGATTTCGTAAATAACTGGGCCCCTGGCCCGATTTCGTAACTCAATTGGACTCCAAGTCCGAGGTTTCCAAAACAATTGGGCCTCATGCCTGAGTTTCTCTTTCCAATTTCAAAATCATTTCATGAAATCATATCCAAAGTCCTAAGTATAGAAAATCAGTATAAAACCGGAAAAACCTCGATTTACGTGCAAACACGTAAATCGCCTCGAAATGCATGAACCATATAATTCACAATCATCCAAACTAATATCATAAAATCATATTCATAATCCATATAAAACAGTTAGGCATGCATAGAATTTATAAAACCAAAGTCCACTCACAGATCGTTCAATGCGTGCCATAGGCCTTCTCGGGCCACACCACTATCACCGGGACTCCCAATCCTGTCCAAATCATATTAGAGGGTCACTAACCTCTACATTAACCTCCTATTAAAGTCCCGTAATTTTTCCGAATTTTTAACTATTTTTAAACTCGATTTAAAACATTCGGACGTCCCGAACAATATCGAAACGGTGTCTGATCGACACGAAACCAATCCTAAAATGTTCGTTACATTAGATAGGACAAAAGTCATGTTAACCTCACCTCAAGATTTGTGCCCACACGCCGTCACGAGCCGCCATGAGTGGCTGCGCGTGAAACCCACGCGCATGCTACAGTGTCATCGTCCTAACCCGAATGACTGGTAAACGGATCCGTCAACCTGCGTGACGACCCGGTTCATTTCCTATCAATTCAACCTTAAATCATTCAATTGATCATTCAACCAGCTTCGTTTTAAGTTCAATTAAACGTCTGTAAACCTAATTACATCAATCCTTACCTGAAATCCAACAATTCGACGATGAACATCGAAGAACACCCGTCACTGTTCCTGCTTCGAATTCCATCAATTCCAACTGGTTTCTTCCAATTGATCCACCCAGAAGCATAAGTGGACCATGGGAAACTGTTTCCCCAACTCAATTGCATCGTTTGATCTCTCTATCAACACGACCCACTCTTCGAATTTGCTCACTGTCGTCAAGTCCGTTCAGAGCCAAAACGCCATCAAATTTCTTCGTTCTTTCGATGATTATGATCGTAGGAATCCCAGAAAGCTGAAAGTGAGCTCCATTTTGATCCTCAGAGCCCATCACTCGACATTTGAATTTTCCCTCCATTTTTTCTAATTTTTCCAATCTCTGTTTTCTCTCAAGTTTGACAGCCCTCACTGCAGCAGAATGAAGCATACTTAAATCCTACTCTGTTTAAACAAACCGTGCCGCCTCAGAAGCTTGTGGAAATC
Organism: Prinsepia uniflora; assembly: GCA_032719365.1. NCBI lineage: Eukaryota > Viridiplantae > Streptophyta > Magnoliopsida > Rosales > Rosaceae > Prinsepia > Prinsepia uniflora. The sequence goes on along the minus strand of CM064866.1, from coordinate 82,056,094 downwards.
CAACCTGGCCACTGAGAAAAGTTTCCAGCAAAGCTTCAAATTGGATTAAAGAAATTTCCGTGTTTGCTGGATGAATCCGGCCGGCTTAAACAATCCTCCATTTTCAATCCACTATCCGATTAAAGAATGAGATTGTTCATAATCACCACACACGGTGGTGCAGCCATGTTCTCCCCACGATTTACTACAGTAACCAGGGGGTAAAATGACCAAAATGCCCTTCTGTTCAAAATTACCAAAATGCCCCTCACGCATCTAGACCCGTAGCTTGGTCATTCGAACTCCGATTGACACGTGTCGCCTATCTACGGACTCAAGGCATCGAGACCTTCCTAACAGTCCTCGGTCCTCGGCCATCGGGTCTCCCGATCAAAAAGTCAACATGTTCCCCCTTTTCATCCAAAGTACGAAAATGCCATTGAACTTCCGAACATCATAACTTCTTCCTCGAATGTCGGAATCGAACGTGTCACCTGTCTATAAACTCGTGACTTCCCGAACTACGTCACGGTCATCAGTCAAAGTCCATTTGACCGCCCAATCAAAAAGTCAATATTTTGCCCACGCCTAGGGGCAAAACGGTCATTTTGCACAATTCGTCCGACTTTACTCAACTAATCCCAGATTAGTCATTCTAAATTATAATTGAATAATATTAAATCCCGATACTCGGGACGGGTCGTTACAGAAATACTCACAATCTTTGTATATCTCCCAACAATGATGAAACATAAATTGTGAATTCATTTTTTGCTTTATAATAGACATTTGCTTGTGTCAGCTGAACATATAATAAAAAACAATTGATTAATTAGAAAAAAAAAAAATTGTACACAATGATACTACATTTATATATTTACAAATTCTCACTTCATCCATCTGATTGGCACCTATACGATGAAGATTTGCAACTTGTTTTGAGTCCCTTTGCCACTTTTTGAGCATCAGTCACAATTTTCTCCACCTATTTGAAAACCCATGAACAGTTCAAATACATTCCACATGACTATCCCAATTTTGGATATAATGGTTTCGAACACGTACCCAAAATGCGATATTTATTTGATCTACTCCTTCAATTGCATTTGAAGTGCCCAAGCGTTGCATAAAATCACTTCTTTCTTATTTGACCATTTATGATTTGGTGCCATATAAATTTCTTGTGGATATTTAAATTGTCAATTTAACAACAACAACAGCAACAATAATAATAATAATAATAATAATAATAATAATAATAATAATCATTCATATATAATAATAATAATACAACTATCAATTTAAATTGCATTAAAATTATTGCAAGTCTAATAAAACATACAACTATCAAATAACTCAGCAAATAAATCAACAAGTCTAATAACCAACAAATAAATCAGAAGAATAAAAAAAAAAAGAAAAAAAAAAGGTCAAAAAAGGGAAACAAAACGCAGTCGTTTTCAACCCACCTTCTTCGATGGTTTGTTGAAAAGAGAGAGTAGAGTCTAGAACTCTCTCAACAATTGCGAAACCAAAATAAAGAGAGGCCTAGTGGTGGAGATGGCGACGAGAGGTTGTGAGAAGTTGTCGAGTGGTGGTGGTGTGCATGAGAGGATGTCGATTGCTTCCAGTTTGTGTGTTTCAGTTGATTGCTTCGAAAATACAATCGAACGTCAATAGGTCTGAGGGTTTCGCGAGGTTCCAGCGATGATGTGAGGCTTTCGACTGGTCCTTTTCTTCTTTAAGAGGTGAATGAGTGTTGTAATTTGTAGGCAAAGGTATAATTGAGTGATTTTTTATTTTTTTCCAAATTGTTGCCAGAGGCCGTGTTTGCTGTCCAATTCTAGTTTTTTTCCCCCTTTTATGTTCATCTGTGAATTGTGGCATGTTTGGATTGTTGTGTTTGATTGTTTTGATTGTTGTTCATCCGTGATTGAATAATTGTGTTTTTTTTTTCCAAATTTCTGTTCATCCGTGATTTTTTTCTAATTGTTGTTCATGATTGAATTCTAGGTTTTTGTTGGCTCTCTCTATAAATTATGGGCTTTCTGGTTGAATAAGGGTTGTGGGTGATGAGCAAAGTAGTCGTTGGCTGCTGCTCTTTGCTTGGTGGGCCAACTGCCCAACCCGTGCAATGAGGGAGGCAAGAATAGCCCCAGTGCAAGCCACTTGCTCCCGTTAGAACCACTATCTCAGAGGCTAGAGGTCATATCAATCCTTGTCTGGGCTAGATGGCTAGCGTTAGACTTGCTCTAAAGGGCTAACCAATAGAAGTGATTCTTGAGTCACCTAGTGGTCGCTTAACAAATATAGGTTCAAGATTTTTGGTCATGATGGGTGATTATAAATGGTTATAATAACACCTTTAATTTTTTAGAATTTTTCTTTTCTATGTTAATTTTTTTTTTTTTTGAATTATGCTCATCATTGATCTCATCCTTCCAAATGAACTCTAATTTGAAATTTTTGCGAGACTAGCTTAGTTCAGTGCTCATCGAGAGAAATTTTGAAAATTTTCCATACACTAAGTCAATTATCTTTTTTTTTTCACCACCCATTCCTTCCATGTATTTATTTTAATCATTATAAATTTAATATTTAATTTTACGACTACTAAATAATTTTAGAAGTATTTGGTCAAAATATTTTAGTAAAAGTTTTTAACTATCTTATATTTATAATAATAATATAAATAATAAAATGTACCGATTCATCATTGTAAGTGTAAATGAGAGGACAACAGCGTGATAATGAAATCCAGAGGGTGAGATGAAACGATGAATCATCTCTAATGCTACTGCAAAACAGAATCAACCAACCATGATTAATAAACAAATAATTTCCAACCACAAGAAAATTACAAGCAATATATATAAGCAGTATGTAACCCACAATCCAAATATTTGCGGTTCCTAAACAACTGAAATGCTTCATCCATTCAAATCCAAACTAGTTTCACTAAAATCAAACTAAATCACTTCTAATTGAGCATACAATTTAGGCAAATGATCCTGCTCTTGAAACATGAGATTGAGCATCTTCGAATTGATCATCGTCAATCTTCTCAGAGCTTAGGCTTAGAGGGATGAAAGCTCTGTAAACTTGCTCCATGTTGGGAATTTCCTTCAGTTCATGAGCAGCAACTTCCACAGCAGTGTCTTGGAAAGACCGGTAGAATTTATTGTTGCAGGCGAAACCAAAGACCACGGATAGGATGGGAAGGAGAATCAATAATGGCGTAAAGTAGAATTTTTTCACCCCAAAGTAACCAAACATGGTAACTTGGTACAACACCAGAGCTGCAAGAACTCGAACATGGATGTGTGGCCACAGCCTTCCATAACTTTCATATGCTGGAACATAAACTTTGAGCGCCTGCTCATATAAACAAGAAGATTTAGTTGTCTGTCAAAAACACCCACAGGGCCTAGAAAGACTGAAGGACTGAAGGATATACCTGATTCCGAAGGACAAGCCATCCCATGCCGAAATAGAGAACACCAAACGGAAGAATCAGTGGAGCAATAACCGAGTAGCAGAGGACAATTGTGATGATAAGCATGTCACCGGGCACTCTAGTCCCATAACCAAGATCACTAGGAAGCCAAGCTGCTTTCACCTCATCTTCGGTCTTACAAAGATACTTTCTTTTAATATGAAAAATGATAAGAGGGACTAATCGGGACAGTTCAAGACCATATCCAATGAAAAACCTGTCGTCAACGGAAATAAAGAAAATTAGTATGGAGAATTGGAAAGGGATGCTCATCATGGCAAATAGCACAAACTGTTAGTTACTTGAGAGCCACAAAGGTGAGGAAGTAAGTTGCATTTCCCGGGAGGCTCCTTGCGAGCAAGTCAACAATAGAGTTAGGATCCTTCTGGAGGCTTTTGAATGTACTGAATAAGGTTCCACCTACTGTAACTCCAAGAAAGACATTGAAGATAGTGAAGTAGAAATATTTCCCAGAAGCAGCTCTAATTGCATGGCTCTGAGAAGGGATTCCCTCAGCCTTAGACAAGAACAATAGGAACTTTGGCAACAGAGCAAGAAAGAGTATAAGAGCGAGTTGAGGTAGATAAGCTTCCAGCACTGTCCTAACAGCAGCTATATCCAAAACTGACTTTAGAAAAGGGAGAAGCTTCTTCAGATTCTCCAGCGTTGTGAAAGCAGAGATAAACGCAATTGGAATCATATAAAACACAACGGTCAGAGCCACAACGATGTACACAACATACTGCCTAATTTGCCTCTGAAGGAACTTGATTTTAAGATTAGGCCAGAGAACTTGACGAGGCTCAGGAGCAGCGACAACTGTCCATGTGTCAACTATTTGAGCATGTAGAGTCTGAGCTGCAGAAGCTGCAGTCACCCTATTGGTAAAAAATACTAGAGCAGCATTTACCTGCTTCTCTCTGAGAGTGGCTTTTTGTTCAGCCTCCAGTTTTGGAATCAATTCATTAATCTTCTCAGAGTGGTGATTTATGCTGTCCACTTTTTCCCCACAAAGACCAAGGAAACCGATTTTGTTAGTGGGTCTTGTTCCTTCTGGATTTCCAGTTTGTTTCGATGCTGCATAAACTGCTTCGGCCCTTGCAAGCTTCTTCTTATGACCTTCTAACTCTTCCCAAATTTTGTTCACCTGTAAGAATAAACTAGAACATGAACAGAAAGTCCTAACGAAACGGGAAACACACATCAACAGCAAGTCAAAAATTATACCTCTTTATTGTCTGTGACCACCAAAGATCTGTAAAATGTTTCGGGGTAGACAGCTTTAAAATAAGAATCGACCTGTTCCTTTCTGACTTGCCCTTCAGAAGCATTAGGTATGTCTCTTACAATAACTGCAAATTGTTCAGGCTTCGCTTCAGGAGACATTAGGGCATTGGCCCTCAGGTCGGAGACATGTTTATAGGCCTTCCACAATAAGAAGTATGTAACAAAAGAAACCCAATAGACACCTAAGAGAAATGCCCACAACCTAACACTATTCTCCTGCATATACAGAAAAACATACGTAGATTCAAACAGAAGAAAAAAAAAGAGATCGTATTCATTATCTAACCAATATATTTATCATTACTCAAAACTAAAGCAAACCAAGTTTTGGCACTGTTATAGGCATAATCATGAAAATGCTATAAGCATAATCACAGCTGCCACAATTAAATCAAAGAAGAAAAAAAGAGCAAGACATTGATGAAAATATTAGCTAACCTTGAGATGTCCCATGGATAATTTGTCAAGATCATTAAAAGTGGTATTGCCTGTGGTAAGGTTGGTTAACTTCTGTCCAACTTCAGTAGCAGCAACAGGCAGGAGAACGGGTAGGAGCACAAGACTGGATAAAACCAATATCCCCACCACTGGCACAGTAGATAGAAAATTGTTAGAACTAGGAAAGCTTCTGCACTTTACAATCAAAGATAAAGCCTGTTCATGACATAACTACTCGTGTTCACCTTGTAAAGGCGGTACCTAACCTAACTTAATATTCCATCCATTTTTACACAAATCCATAGTTTATAAAGTACAAGCAAAATGTCAACAAAATCTTCATTAATCAGCTAGTTTAACGAGAGTTACAATAAATAGATCTAAAACCCTTAAAATTCATAGGATTTCGAGTATAAGCAAACTGCTAACTCACTGTTCTTTGAGAACTAAATGTGAAATGAAAAAGGAAAATATTTGGAAGTTCAGAAAATCACGTCTCAGAGCAAGAAAAAAGTTAACTTTTTCCAATCTCACCAAACTCCAACTATTCATTCATACAAACAGCAAAAATATTAAAAATCTGAGAGTAACTTTGAAATTGATCCATCCAACCAAAGCAACCACAAAGCTTAAGGCTTTCGGCAAACAGAAAAAAAACCCAGAAACAGTATCTGGGTACAAACAAAAGTGACAAAAAAGCAATTTGGAAAATTGACAAACGGTTCATAGGCAGAGACAACCTGTAGTCAAGAACACAAAGTACACAGCAGTGTCGACCCCTGACATGGTAATAACATCCTGCTCTGTGGAAGACAGAGCCTCTTTGATCCAAGCAATCGGATTTCGGGTCTTGGACCCACCCTCCCATGGATCCAGGCCTCTCAGGAGGCGATTGGGATAGTAAATCACACTGTTACCAGGCTTCCTCGAAAGCCAAGCGAACAGAAACATCAAAACCACAAAAATGGCGAAGGAAGTCCCTAAGGACGTCAAAAAGGAAGCGAGATTCATCTGGGTTTTGCTCTAAACACCGATAGACTCAAAACTTTTCTCAGTGTAATCTGCTTGGCATGAAAGTCGAGGTGACCTGTGACCATGCACTCAAAGCACTAAGAATGGAAATAAAACGAGCGAGAGAGAGCCGTTATAGGGACATTGAAATGGAGGAAGGGAAAGTAACCGTTGGAGGAAAAGAGAGAATTAAAGAAGAGGGAAGGGAGAGGAAGATGGACGGATAGAGGTGGTTACGATGTTACAGTCCATAAAAGGCAATGCCATAGCCAAAACTAAATGAAAAAAATGAAAATATCTCAGACAACGTTGTGCCGTTGTGGACCTCTGGCCCTTAGTTGGGTTGGCACTTTTATTTTTGAGGGGACAAGGAGTTGCAGTGTTTAGAAAAAAATACAAAAATAGGCTGCAACATTTAGACTCGGAAAAACTTTAGTTCTTATCTGAATATTATTTTTATTATTTCGTAAATAAAATTCATGAAATAGGCTGCAAATAAAAAATATTGACGGTTACAAACTAGGTAAGAATACAAAATTAACCTCATATATACAATGTTTAGTATTATTATATGTTATTAGTATTTTTTTTTCCATATATTATGTGAAAAATGTTGAGTTTAATTCTCATTAATAGTAAAATCAATACTCTATATTATCATTCCCCCTTCTATATTGCTGTATACAAAAATGTTTGATAATATAGTGATAGTTGGCATACCTTGAATGTCCAATTTATGCTTTTAGGGCCCTTTAATTTACACCAAAGAGATTATAGATGGCATTGGGTGAGTGGTATCCATGAAGGTTGTTAATTTTTAATATGATTCATAATCAGCATATAATTTATTTGGGTTAACTTAGAAGATTAAAATTCTGGGTCATTTTCAAGTCAATTAGTTATATCATATTTAATAAGCGGACAGATTTTGGGTAAACATGTCAATCCATATAATGATCTATTAACCTTTTAATGAACGAGTAGATTTTTAGGTTAACCTGTTACATCATATAATAATTTATATATTAACTCATTTAATAAATATGTTAATCAGTAACTCAAATATCTACTATTTACCTACCTATAAACTATATAAATTTTATAGGTTAATTGAGTTTCAAATATGACATATTTATTAAATAGGTTACATGAATTATCTGATTCATTAATAAGTCGAATTCAAGGTGTACATTATTAACATGATTATTAAATAGGTCAGATTTGAATTGAATATATTTAGATAAAACATAATTGATGATACGACTAGTTACTAACGATTACTTTTCACATTTAAATAAAAGGTTTTGTTTGGTTATGTCAAATGAGTTGTGAGCTTATGATTTGTTATCATGTATGGAGCGTGATCTGGCTTTATACATTACTTTTTATTCCAAAATTTAAAATGTGCCTAATTTTAAATTAAAAGTAAATATGAGTTTCTTATTAACTTAACTTCTCCGCACAATCAATTACTTTTGTAATTCCACGTTAAAGAAATAATTTGAATTGGAATAACCTGACTGAGGAGTATAAACACTTGATTGACATAACCAATTCAAATTCTTAAAAGGCAAGGCAAGTATGGAATTTTGGAAGATTTGACAAAATTAATGGTGTTGAGGCAAGTATAATTGCATTATCTCAAAAAGCGGAAAAGCATATATTATTAGTAAAGAAATTGCAAGTGGAGCACGATTTCAACGAATTTCATTTTATGTTTAAGAATTGAATTAACGCAATTTAAAAGAAAAAAAAATTTTAAAAAATTTATAACATAAAATTTAATTCAATTATTTACGTTATATAATAATATCATAGAACAAAATGTATCAGTTAAATGGGAAAATTAACGTTTAGACAAAAGAAAACAAGGTGGAAAATTAACGAACATATCGAAAAATTCAAGTTTTACGACAAGGCGACCTACTTTGATTTCCTAAGAATTCTATTTAAATTCTAATTAATCCTGCAAAATCTTCGATGAAATAAATTCATTTTTGTTTTGTCAAATTCATATTGCAATTTGAGATTCAACCTTGGGCCCGGAAAGGTGGTTAAAGTTGTCCTGTTGCGAAAGTTACGGTTTTCAGTTGTGTTGGGTACGTGTACAGCCTGTACCTCCACGAGTCGGCCAACTACTCAATTTCCTTCAGACTTGCGACTACCAGCGACACGTCGTCCTAGATCCCCTTCAACGACGTCGCATCGCAAATAAAAGAGGACTAGCCTCACCTGATCAAGCGATTGGAATTGGCCCAGCCACATTGCCAGGCGAGAAAGAAGCAGGCTATGGACACGCGGCCGCATCCTTTGCTGCCGACAAAATATCAGTGTACGTGTCTTTTTTATCTCACAAAGAAAAGAATGGTGCAAATTTGTCGCATGGGACCCACTTGTGGATAAGTTGATTATTATTATTGCCTTTTGTTAGTCAGATACCGCGATACCAGCATCCGATGAGTGTTGCTTTCGCGTATTTGGCTTGTCCTCATTGAGAGGAGTGATTATGATTGAGTGGTACCTAGTGCCGAGAGCACTCGTGGGCCCGAAGGGGTACAGCCGCAGAGGTTGAGATTTGAGAATGGCCGTTGTGTGAGAACCACTGGTCGTCTGGACTGGAGCCAGCAAGTGCGGCCCGCCTATGGCTGTCAAATTAATCTTATAGCCGTACCAAAGATTCAAAGAAACTGCGTGGATATATTTCTTCCAAGATATGATTTTTTTTTTTTAATATAACGCTACGATAAATATAAAATATTGTTTAAATAGGAACGAATGACCTTACTTAATGTATCCAGAATTTAATTAGAGTGGGGATTGAATTGGTATTCCTTGGGTGAAAAGCAATACAGAATATATTGCTGTTCCAATTATATATTATTCCCACAACAATGAATGAGCAAATAGTGATTAAACCTTTTTCAATAATGGAGTATTTGGCAAATCCAATGCTGGTATCTGTAACTTTTGTGCTTCTTTGCTGGATTTCTCTCTAGGTTTAATTTGGTTTCTTTGCTCATTTCTATTCTTAGGAATGAGCATGTAATTTTGGCTGAACAAAACACAAAAAAATGTCTGAGTTTCGGATTTAGGGTTTCCACGTTTTCGTGAGTACTCTACCTAGGTTTAATTTGGTTTCTTAGTTTACATCTGTTCTTATAAATGAGCATGTAATTTTGACTGAAGAAAACACAAAAAAAGGTGCTTGGGTTTCGGATTTATGGTTTCATGGTATATGTTCAATTACCCTCTACATTAAGGCATCTTAAAAAAAAAAGTAGAATTTAAGAAAACATATATTGATGATGATCATATATATTGCAATTCCACAATTATCACCTTGCATTTTAGCAATGTTTCCCAACATTTTCTAAATATTTTTTTTTCACCAATCGTCTTTCTGACCATTTACAGAGTAGGCATTGAAAATTTTGATAGATTTATGAGCTCGAGTTATGTAGTGTTTGACCCCCTCAAGAGTAAGCACATAGTCATGTGCATAAGAATTGTGTTAGCATCAATCGCGCATATGAGCTATGGTTAGTTTTTAGTCACATACATGCCTATACATGAAGGGTGCTTGCTAGAGTGGATATATATATATATATATATATATATATTTCCAATTTCAGTGATGGTGAAGATAAGGAGCAAACAGCAAACAAACCTCCCAACATAATTGAATGTGCATTTGGTATCGTCTCAAACATATTTCCACCAGCATGATTTGCACCCGTATCTAATACATAAGTTTACATGTAATCACGTTGATTAATAAAGCAAATCATTCAAATAAAAACTTTCATGAGACAATGAATATTACGTACTAAATTTGAGCCCTCTTCTTTTGTTTTTACTTGAGATTTAATCCAACTCCTTGTAATGAAATTTAAGCAAAAAAAAAAAATTGATTATAAGAACAATTTCCTAATTAATTTAATAATTAATTATGAGGTAGCCTTTGATGGTACTAATTAATCTACTAACCTCGACATGAGCGACAACATTGGGCAAATCAACGTTAATTCCATGGATTTGGGGATAGGGGTTCATACCCAGGCCCCAATATCCATAAACTATTAAACTCTTTCACCTCTTCAAGTCCCCCATAAACCCTAAACACGTCATCGAAATTGAGGTTGAGGATGGAACTTTGTGCCATGGACTTAATAAACAGCTGGGGGATTCCGTGGGCTTTGTAGAAAGGCAAGCCATCTATGCAAGCCAAGCTCTGATACCAATGTCAAGTAGAGTAGAAGGTACACTGAGAATGACAGCCACAATTAGGGTTTGGTTTTAGAGATGTTGAGAGGAGGGAATGGCCAGCCATCAACATCTGTTAGCATTCTCTCCAAATTCGCCGCCCAGCATTATGGTTTGAAGCTGGAATTTGGGAAGCTTCTTCTTGTGCAGTGAGATGAGATTCATGGCCTGATTTAGCAATGCTGCTGAAGACATTGAACTTAATTGCAGCTTTTAGAGATCATATTTTCTTGACTTAATTTGGCTCTTGGGCACCAGTTACTTTTTTTTTTTTTAAATAATGGGCACCAGTTAATTTCCGCACCAAAATTAAAGCTTGACCTCTCTTGAAATGTTTGCTTATATTTCCGAAATTCGACGAAATTAAAAAAAGAAAGAAAAGAAAACACATATTCCATGAGTAATTGAAATGCTGGATGTAGAGATGTTTTACTTGAAATACTCAACCAGAATTAAACAAGACATTCAAGAACATTTTTTGTTAAATCTCAAAATCATTGATCATAATATACAATGTAGTGGGAGTGGGGTACATTTTACAACATCTATACTTGCAAATCTAGGATTGATGATTTTCATTTTGGCAAACGTACGTTTCTCACAATTAATATTGTTAGGACTTAGGAGCTGCAATAAGGGTGAAGAGTTCTGCAATCTAATCGACAAAAATCGGAGAGTGAGTGAGGATACCCGAAAGAAATAAGGGTCAAGAGTTCTGCAATCTACACAAGCGAAGCAGCAAGCAGTGGCTCAATCGTTGTCATCTGAAGTTACAGCATTGTGCTCGACCTCTGGCTAACTTGTCCCAAAGACAGATCATTTGCCTTGGGGATTGATAATGCGCGGTGTAATAGTTCTCCAAGCACCCGTACTGACAAAACTTCCAGTTATGGGAGTATTGGACGGCTGCCATGGAAGTGTTGAACTGCTCAACCCACATTCCCATGCTCACATCTTCCATTTTGAAAAGCTGCATGTAAACAAACACACAACATTTTCAATAACAATGTGATGATAAGATGCAACTGGGAAATGTAGGAAATCTTCCTACACAGTAGGTAATAAGTCGAACTAGTTAACTAACCCTTAGGCTTCGATTCCCATGCTGAGAAATGATAAATTTAGCAATATCAATGGAAATGACATATCCGGGGCCATTGGCATATGGAGGATAAACCTCTTCTGGCCACTCCTGCAAAAGAGATGGTAATCCTTCAGATGTAGAGGGAAAAACAAAGAAAGGAAAAGAAAAAACCACAGATTGGGACTTTAGCTCTTTGAAAACTTACAGGCTAATGGCCCTCTCCCCAGCACAAGATAAAAAAACACATAAATTTGGATAACAGCAATAACAAATAGGGAAATCGGGATTTCGTAAGCTGAGAAATTATTTTTTTGTCCACTCATATTATTGTACTGGTTCGATGGCGTAAAGCCTGAGTGCTTTTACTTCCCAGCACACCAGTCCAAGCATTCATAATCAACAAAGATCGACTTCGGTCCACCTTTCCACTATATTTAATTTTCAAATCATATGATTAAGAAAAGTAGCTCCTACTGAACAGACAGGTCAAGACATTTCGAAAACCCAGAAGATGGCTAGTTGGCTTATTAAATACAACTCTTGAACAAAAAAAGATAATGGGATGGCTTAAACAATATGTAAAGATGCACACCGAGTTGCTTACCTCATAGGTTACAGCCCATTTTCCACTTCTAAGAGGGCGATGCAAGAGGTTAAGATTGCCCATATAAAGGGACTTATGAGAAGAGATACCACCAATTTCCTTTAAGACAGTGTCCACTCTAACAAATGTATCATCATCACATTTCATGATGTACGCAGCTGTCAAATTTTGAACCTGCATCAAGATGTTGAAGCTTTTAAAAACCAAAGAATAGAAACACAGGAAAAGGCCCAGTTGAATGGAATTCCAAACAACAGATGCATTTACGAACAGTTGCTCGAAAAATATACCTATACAGATAATTACAAACACATACACATTAACGTGTACACACAATGAAAGAATACTGGAACAGTGAACTCACCCCAAACTCGCAAATAGAGATGGTTTTCAGAACAACAAGCTCATAGCGGTCCATAAAGGGCAAAATCACAATATCACCAAAGTAAGAAGCCTCTTTCTTCAGCACTGCATTTACCTCCTTCCTTGGATTCTATAGAACTTAATTATTAGTATAAACAACTACTGAAGATAAAATTTACTTCAATTTAAGCTTTGACCACATATTCCAATACCCTCGTAGCCTCCATAGAAACCTCAATACTCTGAAAAGTCACATTGTGTTATGTCATTCAATTTTTTGTATCGCTAAAGCAATAAAAAAGAATTCAAAAGTTATGACACTTAGGCTTGAATCCAGGAAATACCCACTGAAGGGTGGGTCACTAGTTACTAGTACCGCCCTGCCCCTATAGGGACTTCACTTTCTTTTTCAAATATAAAACATTGTGAAACGATCCAGGTATAGAACTTGAACTCTAATCAAGTAATTCCTGCAAGTTGGAATCCACTTAGGAAGTGTAGATAACAAACATAAAACCCCGATGCCTGAATTGCAGACACAACCAATTAGCAATTACAAACCATGCACAATGAGATGTAAACAATCAAGGACGTTATACATGTAATGAGAAAAAGATTCATATGATCTCGTAAAAAAATTAACAACACCAGTTGGTCACAGGATCTGCCTACAGAGCTCTTAATATTAGATCAATTATTGAGGAATCTAAATGTAAGAAACTTACCAATGCAACAAAGAAACGGACTACTACGTTAGAAGATTTGATTGCTGATGATTGCATCCAAGTTTTTCTTACTGCCATGCGCTCTGCAAAGTGATTTGTAGCAGAAAGAACTCCAATAAATAGTCGAATAGGCTTCTTAGGTAAAGGATGAGCTTTCCAATTCTCTGACATCTCTAGTACTCTTTGAGGTGAGAAGCTTGGATGAGAAGTGGGAAGAGAAGTAGCATAAACAGAATGAACATCAACATCTCCTTTAATTGTTAATCCGGTTGCATCTTCAAGTGTAAAACCCTAAAGTTAAAGCATAGAAATAATAAAAAACTGCATTGCATTAATGATAGGGAAAAAAATGGGAAAGGGACAAGGAATAAAACTGAAATGAAATAACCAGACACTTCAGAATAGATATAGTTATTAATCATAATGGTGCCTTCAAAAAGTTGACCCTTCAAGGGGAATGGAAACCAACAAAAAAAAGAAAGGATCTGAAAGGATAAGTAAAATCACTTTAAAATGTCCAATTAATTAAAAGCAATTGGATGATGGTTAGTGTCTAGTAGAAGAGTGCTGGCCTGAGAGAAGGCAGCCTCTCCCAAAGATATTAATCCCTAACTAGAAAAGTAAATGTTTGAGCTTGAGCTAAATAGATACACATAGGTGCAAATTCTGAAAAAATGAACATGATTTTTCCACCAAAAGACCTGTAAGGCCGAACTAGCAGCACTACATGCACCAGATTTGCAATTTTGCACCATGCACATCTCAGAAGCATAAATAAGCAATATAGCAAAGTTAGCCACTTATAAAACATACCGTCCGATAAGGAAATGAAGTCACATGCCTGCCCCCAACATTAATATGGAATCCATCCACACCGGCACGTATGGTCAGAATAAACAATCTACCCTCTGTGAAGGGAAATGGCCTGGTAACTTCTGGCTTCTGCTCACGTCCAATGAATCTCTTAAACCATGACGTAGTCTTGGTCTTGGAGTCCTTTGAGTCAACCATATCATTCCGCATCCATTTCTCGCACCTCCCATATCCATCAACTGCCACATATGTGCATTAAAGTTAACTTACAATCCACATGTTATATCCAGTGGTCTTGTAAAAACAACTAGCTAATAGAAAAGAGGAGGAAACTAGAATCTAGATCAGAGAAGCGTAAAAAAGAAGGGGATTGAATTTTATAAATTTGAAAACAAATAAATAGTATAACAACGTGAGCATAGGATGGTCAGGATTGTTGAGAAGAGCCAGCCAGTACAAGAAACCCACATGATAAATATCACTAAGTTGAAAGGTTTAATATATAATCTACAAAAAAAAAAACAGCTACACGATCAAGAGTAGGGGGGATGGATTTTATGATCTGAAAGCCAAAAAAAGCTCTGCATCCTTTATCCTCATGACAATCTTCCCATTTCAAATTATTATCAAATAGTTTACTAGCTTATCCTCATGAAAAGCAATAATACCATTCATACAGAACTCATGCTTTTTAAGTTTGTACTTGCTCACAATCATTCTACCTAGTTATAAATCCCATAGCTTATATGATGAAGAAAAACAATGAAAAAGATAAATTCTCAATCAATGAAACATATTTTACCTAGCACATCTTCATTGTTCTTGGATGGTAAGCCATCACACCTTTGAGCTGTTCCCCATTGCATCCTATAACAGGTGTTGTGCTCAATGACCGGCCGCTGGCTCCAATCTCCTTTTAATCGCGGATTCAAGTGCAGTATCTTTGGTGGGTCCTCCCCATCCACTGACTTCAGCCCTTGTAACTCAACCATGAACTGCGAGACCATCACTAATTCATCGCCCTTCCTCAACTTTGCAAGCTGGGGCACATACTCCTGATGGGCAAAATGGGATGTTCCCACCACTGTCACAGAAGAACCTGCAGCAAGCCCACATGGAAGGAACATTAACTTATCTCCCAGTGCCAATTCTTCCCCACTCATTGATAACCATGAAGGACATGACTCAGGTTTTCCCTCAACCATCGAACTCTTTCTTGTCTCCTTCCAATCCACTTTATCCACTTCTTCCCACGCATTCAACCCTAATGTCCAAGCCTCATCTGCCATCCTCTCAAGCACCGAAAGTTCATTAGTTCTATTCATTTTCCTCATGACCTTACCAGTAATCCGACCATATCGATGCTGTAGTGACTTTATAGGCTTAAACCCATTTTTCCTCTCTTCCAAAGGTTGCTTACTAGGCCTCACAGGCGCATATTGGTTTTGGTCTTCCAACTTCCGGTGAAATGTATCCTTATAAACGGAACTAAATAATGGTTTACTCAAATCTGCGTCTTCAGAGTCCTGTACTTTGGCTAGGTCCAATCCAACATAACCATCGTCACCATTCAAAACCTCTGCTATATCTAGAAACTGGGGAAACTTAAAAGCTATGATGAGCAAGTACAATGCAGCTACACCAAACAACAAATGCTGCAATTTGAACCTCCTAGCAACAGACGGTTCAATTTTAAGCCTCTTCATCATTAATAACTACAGACTACAAAATACTCAACAACAACCAAAAGAATCGGATACCCATTTCTTCAGTGACCATAAAGAACCCAATTCAAGCTCTAAACCCAACAAAAACATGCAAAGTAAAAGCTTCCCAAATCCTCAGCACAGAAATTCAATTCAAATCCATAGTGGCAAAAAATACAAGCATACAGTGAGAACTCAAACCTCGTAATGGGTTCAGCACTTTTTTTTTAATCGCACGTCGTAAACAGATACAATAGAAATTATTACTCAGAGTCCCGCAACGAGCGCACGTCGTACGTTTAGTTGCCACCAAGCGAGATCGAGTTCAAGAAATCAAGCAATGCCACAATTTGGCAACACAATTCAAGAAACCCATCAACAAATTCAACAGAGCAAAGCCTTAAAATCATCAAAGTCTCACCGGAATTCTGCACTCAGTTTGATCTCGACCCAGAAAAAACCGCACAGTGAAAATGCCGATGGGATTAGATAGGTAGATGAAGTGGGCGAGAAAAAACCTAATGCACAGCAGAAGAAGCAGAGGGAGTATGAGAATGTTGGTATAAAAAAGATAGAATTTTTATTGCGAAATAAAGAAGATATTTTACTCCACAAGAGAAAACTGTGGGTAAGTTGATTTTTTTTTCCTTTTCCAAAACTGTGGATAAGTAGATTTCATTCCCATTCTTTTGGGTTTCTTTATTTTCTTTTGTCCCCCTTTTCGTAAAGAATAGTAAGGCGGTTTTTTTCTCCTTTCACCTAAACTCTCTCCGTTTTTTTTTCCCTTTTAATATGATCAAGTTGAACTTTGATCAAGTGTGTTCAACAACGTAATATAGTGGTTGGTTACAATTCACGACTCATTATATAAAAATATGGAGCCGTGTAATTTTTCTGTCTACAAATAATTAAATTTCGCTCATAATGTAAATTTTAAATTTTAAAGTTGATTTTTCTTTTTATAAAATAAATTTCTGACAAATGAAATTTCAAGTGTGCATGAGATATTCTGCAATATTGGCACTTCAAAAACATTATTTATAATTTTATACTCATATTGAACAAAAGAAAAGAAAAAAAAATTAATAATTACTTTATAATCATAATAACAATTTTATTTCTATGATGAATATCTATCATGAATTATAAAATGGAACACAATATATCGACTTGCATGATTGCATCTAAGTTGTAAGAATGATTCAGTAAGAAAAAAGGTTGTAAGAATGATGAGATCCTAAGTTGTAAGACCTCCAGCCTTCCAGGTCCTCTACCAATATATGTTTACCCCTGTTCTTTTACTAGTGTGTTCATAAAATTACTAAAATATATAACAAATGTTTGTTTTAGAATATTATTGATATTTGTTTTTGTTTGGTTGCATTTATTTTATTGAACTATTTTAAAAGGGGAAAAAGAAAATGCAAAGCCCTTATCTAATTTTCCAAAACCCCGAGTCCCTCACTTTCACTCTGGAGTCCTACTTACAGGGCCGCTGTCCCAAAAAAGCTCCAAACTTTGAATCCCCAGCAACGATTCAAACCTTCATCTCCACCGAAAAGAAGCCCCCTCAGCAGCTGAACGAGCTCCTCAACTCCCTCTCCATCGCAATACAACGGTAAGTTCTAACTTCAAACTTCAGTTCTTTTGGTTACAAATTGAATTATGGTGCAAGATTAGAACTTTCAGTTTTTTTACCGTCATATTTTGGTGATATCTTTGTACCCAAATCTTCTATTATTTTTTTTCTTTTAAAATAAATTTGTGTTCACCTTTCCAGATTTTGGTGATATTTATGCCGCGGTTGAACTGAAATGGCATCTATATCAGGCACTTGGCTTTATCAAGGTCTACTTGTTTCGTCTTATTATTTTCTGTAATAGTGAAGATAATTTTATATGCAAGTTTTCGTTTTTGTTAAACGTTTGGTATGCGTGTGGCAGATAGAGGATTCAGAGGTGCAGTCTCAGCATACAGTCATGTTTCTGGGAACCAATGTTTCAATCATTTAAAGGTTCATATTCTCTCCAATATATATTATATATGCCTCCCTCTTTGGTGACTGGAATTTCTTTTGTTTTTCTGTTGATTGAATTGCTTGAACTTCTAGGCTTCTGTTAATCAAGTTTCTATTTCCATGTGAATTGATGTCTTTAGAATTGAACATGGGAAATGTGTTTGGTTCATTTTTTGTTTGGTTTTGGTAACAATGCGGTGTAAACTGGCTGTATGGCTAAGTTGTGATTAGAACTTTTAGCTCAGGAGTTATGTAAATGCTTGAGGAAAGTGTTCGACCTTCGCCTGATTTTGTCAACCTATGCCTTGTATGCTTGTAACTTTCTCTAATCCATTGCATCCATGAATATGCTTGTATCTCGTATATCTGTATGTTATGCACAGCTTTTAGTGCTTGTGTTAGAGTATCACAATATTTGTTAACCTGATTTTTAATGTCTGGATTTGGTATTAAACTGCTAGGTTCCAAAATACATATTTCGTCTATTGAAGACACTTCATCACGACCGTACTTTGCCTTCTTAGTTTTACTGTTTTAATGTTTCTTACTATTTACTGTTGTGTACTTGTGTTAACTTCATTATGTATAATTTTATGCGAATACTACAGGCATCATCTGTAAGTTCATTTCCGGTTGGAATATTCCAAGTTAGAGTTGGCTTATCAGCACAAAGGGCCCCTTTATTTCCTTGTATAAAATGTGAGAAGAATGATGAGTCGTTCAAAGATGTCTCTATCGAGCGTCCACCCTATGATAGTTATCTGGACTCAACATCTGGGCAGCTTGAACCTGCATCTGGAGCTCGTGCCAGCATTCCAGGGCAGGATTATTGGCCTGAAGGCACTGCTAGTCGAGTTCGGGCTGCCAGGGCTCCTGAGCCCACTGGAAAATCAGTTGGATCTCCATCTTATGGTAAAAATCCTGGAAGTAGGAGGAGGAAGAATAAAAAATCAGTTGCTGCTGGTGAATCTTCTGAACCAAAATCAGTTGCTGCTGGTGAATCTTCTGAACCAAGTGTAAAATCAATTGATACAGTGGCAGTGGAACTGGAACAAGGACCATCAGATGATGCACTAGAGGATCCTAGAGATATTCCATCTGAATATGTTGTCTATCAGACTGAACATGAAAAAGAAGAAGAAACAGGATATGAACTGGACAGGAAACTTGGACTTCCTCATGCCTTTATTGATCCAGAAACAAAGAAGCCAATAGGGGAGCCGCTCACAAGTGATGAACTATGGTGGAACTGGAGAAAACCAGACAAGGAACAATGGTCCAGATGGCAAAGGAGACGACCAGATCTTGAAACGGTTAGTGCATATCCTATAGAGCAAACACGTTAAGGCTGTATTAATTTGGGGATTCTGTTGTAAGACTTACGGGACTTATAAGCCAAGAGATCTTTAAACCAAATTTTTAGTGTATAAGTGACTAAATGTTTTGGAACTTGCAATTCAACAGCATTTTATTACTAAATAAAAAGTTTTGTTGTTAAAAATTACTAATCATATTTTGGTTTTTGGAGTAAATAATCCCTAGTCGGAAATCATTCACTGGCCTGCCCTACTACATACAAGTTGGATCTTGTTTACATGAGTTTCTCACTTATAAGCCAAGTAATCAATCAACAAACTTACAAGCACTTCAGAAGGAAAATGGTCTTTTACCTAAACTTGTCTTTCGACTTCACATCAGGTTTTTCTCAAAGCAATGGCAGAGACTGGGCAAGTAAAGCTTTATGGTGAACAACCAACATTGACAGAAACTTCACTTTACAGAGCAAGACGCCATCTTTTCAAAGAAGAAAGGTATAATCAATGATTAATTTTGTCATCTTTGCTACGTATATATTATATTTGCGGACATACATAGTATTTTTAGGATTATGTAATTGAAGCAAACTAGGAATGGATAAGGATGTGGTGGAACTTGATGATTGGTTTTGTCATCTTTTGTTCGGTACTAAGGAGACTGATAACAATTTAGGAACATTGCTGGCAGCATCTCTTTACACAAATTAAAAGAGAGGAAAGGAAGTTTCCAGTGCTCAACTCTTGATTGTGGATTGTATGCTTATGGAAGTGTCTCTTGGGACTTTGCGCTAATCAACTTAGAATGATTTTGTGTCTTAGTTTATGTTTTATTTAGGTTTCTCTTTTCTCTGTACCTAGTTCTCTATTTCTTGTTTAGTTGTTTACAAGTACTGATGTGTTGCAACCTCAAATTTATTTGGTTAGAACCTTCTATGAACCATGAAGTTTATTTTAATTTTTATGGGAAATTCAAGTAACTGCCAATTTTGTAGGCTTCAAGCAGAACAAGAGAAACTGGATAGAATAGGTCCCCTAGCCTTCTATTCAGAGTGGGTTAAAGCATGGAAAAGGGACACTTCTCGAGAAGCTGTTCAGAAACATTTTGAAGAGACTGGTGAAAACGAAACAACCCAACTAATAGAAATGTTTTCTCATCAAACTGACCGAGAGTATCGCATAATGATGGGGACTGATATCCGTATACGTAGGGATCCCTTAGCAATGCGTATGCGGGAAGACCAAATAAAGCAAAGTATTCACTCTAAAGCTGATCATTTTTATTTTCATGTTTTTCTTTCTTTTATCACATATTTAATCATATCAATCCATGAAACAGATAACTTCATTTAGAAAAGGTTTTAGAATTTAGTTTGTTATAATTGGAAACTTCATGCATTCTTGTGTTCTTGAAGTTGGTCAAAAAGAATGATTACATATTCCCTATCTATGTTGGCCAACATATTAATCTTTCCGGCTTCAAGAAAAGATGGGGAAGATGAAATTCCCTCTCTATTTTTGAACTTAAGTGTATGTGTGTACCTGTGTGCTCGCTTCTTCTTTTTCTTCTTCTTTTTCTTCTTTTTTTTCCCCCCTCTTCCTTTGGTTATTTGTATTGCAAGTAAACCATTAGCCAGCATTTAGAATCACTCACTCTCATGGCGTTTTCTGATATTCACCAGTCATACTGCAGGTTCATAGATATGAATGTCATGTTTCCCTTTTTATAACTATTGGATCTTGAATGTGGATGTTGTTTTCGTAAAGAAAGAAATTTAAAAAATTCCCATAATAGTGTGTTGACTAATTTTCTATCCTTTGCAGTATGGGGCGGAGATCCTGTTTATCCAACTGTGAACTATATTCAAGACCCAGATGAAGTGATTGATTACAGAGGCCCAGATTTTCATGAACCAACACCAAATATGCTGTCTTTTCTGAAGGAGGTCAGCACTTCTCAAATCCCCCTCCCCTTTTATTTCTGGAACATTTTGAAGAGTTTTATGGTCAGATTATGTCATTGTGGTTCATTGTTTCCTAGACTTTTTCATTGCCTCATTTTCTTATATTCATGTTTTGTCAAAACTTACTGGATTTTTCTAACATCTGGTGTATCATTGTTCTTACTTTCCTGCTTTCTAATCAGCATGGAAAAATCATATCAAGGGAGGAGCTTGAGGAAATTCTGTCAAAAGAAAAGACTCAAGAGCTTGAGGTAATCAGTCGATACTTTCGACTTTAATTTTTGTAGGTTGGTACTTTGATTCTTTGTAAAATTATGTGTTCCAATCATTTGATTCAATATGGATGAAGCTATGTTTTGAATCATCTCTTAATATTATTCTATAAAAAGCAGGCACCCGATATGGATGAAGCTATGGCACAAGCTGTCGACATTGGGGAAGATGTAAGTATGATCATGCCTTGGATGCAGTTTTTGAGTATACTTGAAATCCAATTATGGTTGTTATGCATGAAAAATCTCATTCAACATTGTTTATAATAGGATGAAGGAGAAGATAGTGATACCGAGGTTGATGAACAAGGGGAAAAAATTACCCGCAATTGGAGTGTTTTGAAAACTACTCCTGAGCTTACCAAGTCAAAGGTGATTCCCCTTTCTCAGTTTTGCGGCATGTCTTTCATTTATCACATTCAATTACCTTATCTTATCATTTCAAGAAAATGCATATTAAGTATGTTTCGCTTGGTCTTCCAGGGTAAACCCAAAAAGACAGACGCAATGTCATTGGAAGAGGCTGTGGATGATTCAGAGAACTTGACTGATTTTCTGATGGACTTTGATGAAGACGTGTAAATATATTATTTTGGAAGAATTTGGTTTGTTGAAAGAGAGTTTCATAAATATAGGAGATGAAGTAGTAGCAGGCTCATGTGATATGTAATGTGGCAGGAATATTGAGTTATTTGTATGTATGAAACGTATGGTAAACTGAGGGACTTTGACAATGAAAGTTTTTGAAGGATAATTGATCAACCTCGGTTTTTTGCGCCGAGGGCAATTAGGCTCCAGGAAACCATGTTAGGCCTCGTCTAGTGGATCACTTTAACCTAGCATTTGGGTCTTGGCCCAAGTTTAGAACATCTTGAATCCTGGCTCTTAAAGCCCAAACCAATTTCCAAAGGAAAT
Organism: Prinsepia uniflora; assembly: GCA_032719365.1. NCBI lineage: Eukaryota > Viridiplantae > Streptophyta > Magnoliopsida > Rosales > Rosaceae > Prinsepia > Prinsepia uniflora. The sequence goes on along the minus strand of CM064866.1, from coordinate 82,033,844 downwards.
GAAATCTTCTCATAATGGGTCTCAAGTTTTTCAAAACAAACGACTTTGGGTTCAAATTCAAATGTGCTAATGGATCTCGTTCGAGTGTTATTCAATACTTGACATCCTCTGATTACATACATAATAAGTGGGCATAATTCCAACTCGGGGTGCAACTGTGCAAGCACTAGTACAGCTTGCCCATTGAAAAATTCACTCGCTGAAAGTATCAGTTTATCAACTCCATCAACTCCTCTCTTTTTAAAATAGAGAAAAATATCAATAATTGGCAACAAAAACTATTCATATTCCTAATTTCTCCATATCTACTATTAAATTTTTCTTTTTGGTTGAGAATATTTACTAACAAATCAAAATTGAAAATATATGGTTTCATGTTAGAATTCGTAATTTAATACATAAAAAAAATAACTAGGAACTAAATTGATTAAGTAATTATATACCCCTATTTTTCGATTCATTATTTTCTTATTTTTAATAAGTAAATATTGCTGCTAAAAAAAGTGTTTTAACTCTTCTATACAACTACATAATGGGATCAAGTTATATACATTGGATATTGACTTCATTTCTTACGAGTAATATTTCTAAATCAAGTTCGAATGATTGATTCAGCAATCTAACGAGAAAGAATTGGATATCACATAGCATGATTGCTTTGCTCTTGCTCACACGCTCTTTCTTGCGATCTCTTTCTCACCTTTTTATCTCACTCATTCTCGCTCTCGCGATCGATCTCTTTTGTCATGTGTCTTTCTTTCTTTCTCTGTTTTCACATTGAATTAGTTTCAATTTATTCAACAAACACAAAACTTATTAGATAAGCAAGAATGGTAGAGTAATTAGTAATAAGATTGAATAAAAATACTAATATATTATTTAAACATGGAGTAAACAAAAACAAATTATAACAAAGAGTTTTTTACACAATGATCCCATGAGGTTTTCTGTGTTTTCGCAAACACTTCTCAAGTTATAGACATTGCATAAACATCTCCTCAGATTCCAAAATAATTACACTAGCCCCATATAATATGAAAAATCACTTTAAATGCCCTAATGATTGTTTGGATACATTATCATTTTAATTCTGAAATTATTATTGTAGAAGGTCAATTTGTCAATTTTTAAGTAGGCGTCCATTTTTAATTGATGATCACTTTTTAAATGAGTTTACATATTATGTTTTTAAAACCTAAATTGGTGCTTGTATGATGTCTAGAATTTGATAGGATATTTGCAAAAAAAAAGGGGCTGTTTCTGTAAATACCTCTATAACAAATAAAAATTTAACTAGAAGTACTCTAAACTTGAATCTCTAATAACATTTACAAATCTGAATAAAAATATCACTGCACTAGTAATTGCAATTAAAAAAGTTAAAGCTGCAATCTTCATCAATATAAATGATGACGATGATGATGAGTGCAAGTAGCCTCTTTTGGGTTTTGGCCTCAAGTAAAGATTCTATTATGTAAGCAAAATTTGGCACTTTTTCAAAATTGAAAATCACCAGAGATTTCCTCCTTTTTGGAGGTTAGTGACTTCCAGAACACATTAAGTATTTGGTAATTAAGATGCTCATGTGATTAGCTAACCTTAATTTATTTCCTTGTGCCCTACACTATCTATCTGATGCCTCTCCAAGATCTTAATTAAAACTACTTTTCTTTATAAAATCCAAACTTTTCCTCTATTTTTAGTATTAAACTTTCACTATGCCTAACTTAAGAATCATTTTGAACCCATTATTCACTTATTATGTTTAGGTCAGCCACTAATATGAAAAACCACAAATTACGAATTTTAAACTAAATTAATTGATTCAAGTCTTGCTTTTAGGGGCCAAACTTGATGGGTTTATGAAGTGGGCCCATTTAATTATAACACAAACTTTTTAGTTGGGTTTTAATCCCATTAAATTTATCAACATTATGTATATGAATTTGAATTAATATTTTCATAATTTTAAATTTAAATGTTGTTTATATTATTTTTATGTACATAATGTGGTCCTATAAACCAAACTAAACCGAACACCCTTTTATGTAGACATTTATCCGTAAAAGAAGACACATTGTATCATTAGGGCATGGCTATGTCCCAAATAGAATGATTAATTATATAGAGATTTGACTAATTGAGACAAAATTTTGATTACTGTAGGTGATATATAGGGTTTGACTTGAAATTAAACAATTTGATGCAGAAATGATTAGGGATGTTGGCAGCAAAACATCAAAACTAATTAAAAGAAATTCACTAATGAGGGATTTTGGGTGCCTTGGACAGTCTTTGTCACCCAAAACATGGTCAAGAAAAAATCCAAGTGTTGCTGCCTTGCCTTCTTGCCTTGCCCCCCTTCCCACCATTTCTTTTTAATCTCTTTTCTTTTTGTTTTGAAGAATCCACAAAAAAAGAAATGGCGAAAGTTGAAACATAAATATGTGGTCAACTATGTTTTATTCTATGTCTGTGTCTTTCCAGCATTGTATGCTCTTTGGATGGGCGCATTTTGAGGAGGGGGGCTCACTAATTAATCACTAGCTAGTGACTAATCCCTTTTAATTATATTAATTAAGTGCCTCTAATTCGAGCTTCCTTTTGGCTAATTAGTCGTGTTCTTGATACCTGAACTCACGATTAATTAGCACCTGGGCTCCACGCTAATCACTCTGTTGTTAGCTACTCTTGTTTGCGTATTGATGTCATATTGTTGTTATCCACCTATAATCCATATTTAACATCTGTTTAGTGAAAGTATTTAAACCTGGATTAGTGGTCCAAAGCTAGAATTGTTAGTTCAATTGTGTCTGGTCTGGCTTTGTCAGGTCCAATTAGAGTCATATTTGTCTTTATGTATAGGTGATTAACAAAATTTATTAAAGTATCGTGAGAATTTGACTCAAATTTTATATTAATTTAATATATTATTGGAAATTGATGTGAACTTGTATTCATATCATTTGGGAACAAATTAACTTTATTAAAATGATTTACCGAATTAATTAGGGAAGAAGAAATTCGTGATTAGGTCATGGAGTCCTACCAAATTGGCTTAATGTTATCTCAATTCCACTATCTAGCACAAATGTTTGGGCTTGAGTTGAGTCACCTCAGCTCATCGTCAAGCTTTTTCAGAATGGGCTATAATTCTTTTAATCATCATGAAAAAATGAGTCTCCTCAAGACCCATTATCAATTTCCATCGTTGCATACATGATACATGTAATGCACACACAAAAATAAAGTATTAATTTGTATTAAAATATACCTTCATTGTCAAAAAATGGAACAGAAGAAAGCCTACTCGCCGTTAATAAATAAATAAAAAAGTCTACTCATTTTGACCTAAGTTTTAAAAAATATGATAAAAATAAGCTGATTTTCATACTTTTATACTCTGTTCGTTCAATTTCTAATTCTCTCTTTTAAAAATAAAGTAAATGCAATAAAAAAAATTAAATATGAAAATTAACTCCTTTTTAAATTGGCATAACTAAGAATAAAAATAAAAATGTAGGTAGAGCTCTAATTATTAATAAGCTAAGGAATGTATAATTTTGATGATTAATTAGATTTTACATATGCATAGTTTTATTTCCGATTTTTTTTTTAATTCTGATCGATAATTGAATGCCTTGTTCTCTTTAATTGTTGGTAAAATTCAATTTCTTATTGAGAATTTGGGAGCGATAATAACACAAATAAGAGTATGAAACAAAGGTACCCAACACCTTTTTCTACCTTATATGGATTTGGCGTTTCTCCAATATATTGGAGAAATTTAACCAGGCGGGGAAAATAGATTATAATAAAGGGTAATGTTATTTGAATACTCTAAATTAATTATTTTTAGTGATTATATTGATATGGTAATCAATGAATGATCTAATATAAATATAGAATAATTTCATTTATTAAAATAATATCATTCATTAATTATTATATTTATTCAATATAATTATTAAATATGATCAATTTAAAATGCACAAAAATTGCTTATAAAAAAATGATAATGAATTATGAGGAGTTGTGCACACGCGCTTGGGAAGGGGCAAGCGCGTGGGCGAAGTGCAGCCCATATTCCAATCACGTCGCGTCAAAAAGGGAAAACGAAGAAATCTAGAGAGGAATTGCGCGGGACCCACAAATCTAAGAGGTGAGTGAGCTGTTGCTTTTCCTTCCCAATCCACACCTATCGCTTTTCCTCCTTTCCCCCACAATCACTCTCCACTCCATACATTATGTATATGAACGAAGGAAAGAAAATTCAAGAACACCAGATTATCGAATTTTAGTATTTAAGTGTGATAATTAAATAATTAATTTTTAATATATTATTTTAAAATTACCATAGTAAATATTAAATTAATTAAACATCTTTTGAATTATAAAATATTATGTTGTTAGTAAATTCTCATTTCTAAAAGATAAACTCTATCATGCTTAATTAATAAAGATTTGAAACTTGGTATGAAATTAATAAAGATTTAAAACTTATTATGAGTATTTTATGATAAAAAATAAGCTGAATCTGGAGTAAGAATTGTGCCCTCTTTAAATATAAGGGGAATAATATTTTAAGAAATCAAATATGACTTTTTAGAGAAAATGTTAATTATTAGTACATAAAGACAACCTCAATTAAATTGATTTTAAAGATTTTGGTGTAGTTGTATACTTGTACGTGGAAGTATGTGACTTTCACATATTATTTATCTTCCACCCACCCACCGCCCACCACCCTTTTTATCTTTGGGTTTTATTTTAATTTTTTCCTTGTTTTTTGCCCTCTCTAGTAGAGACAATAACATTACTGCCACGGTCCTAAATATTTTCAGTGGAAGAGAAAGGACTTGAGGGAAAAAAAATATGTTAGCCAACTTCATAGATGTTTTTTTTTTTCTCAATAAAAGACTTTGCAGGTTTACATGGAAATATTTTGTTAACATTAATTAAGTTTATAATTGGAAGGTCTAATTAAATGAACAATCGACATTAAACAATATAATAGATGATCTATTAATCTATTAATCTTTAACGGGATTTTATTTTACTTAAAAATTGTTATATGGATATATTAAACATATAAGGACATATATTGGGTTTGTTTTACTGAGAAACCCCTACAGTATTCCACCCCCATTGTGGTGCCCCTGCTTCTGTAACAATTAGCAAGCCTAGCTATTTAGCCTGCAACATTACATTCGCAGTATTACCAGCATTAGCTGCAATACATTCGCATGCTGACCTGTTACTGAACCAACACATATATATATATATATATATCTATGTATATATATATATTTTTATATATTTGAAATTAATAATAAAATTCGTATTATCTGAGATTTAACGGTAAAGTATAAAAAGTTTTATAGAGAGAGTAGAGAGTGTTTAGGTAAGAGTGGTTTGAGGTTTGAGGTATAAATTTATTGTATAAAACATTATCCAACCTACTCGATCTTAATTACGAAAAGAACCAAAGGTTTGAGGTTTTCTTTTTTCTCTTATTAATTTTTCGCTAATCAATGGCTAATTAAGTTAAAACAAAGTAAGATTCTTAACTAATGCAATATCACGTGCACAAAACATGAACCAAATCAATTCACTTATAAAGTCTATTTTATTTATTTTTGTTAATTCATGTATGTTAATAATTACAAGAGAGTGTTTGTTCTATTTACATATTAAATTGTTAAAGAATGTGACATGGAAATAAAACAGCTAATTTACTTATATCTTTCAATGGGTGAAAAAAAAAATTAAGAATTGAAGAATTACCCTTTGAATTATTGAAAATGCGTTAAATCGATCACCGACGAGTAATTGCGACCCACCAACTATGGGGGTCCCTAAGGCCTAATGTACATGCAAGTTGCAAACCACACGTACCATCCATGCATCCTTGATTTTGAAAATCTGGTCATACAATTAGGTTTGATAAAGAAATCTGGCTAGCTAATCGAAAGGGACCTACTTAAAATCCAATACATCCGTCCTCTTCAATCCTCCAATTGAAGAAAAAGATTTGTTTGGATATTGTTTATAATTCAACACCCATCATAAGTTCCTATCCAATGTATTTGCGAACAAATATATCGTTATTTAAGCACTATTTAATAACAAATTTATGGATCAAGGTGTGAGTTTGACATTCGAGGATGATATGCAGTGGTGTGTCATGTGTCTAGTTAGAAATTAAGATCAGGAGAGGCATTTTATATAGATACTATCAAGAATGTTTTTTTTTTGGTCCAGACAATTTGAGAGCTAGAATTCTAATTGTATTATTAAAGAAAATAAAAATACTTTTATAGACAATAATAATACAGAAAATAAAATAAAAAATAATGGCAATGGGTAAGAGAATGATAATGAGTATATATTCGAAATTATAATGGACATATTAACATTATTTTTCGACAACAAGCATCAGTCGGTGGTGTTTTCCTCGCCCAAGGTTTTTGAAAAGTGTTTGAAATTTCTCGTGCACTCGATGTGACCGTTAGGAGGTGGGTAGTCTTAGGCTTTCAGCTTGAAAGCAACTAAGTAGATGCTCGGTTGGAATTTCAAATGCCACACAATAATAGAATTCATAATTACTCCTAAATGTCCTTTTACAAACTAATGGCGGTGAATAATTCGGTGTATATATCTTAAGTGTGAAGAATCGAATCTGAATATATACTTACTATCCAAGTCCGTCGAGTATTGTGAAGTTGTCCATCTAAATTGATTGTTAAAATGTGGACAATTTTCATAGTGTTCAATTCCCTAAAACGTATAAAACTAATAGGTAACCCAATATTTCCAAAGCGTACACTTAGAAAAATACTAGCATCTACTGATTTAGGGTTGATGAATATCTGTTTCCGTGTTATCGAATTTTGTCTTGTGATAATCAAAACAATTGATTACTTGAAATAACATATAGAAGTTATGTTTGCTAAAAAAATTAAAACTAATCCAAAATTGAATTGGTGATATTTTAGTCATTAATATATATATATATATATATATAAATTGGTAGTTTTTTTTTTATTAAAATGGAATCTTCATTGATAGGAGAAAAAAAGGAAGAGTACAGTGATTTGGTGCATCATAGACGGTGCATGAAGCTTCATTAAACTCTCATGACAAAACCCACCTAATCCGTAAGAAATCTTATGATAGAAAAAGTACTACCAAAAAAAAAACTCAAAAAACACCACAAAATAGCTAACCAACAATATCGCCCACTAAAAGGGGTGCTAACCAAGGGGTAAACATAGGTCCCCATCCAGTTTGAACCGGAGTGAGACGCCCCTTCTGGGTCAAGAAGTGAGCCACCGAGTTTGCAGACCGAGGAACACAAGCAAGATTGCCCAAAGGAATGCGAAGATCATCCATCAATGCCCTAACTTCCCGGGCAAGATGGCCCACCAGTGTCCACAACTGATGGGCCGCCTAAATCGTGCTAACTGCCTCCACACAATCAGTCTTAACGATCACATCTTACACACCCAACCATTGCACTTGCAGAAGGCCACACATAATGGCCTCAAGTTCAACAGCAACCACCGTCCCTCTCAAAGCCCCTAGGCCTAAAAAACCAACCACCAGAACTCCACCTGAGTCCCTTAGCACCCCGCCCACCCTCGCACTGGAGAGTATCCTTACCAATTGCAGCATCACAATTAAGTTTTAGAACCTCCTCAACAGGTTTGACCCACCTAGGCTCATGCCAAAGCGGTGCCCTCATAGAAACCCGTTGTAACCCTAAAAATTCAAAGTAAACAGTTATTGTTGATTCATAAACATTTGCAACCCTCTTAATATGCATAGCATGTATTATTTTATTTATCCAATTCCAAACAGTCCAACAAATAAAAGTAAATTGATCTAACTATGAAAAGGATAAATGAAACACATCATAAACAAAGAGATCAAAAAAAGTCCCTCGACTAAAAAACTTTCTTCCTTTATAGGAAAAGCCGCCTATTCATCTTTTAAGATTAGTAAATACTTAACATTTACTTTACGTGGAGGTTTTCATTCTCTCCCTAATTAATTGATAGTTAATTTATCTTTTTATGCGTGCGTGCGTGATAATCAATATTTTTAATTTTTAAAAATATAATGTAAATTTCATTAATGCAAAAATTAAAATGAATTATAAATTATTTAATCATCCATATCTATAAATTGAATTGATAATTCACCATTATAATTTTATATAAGTGTTATAAATTGATAGTTTGATAACACTTTATAAGATAGTCAGTCTATTTAGTAGATAGATAAATATATCCAATAAAATAATCTCTACAATACGATATACTAAATGATGCCAAAAATATTTAATCTTATTTATATAAATGCAGCCCTGAAATAATTTTTCGGGTTATGCCACTAGTAAATCGAACCTAATATGAATTAATTCATGTGATTTTTTTAGGTGTCGGTTGCATTATGTGTTGGCTAGGGTTTAAAGTTTGAGCAACTTGCTAGCTAGCTAGCTGCTTCTTGGCTGGCTCGTAACTCCTAAGCTCCTGGAAGTACATAAAATATATGTCGTCCATGGCCCATTACGAGTGAGCGTGAAACATATATTGATGAATTATGAGCTCCAATGTACTTCTCTTGTCTCATTTTTTGTACTTTCTCATATATATATAATAATAATAGTAAAATTGGATCAAGTCATATTTAAGCTAGCCAAATCTCAATAACAGGTTTTTGCTAACATTAATATATACATTTGCCAATCTGAAAATGATGGGAATTAAATTCAAAACAGCTGTGCTATATATTCAACTTTCAAGGAGAATATGAGGTACCAACTTTTTGACTGCATATACTCTAAAACCCTTTTCCAAATTAATGCAAGCGTACGAAAGTGTAATTATACGTATTCTGCTTTACGTGGCCAAGTATATAGTAGTATAAATACAGTGTTGTATTTGTAAAGAGGAAAACGCAAAGCATAGGATTATTTTCTCTATACGCATGTTCATATTCATATTTTTCAAATCATTATTTAAATTTAATTTTATATCAAAATAAAAACAATCAAATTATAAATCGTTAATATCCATATATATCAAACAAATCAATTATATGATATCAGTTAAGATTTATACATCATGGTAAGTGGTCCATTAATTTAAATGAAATATGTAAATGAGTAAACCGTTTTTAATTATTTATAATTTTTTAAGAGATGATATATTTTCAAATGACAATGTAAGAAATAATGAATTCCAATTATAATGCATGAATAACTTGGAAAAAAAAAGTTGTAAATTACAAGAGGAGCTAGGAACCAATGTGTAGGTGTATTCTTCGAAAAATGGAAGGCAAGTATTTTTATTTAAGGAGCTGATTTTTACACTTAGATTTTCTCCTAATGCATTTTTTGATGTTTTTTAATTGTCAAAAATATTAAATTAAAATCAATAGACATAAACAAAAAATCAAATTCAGATAAAAAAAACAAAAAATTAAATGTGAACATAAACATAAAAATGGAGTGTGAGAAATCATTTTTCTTAATTTATTTTATATTTCACCACAGAAAATAACTCACGCGAAGTATTTTTCACGATCATAAAATTCAAATAATTACTTTGGAACGGAAATTCAGACTTTGATGGATCGATTTGTCGTAAACCATGTTTGGTATCCGAGTTGCTGTTCGATTAAGACATGCATGAAATAAAAGTGCTCCTTCTGCAAGATATATGCAACCTTCATTCCAATTAAGTCACGTTTTGGGCATGGAATTGGGAATTTAAATGGACCAAATGAACAAACCAACATACCAAAATTTAACAAAACGAATAAGATAGGCCATGTTCCTGGAATTTGAAGCTCTCCTTTTTTTTTTCTTTTTTTTTTAATATGCGACCAAAATTGCACATATGGAGATGACATTGGCTTTGGATTTATACCAAAATTAGAGCAATATATATTGGTGGCTTCGATTGTAATTGAAAATGAAAGATTTAAAGCCACATGATCATATCATTCTATGAACAATTGGATTGCTCACATGGAATCATTAAGATCTTTGGAGTTTCTTGAAATGATGTTTCAACCGATTATCTTTTGTTTCTCTAATCACATGGCCACTCAATCCAAAATGCTAAATAGTTGATATGTTATATATAGCAATTTTAGACAAAAACATATATGTTTATTGTAAGAAGATTTTTTATTTTAATATATTTAATGATATATATATATATATATCTTGATTTATTTATGATCTTTTGTACGTGTTTTTTTTTTTGAAAAATAGAGGCACTAGCTAGTACTCAGTACTCACTAACTTGATTTGGAAATAAATTCATATTCTTACTCTATATTCCTGCTAACAGACGAGGGTGCGTCTATTAAGATGTTGCATTGAAATATTGACATGAATTTATAAATCATATAATATTTTTCTTTGTGAAATATGATATTTATTGAATAAATGTGATGATATGTCGTATAAAGAAGAAAAAAATGTTTTAATTGTGTACTTAAAAAACCTTCTCCAAAATTTCGACTGTAAATTGATTATATAATTGATAATTGACGTCTATAAACAAGAAAATTTGAAATGTAATTTAGAAGCCAAAAGAAAATAATAATAATAATAATGAAAGGAGGAAGACGATGTTTGGTGACGACCGTTTCGCTGTGAATGTCGATTTACATTTCAGCCCCGAGTTTCCCACTGCACAAGTAGCGGCTAATACAGTGATAACCGTGTGGGCCACGGGGCCGTGGGGTAGCATATTATCCGTGGTATAGAGTTCAGGGTGCGGACGAAAGCGACCAATAGGAAAGGCTATTTCCGTCACATCTCATCATAATCCCTCGGGATCTATTTTCTCCGCAGTGAAAGGCTAGGATTCGTCCTTTTGCCTTCTGTTGGTGCACACGATTCTTCTTTCCTATCCGTACGATCGTCCCGTGCTAATGCATTGTAAATTACAAAGCGCAACCTACGCACGTACGTAAATCATGCATGCGGGTTTTTATCTCTTCCTCTGATCCAAAACTGCATGGCTGAGTTTTGAATTCGATATGGATCTCGCAATTCGAATATATATATATGTATATGCATATATATATATAATATTACAGTTTTTTTTTGTGATTGATAGTATTACAGTATTTGTTGGATGTGCTTATTTTTTTTTTTGTTAAATTTAAAAAAAAAAAATAAGCACATCCAACAATTATCAAATTTTCGATATATAGTTATACTATTCAAAATTATTGATTTTTATGCAAAAAATCAAACAAATTATTTAATCACCCACGTGTATTAATTAAATTAACAATTCATCATAAACATCTTAGCCATTATTAAAATAATTATTTATTTATACATAAGAGCTACTGGATAATCTCTAATTTAAATATTTATTTTTTTTGCAAATATATGATTTTTCGTTACAAGATATTTTAAGGAATAAACCTAATCCAATTATCATATTGCTGTACCGAAAATTCGCTAATTAATCATAATAGAATCAGCACATCCCTCTTGATGAGCTATATACAAATATTTTCTTTTAAAAAATAAAACAAAAAACTTGTAACTCCGGAAGATATATAATGCTCGATTTTTTCCCCATCGTTCCTTGTTAAAAAAAGAAAAGAGTTACGAACTTGATTTTTTTTTTTAAATCTTTTCTTTTTGTTATAATTAAGTTGGCCAACTTGGTCTAGTTGTTACATCAATCTTTTTTTTCTTTTCATATTATCATCAAATAATTTACATCAATTTTTTTTTTCTTTTCATATTATCATCAAATAATATCTCGCTTCCCTTCCCTTGTCCTTGTCTCCCTCTCTACGGGCCGACTATGACCTTTTTAACCATGGAAATACACCATCGGATCCTCATTATTCATTTTCGATGCATGGCGGATCGATTGCAAGGTTTTCTCTTGTTCTTTAATCATAAGTTCGTAACTACAAGTTTCAACAGCAACCCGAATATCTTCTCAATCGAAGCTGAATATGACTAAAACAATATACATCAAGGACAAAATTAATGAACCTTGCTAAAATCTCAAATTTCAAATCTTGTCTAACATAAATCATTTTCCCTGTTTTACTATACAAATAAAGGAACCATTTATGAGTAGTGTAAAAGATAAATGAATGAAGCGTTTGATTAAGAAAAATAAAAAGAGAAAAATATGGACCATGTTAAAAAGAATGGACGTGGTATTATATGGTCCCATATGTATAGTTGTAAGAGTCGTATGATTTAAATGAGATGGAGACTATGATATGAATCTCCCTCAATTAGGGCCATCCCTGTAGCCATGGATGGGGACGTGTACCTGAAGAAAGAAAAATAAATGGCGTACTATGTCCCCTATAGATCCCCTTAAAATATTTTAGTACCACGGTCCTATATATATTGTTGTTTCCTATCACAATTTCAATCAATTGTATATTTACTTAATTATTGCATGGTTATATTAATTATTGTGGGAGATAGAGAAGCACAACTTTTTAGAGCGTGCAATATATCTAGGGTTTTGTTTGTGTATTGTATCGGATGATTTTGTATAACTCATCATATTTAATGGTAGCTAAAAAATGCCTAGTGCCAAATGATCAAATACTTTTTTATTATAAGAAAATTAAAGAAGAATAGTCACATAACAAAATTTACCTCTTCTAATCATATTTTAAAAAATTAATGATAGACTGTACTAGCCACTATGAAAAAAATTCATTTCATGTATGTTAGAATGGAAAATAAATGAACTTCAAACTTTTAAAATAGCTGGAGTCACTAAGTATTACAACATAGTAATATTATTTTGCCTATATTATATGAAAAATCTCGAATTTAACTTTTTAAAAGGCGATGTCGACAAACAATGTATAATATAATCCCGTATTTGACTTTCTAGGGCGATGTTACTATGGTATAATATTATCACCTTCTCTGGTATAATATTATCACCTTCTCTGATACTATTATACCAAAAAAAAATCAAAGTACTTTAAACATGATGTATACCATCCGTTCCAATATAACTCTATAAAAGAGCCCCTGGAGTATTATTAGGCTATTAATCAGGTCTTAATCAGTTACTCTTGTGTAGTTTTAATATTGATAATTTACAAGAAGGGAACATAACCTTTTTAATTACATTTGAGGGAATTTACTATTGGATAAATTCAATCCAAACCTATTACTCATTTTCTTGTAATTTTTATAATGGGTTTAACATAATACTGAGATATTGAACATAAATATAAATGTATTCGCCATTTATCTAATTTATATAAATGTAGAAAATGTATTCAGAATGACCTATTTGACTCTCTAATTGCAATTATTTAGGTGCTATTCCGAAATTGAAGAGATTTAATTCCTCCCAGGAACACACGAAAGACAAAGGTTAACTAGATAAATTTAAATAGAAATACGACTAATAAAGCAATAGATTTTTTTAGTTTACAATTTTTTTTATTAATAAAGAGAGGGAATTGGAAGTTTTCCTTGCTAACCATACTTACAATAGAACCAGAAAATGGTGGTCTAATAGTTTAAGTAATTGTCTATTTTCCTTCCAAGAATATTGTTCGAATTCCACTAGTTACTTCTTATGGACATCAAAAGGCGTAAAGAATGTTGTAACCTAATTTTGACTTTTATGTGGGTACTGAAGCAATTACATACGAATGTATATAAGAATACCTGGAAAAAAAATTTATATAAAAACCATACCTAAAATAGGGGAGATTAAAGTCATAAACTCTTCCCATTCTTGTAATCCAACATCCTTGTTATTTTAAAGGAGTCACAAATGATCATAGCTGCCCATGAGCCCATCCACCTAGTCCACTATGGTTCGAGATATATGGTGTCACGTAATTTGTATTAATTTTTTTTTATTATATATTTCTCATACATCATCTTATATTATCATTCCAACTCGTCAAGAATTTTATCAAAACACACATCTTATATTATCACTCAAATCATTTGTATACAGTGTGAATTATATTTCAACACAAATATTATATTATAATTCAAATTTTCTATATACCAAATGTAATAAAATTTGCTCCTATGCTTTCAACATGAATAAATCTTTTTTCTTCAATGAATAATAACATATAGACCCACGAAAGTGCATGAAATTTCTTGAGCTATAGGGTTTATTACATTTCACTCTGCAGCCAAATTGGGAGTTTGGTGGTAGACATAACATGGGCACAAATTAAATTAAGCACTTCAAAACTGAATGAATGTGCAGATGGAATCCATGTTGGCCCATCTCGGCCATGAGTCTTGAGTGTACCAACTGGCAAGTTGAAAGCCATAGCTATCAATCAAACCACGAGAGCATTCAGCAAAAGCCATTCACCACGCTCCTTTAACAAGTGTGTATAGTGCCATCTAATCAATCCATGCATTATAGGCACAACAATTTCAAACTGGTTTCTTCTTCCTCCAAACATTTTCTACTTTTCAAGGGCATTTCAGCAAAAAACCATTCACCAATGTGCCCGTTTCCATAAATCACAGCTAAAAAGAAAAAAGAAAAAATTTGGCTTAAAAATCTGACACTCTCTCTCTCATACTGTCCCTAAAGTCTTTCTTTAATTACTTGTTCCAATAGTATAAAAAAGACAGCCAAAAATAATGGCGGTTGTGCTTTGATTGATTGGAGCAGAGAGAGAAAAAGAGAGAGAGAGAGAGGTAAAAGCAATAGTGGCAAAGCCAGCAGCAAGCACTCGTGGTGTACTAGAACAATCACCCACCACCACCACCACCACCGCTTAGCCAGACCCAGCAGCAAACTTGTGTTTCATTTTTACTGGAAAATTGGGAACCAAATGAACCCAGCTCTTGGATTTTTGTATTATTTCTGAGCAGTCTCTGTTTCTGATATCTCAATTAGGTTACTTGTGCTGTGTGATTGATCATCACGTAGCTTTCAATTTGCTCTCAGAATAATGCGTAGGCGGTGTGCTTGTCTCTTTCTTTGATTTGGGTTCTTTCCAGTTTGAGATCTGGTCCTTTCTGGGTTTTCGTGGCGGCAAAAGTTTTAGTGCTCTGAGGCTGAGATCTGGTGCTGCTGTTTGCACCCTTGTGCTTTTAGGCTCGTGGGTTTTGCTATAATTGTCGGGTTTTTGAGATTGGATTGTCTGGGAGTGTGAAGTTTGTGGCTTTGAAGCTCCGTCAGTCTCAAATGTTGACGTTGGTTTGGTGAAGACTGTGGAATGAGGACTTCAATTAAAGATTGGACATTTGGGGGGGTGTGGTTGAGGTCGACCAGGTGCGAATGAGGCTGAAATTGGTTGTGTTTTTTAGCGAAACCGGTTTCGGTTGAAGTTTCTGAAGTGGGGGGGATTGTGGGTTCTTTTGTCTATCTTTGCATGAATGCAAAGCTTCGTACTTTTGTAATTTCCTGACAAAGCTGTGAATTGAGTGTGTTTCTTTTGGTGGATTGAATGGGTTTTCGCTGGTGAAAAAAATGGTATTGTGCAGTAAAAAGAAAGGAGCTGAAGCAAAGGATTGTGAAGTGGTTTGTGTGAATTTTGGTGTTGAATTTTGTTATAGAGAGGAAGCTTGAGTATTTCTTTCTGGGCTCAATTTTGTGGCTTTCCTGTCTTTTTGAATTCTGCATAGATGAGGCTTTCCTCTGCTGGTTTTAGTCCTCAATCCCAGGAAGGTGAGATGAATTTTGCTTGCAGAATTGTTCTTTGTATATTTTTCTCTTTCTTTTGTACAAGTTATGTACTGTTTGGTTTCTTCTCTTTCCTCCATTTTCTCAGATGGCAGTTGCTTTCTGTCTTTTTCTTGTGTTTGGGTTTGATTTATTTCTTGTCACAATCATCGTAAACTTAAAAAAAAAAAGTAGTTTAAATTTCAAAGTTTATCATGATTTCCAGAAGGCCATACTGATGGAAAATTCATTTCCATCTTTATGACATGAAAATTCTTTGAATTCTCTAATTGCGGCTTTAAACTCAAATTCATAAACCAAGTGTGTATTTAAGCTTATTCATTATGCTGGTTGAATTTCGCAGGGGAGAAGAGAGTTTTGAATTCTGAACTTTGGCATGCTTGTGCCGGTCCTCTTGTTTCCCTGCCGGCGGTTGGGAGCCGGGTGGTGTATTTTCCCCAAGGTCACAGTGAGCAGGTTTGTATAATAAATCCATCTGCACATCTGCATCTGTTCTGCTTTGCAGTAACGGTTTGAAGCAGATTTAGTGACATATCGTCAATTTACCTTTACCGTAAGGACGAATTTGCCGATCTGATTTTTGGGGAACTGACTTATTCTCTGCGATGAGTCATCTGTAATATTATACTTTTTTCTTTTTTCTTCCTGTGCAAGCTGATGCTTCATAATGTAGGTTGCTGCATCAACCAACAAGGAAGTGGATGCTCATATCCCTAACTACCCAAGCTTACCTCCGCAACTTATCTGTCAACTCCACAATGTGACAATGCATGTAAGGCTTTGTAATATAATTAGTTCTGGTTTTAAATTTCCGATATGCTGGTTTCTAAAGGTTAGATCTTGTAAACTTCAGGCTGATGTTGAGACAGATGAAGTATATGCACAAATGACCTTGCAACCGCTAAGTCCGGTAGGCCACTTTGCATTGATTAGCTTTTGGAATTATTGGTATTGTCTTTCAGTTTTGTAAATAACCGTTATCTGCAGCAAGAGCAAAAAGATGGCTACCTTCCAGCAGGGTTAGGCAGCCCAAACAAACAGCCCACAAATTATTTTTGTAAAACATTGACAGCCAGCGACACAAGCACCCACGGTGGTTTCTCTGTTCCTCGTCGTGCAGCTGAAAAAGTGTTTCCTCCATTGGTAAATTCTCTGATTAACTATCAGATAATGACAATGCTTGTTGCAATGGTTCTAGTACTTGGTCTCTGAGTAAATGGAAATTGATGTTTCTGTCTACAAATTATAGGATTTTCCATGGTTTTTTATCTCCTTTTTGTTTCTGAGTGCATGATTTTTGACACGCAGGATTTCTCCCAACAACCACCAGTGCAAGAATTGATTGCAAGGGATCTGCATGATAATGAATGGAAGTTTAGACACATTTTTCGCGGTGAGCTCTTAGGAATTTTTTAGAAAAATATTAATATTCACTTCAAAATCGTGGAGTGAAGTAGATACAAAGAGTTAAGTTTGATTTGTGATTAGTACAAATCCACCTCGTTTTCATACTTTCCAGCCATTGTGACTTCTTTTTGTATTTTCCTGACTGGGATAATGGGAATATCATATTGACAAGGCTTCCTATTGGAACAATTGGTAACTTTTTTATATTTCAGGCCAGCCTAAAAGGCACCTCCTTACAACAGGCTGGAGTGTGTTTGTAAGTGCAAAAAGGCTTGTTGCTGGAGATTCAGTTCTTTTCATCTGGTAGGCAGTTTTGGTCCCTACCATATGTTTTCTGGGCTAGATTATCCAACTTTATTGAGAAAGGAAAATAAAATTGTAGGAAGAGAAGGTTCCCTTTAAACTATACAAATCTGCTTCCTTTCAATGTCCCAAATTTACTCTTTTTTTTTTGGGTTTCTGAGCATATGCTTCACCTGAGACTATGTGATATTTTGCAAATCTCATCCTACTTTTTTTTCCCTTCTTCAGGAATGAAAAGAATCAACTACTTCTTGGTATCCGAAGAGCTAACCGACCACAAACTGTAATGCCTTCATCAGTTTTATCGAGTGATAGTATGCACTTGGGACTTCTTGCTGCTGCAGCTCATGCTGCTCAAACAAATAGTCGGTTCACCATATTTTTTAACCCAAGGTATGAGTTGGTGCGGATGTTGATGTAAGATCTTCTGTTTTTCCCACTTCCCTTATTTACAGCCCCTTTGCATGCAGGGCAAGTCCATCAGAGTTCGTCATTCCCCTTACCAAGTACATTAAAGCAGTCTATCATACTTGTATCTCTGTTGGCATGCGCTTCAGGATGTTATTTGAAACAGAAGAATCTAGTGTCAGGCGGTAGGTTTTCAACCTTTATTTTGGTACAGTTCTTAGAATTAAATGAGTTCCTTTATATTGATTTTATTGTGCATATGTTATTGGTTGATTTCTTAACAATTATATTTTACCAGCTACATGGGAACAATAACTGGCATTAGCGAGCTGGATCCAGTTCGATGGGCCAATTCACATTGGCGCTCAGTCAAGGTTTGTTGGGAATTATCATGTATAAATGCTGAATATCATTAAAATGAATATTTTGTGTGATAAACTTAGTTTTTTTCAGGTTATTTTCCTTCTGGATATTGAATTAATTTCTTTTCTGACTTTGATGAGTTTTTCACTTAATTCAGGTGGGTTGGGATGAATCCACGGCTG
Source organism: Prinsepia uniflora (assembly GCA_032719365.1). Taxonomy (NCBI): domain Eukaryota; kingdom Viridiplantae; phylum Streptophyta; class Magnoliopsida; order Rosales; family Rosaceae; genus Prinsepia; species Prinsepia uniflora. Next base: position 82,015,468 of record CM064866.1, on the reverse strand, counting down.
GGGATAGGCAGCCAAGAGTGTCCCTGTGGGAGATTGAACCATTAACAACATTCCCCATGTATCCATCTCCCTTCCCTCTTAGGCTTAAGCGACCATGGCCACCTGGACTACCCTCTTTCCATGGTATATACTTATTTACTGCTCCATTTTTGTGCTAGTTTGAACTCCTAGTTTATATCTTCTTCAGGAACTTGGAAAATTTTAGAATCATTTATTTTCTCTCCATTTTGGTACTTTGTTCTCTCAGGTATCAGGGATGATGACCTTGGCATGAATTCTCAACTTATGTGGCTTCGAGATAATGGAGACCGTGGAATTCAATCTATGAACTTTCCTGGAATAGGGGTCTCACCATGGATGCAGCCAAGGCTTGATGCTTCTATGATTGGCTTGCAACCAGACATGTACCAAGCTATGGCTGCTGCTGCACTTCAGGAGATAAGAGGAGTAGATCCTTCCCGACCACTTCCTACATCCCTTCTGCAGTTCCAGCAACCTGAAAGCCTCCCTAGCAGGTCTTCTGCCTTGATGCATCCCCACATGGTGCAAGAGTCTCAATCTCAACAAGCATTTCTCCAAGGTGTTCAAGAAAACCATCATCAGTCACAGCCTCCAACTCAAACTCAGTCACAACTTCTTCAGCAGCAATTGCAGCATCAGAATTCCTTCAGTAACCAACAGCAGCAGCAGCAGCAGCTAGTTGATCATCAGCACATTCCAAGTGCTGTCCCTACCATGACTCAGTTTGCTTCTGCCTCTCAATCCCAGTCACTGTCTTTGCAAGTTGTCACCTCACTATGCCAGCCACAGAGTTTTTCAGATTCTAATGGGAACCCGGCAACCAGCAACATGCTATCTCCCTTGCATAGTCTCATGGGTTCATTTACACCAGATGAATCATCCCACCTGATGAACCTGCCTAGAACCAATCAACTAATGTCATCAACTGGTTGGCCATCAAAGCGAGCTGCGATTGACCCTCATCTTTCTTCTGGAGTTTCCCAATGTGCTCTACCCCAGTTGGAACAGTTGGGACCTCCCCAGTCCACTATCTCTCAGAATTCTATTTCGTTGCCACCCTTTCCTGGGAGAGAGTGCTCAATAGACCAAGAAGGGAGCGCTGATCCGCAAAGCCATCTTCTATTCGGTGTCAATATAGAGTCCTCATCTCTTCTAATGCAGAATGGGATGTCAAACATTAGAGGCGTTGGCAGCAGTGACTCTACAACCATACATTTTCCTCCAAATTACATGAGCACTGCAGGCACTGATTATTCACTTAATTCAGCAGTCACACCTTCCAGCTGCATTGATGAATCGGGTTTCCTGCAGTCTCCAGAAAATGTGGGTCCTGGAAACCCACTGAACAATAACTTTGTTAAGGTAAGTTGTAGTGGCCTCTTTAACTATATTTTATTTTGATTACGAAATGGACTTTTCAGACGTGATAAGAATTGTTGTCTCCTTCATAGCTTTTGGTTAATTTAATTTTTCTGAAAGTATTATTCAATCTTACTCGTTTTAGTAATCTTTCTTTAGTCTCGTTTTTAAATGAACGCAATAATTACTTGTAGGTTTACAAGTCAGGGTCCTTTGGAAGGTCACTAGACATTACCAAGTTCAGCAGCTACCATGAGCTGCGTAGTGAACTTGCACGTATGTTTGGCCTTGAAGGCGAGTTGGAGGACCCTGTAAGATCAGGCTGGCAGCTTGTATTTGTTGATCGGGAGAATGATGTTCTCCTCCTCGGGGATGATCCCTGGCCGTGAGTTCCCTCTTCTATATTAATTTTTGGTTGCAATTGAGAATCCTTCTAGCTATGGATTGTAGGATACTTTTCTGAAAATTGGTTTGTTGGAAAAACTGCATTTCTTTCACAGTAGTTTGAACCTTCGGAGATTCAATACAAGAGATTTTATAGCTATAAGTTGTGAAGAGTTGAGGCTAAACATTGTTAAGAAAACTTGTTTTTAATTTTTTTTCATTGCTTTATTATTATGGTTAGTAAGAAATATTCATCTCCATTTCCTATGCACTTTTCAAATATGACACTCAGGTCCTCTGGACAGGATCACGGTAGCTTTCAAGTTATCTTTTTAATTTGTAGCCGATGTTTCAATCGAGCTGAAATAGATGCAAGTTTAGGATTCTAGTTTTGTACCTATGACTTGCATCTATTGAGGCTCGACAGAAACATTGAGCACACGGCAGTGGTGCTTTTTACACATCACCAAAACCGTTTTTTCATCTTTGTTTTTGAAATTACTTTGAATTTGGTTATTAATTAGCTGACTCTTGATTCACTCATTTTATGTTGATACCAGGGAGTTTGTAAATAGTGTGTGGTGTATCAAAATACTCTCACCACAAGAAGTGCAGCAAATGGGAAAACGGGGCCTAGAACTTCTAAAGTCGGTCCCAACTCAGAGGCTCTCAAACAACAGTTGTGATGACTATGGAAGCCGGCAGGACTCAAGAAACTTGAGCAGCGGGCTAACATCGGTGGGGTCACTCGAGTATTGAACAACTTAATCGTTTTAAGGCACTATTATCTCTCCTGCAATATTTGCAGCTCCTCCAACCCTTTTACGAGTGGGAAAGGCTGCCTAATACTAGCATAAATTTAGTCTATATATAAGCTAATAGTGTAATTAAAATGATACGTCTTTGCAATTTCCTTCTATCGAATACTTGCGATATTATGTATTAGGAGATTAATGTTTGTGAAAATAGCCTTAAACAGGTTTAGATTGCAGTATATTTCTGACTATTGCTTCCGTTGATTCGAAAATTTCCTGTACATAACCAGCTTTGTTGGGTTCTGAACTTTTGTGAAAACACAAACATATGAAGCCCCACAATCGCTTGCACTAATATTTTTTCGTGGTTGAAATGTCGAAACAATATTGTGGTAACAATATTGCATCTAAACAATCCTCATGTTCATATTTACTATCCACATGAGCATTTGAAAACATAATATCATGACTGCTTTAGTTCTCTTTCATCACAATTATTTGACGATCCATGTATCACTGTGCACATATTGTCGTCCTTTTCTCTCAGGAGATAACTGCTATTAATAATTTAAGTTACAAGTTTGGAATGCTAGTTGCGTTTCAAGGTTATGCATATCAGTCATATGTTTGTCCTTGGACCACTTGAGAGTTGAGAGATGAAATGTGAAATTGGTAATAAAGGCACGACGTCCTTTTTTCTCCGGAGATAGCTGTTATTAACGATTTAAGTTACAAGTTTGGAATGTTAGTTGCATTTTAAGGTTATGCATATGTTTGTCCTTAGACCACTTGAGAGATGAAAGGTGAAATTTATAACAAAGGCACATTGTCTTTTTCTCTTGGGAGATAATTGCTGTTAATCATTTAAGCTACAAATTTGGAATGATGGTTGCGTTTCAAAGCTATGCACATGTTTTGTCTTTAGACCCCCGAAATTGATAATAAAGGGTTGGGTTTTTTATGCATGTTTTGTGGGTCACCGTATAGCGTGTGTTCATAGATAGGATTTTTTGAGGGATGGAGTGGTGACAGCAGGTAGGGGACATGATCAGCAATTATGGGACTCAACTCACTTTATATTTATTAGGAGGGACTTTTTCAACTTAAATTGTTATCTGTATGAGCAGTTTCTTTTTCCCCTTCTTCTTTACATGATCTTATGCTCTATTTTTCTTGTTTAACAGAGACATGATGAACTTCACCCTTTTCACACTTTTTTTTTTTTTCTGTCTAACCTGATTTCAGCTAGGGGAATACCGTCGTGTGATGACATGTCAACATGATTTTGTGAATCCACTCGAATGGCAGATAGTATTCAACCACTAAAATAATAGCGTAAATTACTAATTAATCTTTAATAAGATTATATTTTACTGAAAAGTTTGAATATGATAATGTTTTATTCTGAAGTTTTTTCATTATTTGTTAGCTATGCATATTTATTATCATCTTCTTATACATACGTATGATTGAGATTTTAACCACCTATTTTATATTTAAAATTAAAATATTTTTATAATTAAACTTATATACTATAATTGATTTTTAAAAAATTAATAGTAAAATCCGTGTTGTTTGAGATTTAACAATAAAATATAGAAAGTTTTAGGGGGGTTAGCGCCTTAGCGGGGATTGTTTAGGTAGGGGTGATGGTGTTTATGACTTAGGGTTTAGAGTTTAATTTTTAGATTTTGGAATAATTAACCATATCTTTTCATATTGAGTAATAAAAAAAAATCAATTTTGAAATTTACAATTACTTTTTTGAAGAATTCTTGTTCTTAATTATCTTATTTTAAGTTGGATTACCCTTACATTGCTCTTTAAAATGAACTAGTAAAAAAAAATAAGTTTTATAAGTGGGAGTAATGTTTTCATAAAATAGAAAGAAAACAAAACTTCTAAATAGGATTTAAAAGTTTCAAAGGGTTTTTGAGTAATTATTATAGTCGTTAGGAATTATAAAGTTTCAAAAATATGATTAGGGTAGTTTTAAATAAATACTAATGTTGTCACTACTTAGTGATAGCCCAAAATAATATGCTTTATTTGTATATATTAGTGATTGTATATGTGAGAATTTGTAACATTATTGGATATTGTCATATCATTTTATAACTATTTATGTTCACAATTATAAACATACGTTGTACGCCCAAAAAGTGGATATAACCGTGATCTAATTTGTATTACTCTACATCTTATGTCACTGATACTATAATTCAGTGATATTTCTCCCCACATATTATACGGAAAAGCTTGTGTTTGATTCTTGTAAATAACAAGATTGATATCTAAAATTTATATGCAATTCTTACCATCGATAGTATTGTATAAAAAAAAATAAAACAAAACAAAGTTTCCAAAAAGTGGATGTTTAGTGTATGTTTAGCATTTTTAAAAGACGGATCATCAGTCTCTACATTTAGATTTCATGCATTTAACCACATTTCATTCTATTTCAACCATTTAATTAATCTAATCATCTAAAACATGACACACCACATTCCAACTTAATATCTTATTGCCACTATTTTTTTTAATAAAATAAAGAAAAACAAAAAAATAAAAAACCTATCACTGAGCATCCTCCCCATCCCATCCCCAGTACCATTGCCAGATTCACCACAAACCCAACAAAAATTCCCTAGTTATATGAGAAAAACATGGAGATTGCCTAACATATTTTTAACACCGAATACGAATTGGAATTGCAAATAGTAGACCCCGATAATACTTGTCGGAGTTTGAGACGAATTGAAGTTATTGTGGGAGAGGGTGAGCCTTTAAATATGAAGAAGATGGTACTAAAAATAATCATATCAACCAAACAATAAGCATACCACTTCTCCAGAAACCGGATTTGAAACTTTCCACCTCTTTCCAAATATGAAACCTTAGATTTCTTCTCCTCGGAATCTCTATGAAATTTCACCTAGGCTTTTTTTTTTTTTTTTGCCAACGGCTTTTTTGATTCAACCAAATAAAATTTTGATGCATAATTAGAAATCATAAAACTGCACAAAAAAATTGAAAGAAGAATGCGACCTATGCCCATAAAATTTTCGCCCTTTCTCAATTCAGGATTAAAAGGTTTTTAATTTTTCTTTATTGTTTTGTTTTTATTTTTTTATATTAAAAAATAGTGGCAGTGGAATATTAAGTTGGAATGTAATGTGTTATGTTTTAGATTGTTAGATTAATTAAAGAATAATACTATTTGTACCCTCTAAATTGATCACATTTAATGACCATGTTAATGTGTCAATCAATGAATGATATTATTTTAATAAATGAAATTATTCTATATTTATATTAGACCATTTATGGATTGTCACATCAACATGGACACTAAATGCGGTAAATTTAGAGGGTCCAAATAACATTGTCTTTAATTAAATGGTTTAGATGGAATGAAATGCCGATAAATGCGTGAAACTTAAATGCAAGATTTAAAGGACTGTTTAGAGGTGCTTAGATTATGTGTCAATTTTTGACATGACTAAATACACGACTTGAAATATGCACGAAATTTATCTGAGTCAACCCGTACGATTAAAATTTCGGATAATTTTCGGACGTTATGACACGTTTAATAAACGAGTGAATTTCGAATCAACCTGTTAACCTGCCCCTGACCTCCAGGGATCCACAATGCAATCCCAACCACAACATGGGACCTGCTCCCTAACAGTGACTCAACCACCACATTCATGGCTGCTCTAAATACCCCCAAAACCTTCACAAAGGTGATGGCTCTTCCAACTACGGTTTTACTTACACACTTATGCCATTCGGCACACGATCACTAACTTACGCATTGGAGCCCATTCGGTTGGCACCCCACAGGTGTCAAGTATTACCTTGCAGGTTACCTGCCGAACAGAAGTCCAGAGAACGACGACACCCTCAGCGGGTCCGAAACACCACGCAGCTAGTCCCAGATCCTCCATCGGGTCTCATCACGTTAGGTCCATTCAGGATCAAACAATTGGCGCTGTCCGTGAGAATTCTGACTAAATTCCTCCCACTAGCTCACATACCTCCATTCACTTCCCCTGTCGACGAGAATTGTCTGCCGAACGAGATAATGGTGAGCTCAAAAACACTCCTCACGGAGACCGCAATCGAGCGAGAACCAGTGTACCATCCGAGGACATGCTCAGGATGCTAAGAACCTTCCGATCAGAAGTGGCAGAACTTAGAAAAAACAACGTTGCCATCGAGAACAGGAATGATGTGTGGGAAGAACAGCATGGGAGCACCCTTGCCATCCTTCAATCCACACGCGAGGAATTAGAGAAGCAGCGAGAGGCAACCAAACGGGCCCTAGCAGCTGCAGCCTCTCGGCAGGAGGTCGATGCCCGCTGAACGGATACCGTCGAGGCCTACCGGCCCGTGACGTCTGGGCGCCTATTTTTCAATCAAACCGATTTGCTCGGTCCTTTACGAACACAAATCTTCCGCGATGCCTATGAACTGCACAACCGGAGGCAGCCGCAGGCCCAAACTAATCGTCTGACCTATCCTGCACACGACCTCCGAATCCAGACGCAACTGCCACTACCACTGTTGTCCCAGGGCGCCCAATCTCAATCCATGTCGGCACTTCGACAAGCACAGCGCTAGTAGGCACTAGCCCAGCGACCGAATAACCGTCTCCCGCTGGCTGGCCGACACCATTTGGAGGATGATGCCGACTCAACAACTGCTACATCCGGTTGGAAATCATCACAACCCGAGCGACCTGGGAAGAGCACGACCGGCACGGGTCATCGACATGTCGCTGACCAGCTCGGACAATAAAACAAACCTGGCCGATCGGATGATGTGGTTTAGGAGCTCCTCCGTCGTGTTCGTTTACTACAGGCCAGCAAGGCCAAGACCAACATGCTGCCTAGGCCCAGGGCCACCATCAGCCCCTTCACAGATCGCATCATGCAGCACTGCCACAAAACGGAAGTCAAACCCCTCAAGATTGCCTTGTACAATGGGAAGGGAAACCCAGACACCCACATCAACAACTACAATTCCGCATTGGCATTTAGAAACCTCTCTGACGAGACCCAGTGCTTGATCTTCAGCTCTACCCTCACCGAGGCCGTGCTCAATTGGTTCTATTGATGGAAACCACAATCAATCGACTCATTTGACCGACTGCACACGGTCTTCCTGAACCAATTCATGATCCAAATAGATCGACTGCTCACCACCGAGGATCTGGGAACCCTCATACAGAGGGAGGACAAGCCTCTACACCAATACGCTGTTAGGTTCAGCCTCGAGTATTCCAAGTGCCATGAAACGAATGACAAGGCAGCATACAGGGCCTTCTGTAACGATCTGCGGGAGTAAAAGGCCAAAAAGGCCTAGTAATATAAAAGAATAAACAATAATAAATAATAATAATAACAATAGAGAATTAATATTTATGATATAAATATATAAATATGTCAACTATTATAATATAATTTGATAAGTATAATGTAAACTATATTTTAATTTGACAGAGCACCAAACGCCTGACTAAATAATCAGTCTATCCAGTAAACTGATTGATTAATCTATCTGACTAAAATAATATTTACAATACGACGTACCAAATAAGATCTTAGAGCATTACAACGTACCAAACAAGGCCTTTGAGCATTACTTATGGTTAGGACTAACTTATTGATATGGCATTTGAGTCCTTTCTTTGTGCAGAATAAACCCAACTTGATGGTGGTGGGCTGAACTTAAGCTAAAGCAACCTTGCACAATTCATAGCAAACAGAAGTCCTCCAAATTTAGGAAATAAATTTAAATTGCTTTTGATTTCTCTCTCTCAACTTTTGATGAACTCGGATGATATTTCAGTCACTCTACATCATAGCTGGATCTCATATTTAGTATTCTCTTCTTTTGAGGGGTGCAACGGTGCAAACAATAGAGGCTCGAAATTCATATGCATGTATTCTTCACAAAGTCCGTCTCTTGATTAGCATACACAACAACACACCTTGAATCATGATCTATCTTACCACGCACAACATAGCGTTGTTATCACAACCAACCACAGCAAATGTAATGAGATGATGGCATTCGTCCAGTATGGCGGATGTATTCTGCTTGAGCTGCAGTTTTTTCTGCGTTTTCAGTCTTTTTGGCTTCAGCTGCTGCCCGTTTCTCCTCGGATCTTTGCCTTGCCAATGCTATCTTCTTCACCATCTTGGATTGAGCTTGGGCTCGCATTTGTTCAACTTGAGCCTATAAAAAGTCACTCTGATAAATCATATCAAATACAAGTTATTCTGACTAAATCTGCATAAGAAAATAACTTTTTTATGTACCTCTATTCTCCGCATCTCTGCTTCTAGTTTTGCCTTCTGTTGACTTTCCCAGGCTTGGATTTTGATTTCGTCACGCTTAAATCTGACAAACATTAGCATTCACTATTTATGTTAAGATGGCACAACATATCTACATGGTTTTTAGTTCAAAAACAATACAAGTGTAATTAAAAGTATGCTAGTTATAGAGTGAAAAAAGAAACCTTGCTGTATGTCTAGATTTTTCAGCTTCCTCCCACGCAGCTGCCCGTTTTTCAAATTCAACTCGCTCAAGTTCCACCAAATCAGCACAAGATTTTTTATCCTGCTCATCTTTACTTGCCCAAGCAGCAATGTTCATCTTACCAAGCTGAACGCCAAGTTCCACAATCTCCTGCCTTGTCTTCATTTTTAATTCTTCTTCCGACAATTGTCTTTTATTGTTCTCACCTAGTGGCCGTGGTTCCCCGTCGCTGATAGGTGTTGGAGCTGGTGCACCTCTAGGAGTTGAAGGGATTGATGAAGTTGGGCTGCGAAGTGGAGTCGTTGCACCTTCAGGTGTAGCAGTCCTTGAAGGCTCTTGACTTGGGATAGGTGTCATTTCTGTTCCCATGTCTCTCATTGAAACCGATCTTATGGTATTAGTGCCTGCATAAACCGAAAACCAATATGTTAATTTCCTCTGCCTTCCCTATACACATTGAACGTGTTATTGAACCCAATGAAGCCGTACCTGTACTATTTTCAACAGCATTCTCAGAACAGGCTGAATTCCGCCGATCCACTTCCATCAAATCTTTACTTTGTGAGGAAGCATCAACCAAAGCATTCCCACAAGCTTGACCTGAATTCAATTGAGAAACTGAAGGAACAAAGGAGAACTTATCGAATCCAATCTGTGAGGCAGGCTGACAGAAGTCAACCCGCTTTGTGTCTGCTAATCTGCCATTGAGTTTATAATCATAGTTAGCAGACTCTGGAGCCACCCTGACCATATTTGTCACCGGAAACCGAATTGTTTGGTTTTGCAAAGCACTCTTTCTAGGAAAATTAGCCTGTACAATCTGCTTATTCATTATCCATTTCTCCGCGTCATTCCACTTAGATGGCATAGTTCTTGAGAGTGATCTTGAAAATTGCTTATGTACTGACTTCTCCCCTTTATGAAACTCGAAACTAGATGAACTAGCATTACTATCATAATCAATATTTTCGTCTTCCATCATTCTCACTGGGTGAATTGCACTTGAATTACCATTCTCACCCTTTGTACATTGCTGCAATCTAACACGACCGCCACCGCCATCACCATTTTCTCTTGGCAATGACTCTTTCAGTTGGTGAGAAGTTTGATCACATGGTCTCAGGTTCAATGCTGCTTCACTTGAAAAATTTGTAGACAGAGAAGATGTGACTGCACAGTGGACAGCATAGGACTTAATGAGTAAACAGTTTCTAGTTTGAACAGCATATTTTTGACAGTTAGAGCAAAGCTTATGAACAATTAAGGAGGGAGAAATACCTTCCTCATCTCCATTCATGGAATCTAACAAGCTATTTTTGACGAACTCCGAATCGTCAAGCTTGGATGGAGAAGTTCTCGAGGAGTTACTATTTGATCCATCCTTCTTTTTATGATGGTGAGGCCCTATGAGCTTCATTCTTAATTTACTAGGAGAAATCATACCAGTCTGAAAAGGGAAAGAAAAAAAGAGAAACAAAACATAATTACCCTTCAATCCACCTACTCAGAAAAAATGATAAAAGTAACAATCTTTGTTAAAAAAAAAACATAAATCATTAAGGAAACCCAATATTCAAATTACTTCAATCATTCTGAATCATACCAATTTCAAATCGAGCACCAAACTGGTGGCATTATTTTGAGTTATTTTTTATTTCTAAAACTTATGAAAACAAAAATAGAGCAAAATCAACAATCTGTACTAAGATTATTAAGCCATAAATCTCACAATCATATTTTCACATCCTTCCACTGTGACTTGAAATAATTAAACAAGTATTACTATCAAAGTTGAACCTTTCTGACCACAATAAGTTCAGAATAACAGAATAAACCAAAAATTCTAATTTCTATAAAAACTAAATTAACAGCTAATTAGATATTACAATGAAGAAGCAAATGAGTAACCAAATTTGAATAAAAGGACATAAATACTGCAAACCCACTTCAAATTAAAACCAGCATCAACATAATTCACAATTTTTTCTTGCATTTCCTCGTTTTCCCACCACCCCCAAGACAGAATCATAAAAATAAAAAATAAAAATATTAACAACAAAAGAAAAGACAAGGGTTTTTATTCTTGTTTCATGCAGAGAAAAAAGAAAAGAAATTTACCTGAACTTTGTGTATCCTCTCATACTCCATTAGATCTCTCTCTGCGTTTCTGTCAAAGACGTTTATTTTCTCTCTAAACTATCTTATTGAGGAGGACTAGAAAGGAAAAGAGAGAGATTTAAATGGATGGAAAAAACTACTCAGTCTCCCTCATTTCTCTCTCCCTCCCTTTAATTTGACTGTTTTTGTAGGCAGACACGGACAGAGTCAGCCTTGTTTCACAGTTTCCTGCTCGAGATTGGGGATGATGAGTTGATGATCCTAGTTCTGCTCCTCTGCAGCGCAAGCCTTGCAGTACTTCTTTCTGATCTCGACACCTCACCATCTGGGCCCACTTTTCGGTGGTCCCCTTACGACGTGGCGAAATCTACAGAGAGGACCCATAATTTAACTTCTACTCCTTCGTGCCGAACCTATTAAATCGTGGTTCGCGGGCTTTTACCAGAGCAAACGAGGAATATATTTATTAAAAAAAAAAAAAAAAGCAAACGAGGAATTGCCGATTTTGAGACAATCAATTATATTTAGTTTTAATTTTGGAATTATTATTTTTGTTTAATTTTTTTAATTGTGCTTTTTACCAAGAGGAGAAAAGGGGAATTATGGAAGTGAATCAAATGATTAAACCCACAAGATTTTTGAACAGTAGCAAAGATGAAAAGTAGAAATTCAATTTCCTCTGCATAGAAACTGGACAGAGCATATGGGTCATCATAAAATCAATTGATTTCAAAATTTTACTATGAAAAACTTACCATTTTTGCTTTAACAAAATGACAATAAAAAACAAAAATTACTGTCAGTCTATCAGCTTGTTTGGCTTCTAGTCCTGCTTTAGAAATACTAAGTGGGCTCTTTTTAAATGTCTTTTATCAAGAATTTATATTAACTTTGGTCCACAAATAAATATGATGTAAAAAAATATTAGTCTGGTAATATTCCTTGTTAAGTTGGATTAACTTTTACTTCAATGGATGATTAGATTAACTTTTACTTCAATGGATGATTAGATTAACTTTTACTTCAATAGATGATCACCTTGATAATTGGATTAATTGTCTAATCGCAAATTTTGGGATAGTCCCCCACCACCTATCTATTTCACTTTCAAGTTTGAACAAAACTAAATCACGATAATCTTTTAAATTTGGAATTCATCACTTTTTCAAACTTGATTCATTTCATTTGAAATTTGAGTGGGATATTGAAATTGACTCATAGAAACAAATAAAATAAGATTCCTCGGTGGAAACAAGAGACTCAGTATATGATTTATGCTTGAATAGCTTGATTTTTGTCCCATCATATTAATTCAACTTTTGAAGAAAAAAAAAGGCTGAAAAAATAAAATTAATTAATTGTTTATCTTTCGTCCAATAATTCCATGCATATATTAATTATATTCACAATTTTTTCTATCTAAAATTAATGAAAGATCAATTATTCTTGCCTTGTGAAGCCTCGATAATATATATGTTGTACAAATTATTTTTGTTTAGCACTCAAGAGCATATTGCTTCTCTCCTCTTTGTTCTTAGTGAAAGAAGATATAGCCCGATTTTGTAGTCATTTGATGCCTTGAAAATAAAGAAATTTAGACTAATAATTTATAAACATTGATTTGATTGATATTCATCGGCATAGGAGTTGGTACATGGATGTTGATTCTACATCCGTACAATTACCGTCTACCTTACATCAAGAGCATTTGTGTATTCTTTTCTTTTTGGTGATGGATCATGTCTGTTGTAAATTTTAAATACGTAAAGTCATATTAGTTATATATATATTTTTTACTCTGTTATAAGATAGTAAAAAACAATAAATTTGATTGGAGAAATGTTAATTAAGGAATGATAAAGGAGTCGGGAAGAGGTTGAGAGTGGGTGAGGTCAGCAGTCAAAGATTGGAAGTGTCTTTAGGTAAACAAACACATGCATCAATGCAAAGACTAATTATTAATGTGAATGAGAATGAGAATGAGAAAGCATTGAAGAGTGTGAGTCAATCAGATGGGCCATTGCGTTGGATTGGGGTTGTGCCTACTGCCTGTGGGGTTCAGAATTCTATAAACCCTAGTTCTTTGCCGCACTCATTTTACCTAATCCAATGTACAACACTACAACTCATGACTTCCATTTCAAATTTATCTTCTTTGAAAACTTAGTTTACTGCTATATATTGTTCATCATGTATTCGACGATCCATCATAATAAAGATAATGAGTATGATTTTTCTCCTTATTAAAATGAGATTATATATGACTCCTCCTCGAGGTTTATATAAGCTTTCAAATCCCAACATTTTTGGTTTCCTTCCTCTTATATTACGAATATATACGTACAGTCGTGTCTGTTCTATTACTTTATATAAAGTAAATTTAAATCAGAATCTGTTGATATTATAATATACATCCACTAGACAACAATGTTTAGTGTTCAAAGCCCTAGGGAGGCAAATTAATTACGGGGTGTTGCCTATTTGAATATTCCGTCTCTTTTTTTTTTCTTATGAGGTCCTGCTTTCAATTCTACAGTTAATTATGAAGAATAGAATTCGACCCCCAAAACATTCTTCATACAGAAATTGGCCTACTTATCACATGCGTAAGTACAGTGTACTCACACCCGATCAAATGCTGCATGTGTTTTCATTGTCAATGTGTCCTATCCAATGCATCTCACGAATCAATGAATCGTTATCATCGTAATCAACGGATGAGATATGAACAGTTGGCACTTCCAAATAAATGTTTGAAAATGAATTGGACAAAATTGTTGTTGTTGGCTTCATCAACTTAATATTCAGCCTACATCTCTGACCACATTCTCCACATGCCATTGAATCCATTGATTGCCCAGACAAGAAGATAGAGGTCGGTTCACGTACTTCATCCTCCGTTCTTCTCATTTTTCTTCTGCATACGCGTGGCCAACTCGCCACGATGAAACCAAAAAGACGAAGCCAACTCGCCTATGCTACACATTCAAACGTGTATGAAAATACGCTAATTATATATTAAGTTAACACAACAACTATGTATAAAAAAAATTTGAGGGACTGGCTTTGCATGCCCAGCACCCTATTTAATATTTATTGGTTTGTTTTTTCACAAGATCATTTGGTTTTGCATTTAGTTTTGCCCACTTTCTCTTGAGCTTGTATTCTTCTATTTTATTACCTGAGAATTTTTTTTAACGATAAGAATTAAGTCCAATTCCCAAGAAAAATTAATAAAAATATAGTATTGTTATGCATTTAGATTAAGTTTGGTACGCCATATAAAGAATTGGATATGATAATATAATACGAAACCAGTGTTTAGTATTAGTCGTATTAATTAATAGTCATCGTATTATTTAATACGGTTGAATGTCTTTATGGTCTACACACGCTAAAATAATAATATCAAAATTGTCTGTATTAAATAATCAGATGATTAGTAATCTTGAAAAGTGTAATAATAATAATAATGGAAATAATAAAAAATAATAATTTAATAAATACTAATAATAAAATAATAGTAATTTAATAAATAGTAATACTAATAATTCAAATAGATAATAAATCATAACAATAATAACATACATAACTAATATTTAAGATATAAGTATTTCGTATCGACTATTATAATATAATCGGCATTCTAATCCGATAAAATATTAAACATCCGACTAAATAGTCAGTCTATCTGGTGGATAGATTAGTCTATCCGACTGAAATAGTCAGCATATCAAACGAGACCTTAGTGTATGAATTTAATTAGCTATATTTGCATGAATTTTCTAATTTAGAACATGTTGGAACCTTTCCCTGTTCTCCATACAAATTAATCTTTGATTGTTAGTTTTTGGATAATATTGCATATCAATGACAAAAAAAAAAAACATACTTTGAGAACAAAATATATACACCATTATATCTGACCAAAAAAATATACACCATTAAATTAGATGAAAATTAGTTGGTATTTATGTTCGACTTTTTAGTTTGTGTTTAGTGATCCTTTTAATTACTTGCACAACATTAGATTTTTGTGCGTTTCCAGCAACTAGCAAAGAAATACTTGATTGCTCATATATATTGGATGCCTTATGTCAATTATTTTACGTTAACTTTGTTTGCATGCAGCTACATACTTGATTGATTACCTATCATTTCGAAAGGCTGAGCCTTGAAGCTAACAAAATTCCTTAATTATTCAATTATGGACCACGCTAAGAAAATTCCTTAACTATTCAATTATGGGCCACTAACGAGGGAGCTTGGCATTGAGGCTTAGGCAAACACAACTATATCTCGTTAATTTGTATCTAATAATTATCATATAATATGTGAATAACACCATATATATCATACTAAATTGAATTTAATAAAATATTTATCGTTCTCTCTCTCTATATATGTATATATCTTTAAAGATATTATTTCCCACGCAAAACAGACAAATAAATTGTTTCATATTCTATAAGCAAAAGACTTGAGTGTGCAGTAGTCAATTTCATATTGTACCCTAGAATTTCCTTTAGTGTCTCAGAATTCAAACTTTTCATCAACTTTTGGCTGTAGAACTTGTAGACCAGGGCAAGGACCTAATTAAGATCCTAGATCACATGGGAGGCCGAGGCCGTCCACAAAAAATTAAGTATATATAATTAAGCAGCTGCATCAATAGTTGCACATATTGCGGCATCGAAAGATTTTTCATACAGCAAAAGATAAAACTAGACCAGATTTAATAGAAAATGAACAAGCTAGCTAGTTAGGCTGTGGACAGAATACGTAAGTTTGTTTTGACCCTATTTGAAACAAAAGGAACAATCACTTTTTTGCTTTCTGGTTTTCTGGGTCCCTTTCAGCTTTGCCATTTGCCTTCCAGTTTTGAAAATTTTGAACTATATATAGTTATATACCACTTTAATTTAATCAAGTTCATACTGTTTAGGGTACTGCATATTGTCATCTTCTGGCATCTTTCTTTGCATATCATGTGGAAATTTTCTCTCATGTACGAAATCTCATATTAAATTCTGATAAAAAGTGAGGTCATAATGATCTTTCTATGTTGTATGTAAATACGAACATAGGATTAAAAATATATAGATCAAAGTGAACTAATTTAAATATAATTTTCCTTAGTAAGAATATTTAACAAAAAATTATCAAAAATTTCCTTAGTTTTTCTATATTCTATAGAACTTGTACATGCTTAAAGTTTATATTTCATTCTCGATTGTAACATATACATAAATAAACTGATATTTTAAATTATACAATGGTATTCTAAAGTGATGAGAAACAACAAGAAATTAATGACCTAAATATCTCAAGTATTAAATAAAACAAAATAAATATTCAAACTAATATGAAATAACTCGTCTAAGTAAGCTAGATGAGAACTATCATACTTCGGATTTTTTTGTTTATTTCTTTCATATTTGAGGTGGGCTGCAACACATCCAAGCGACCACCTAGGTCCGTGCCAAGTTGGGCTGCAACACATCCAAGCGACCACCTAGGTCCGTGCCAAGCTGTATCATTTTTATTTTGTTTTAATCGCGTTAAAAGTTCTAAATATGGAGAAATCTATAATTATAATTAATCACAACACATTACGTGATATTCTTTAGAGAAAAAAAAAATTAATGCTTTTTTGAATGAATATCATACTTAAAATTAGTTCTAAATCTAGCTATTTGGTCCTTTATCTCACCCAAATTAAGGATAAGATTGGTTAAATTTAATTTATCATCTAATTATAGCTATCAATAGAGAAATACTTAAATGAATTTGGAACATATGTTATGTGATATTTTTATTATACGTGTTATAATATGCATACACGATATAATTGATATATGTCTCATCACCTCTAAAAATATAACAATTATAAAAATAAAAAGATTAAACTACGATCACATAACATTCGAATTTACACAAAGTATTTGTACATCCTCACAAAGTTGGAAGTGGGGGTACGTAGTCTTTGTTAAAGATGGAATATAAAAGAGGAAATTTCTCATATCTAATTAAGTTTATGGAAGGTGATTATCAGCTTCTTGAGGAGAAGATGGATGCATGAGAAAGAAAATGATATATTACCTAATAAAGATTATTTATTTATTTTTATATTACAGGGGAAGATGATTAATTTGCTTTTTAAATTTAGACAATTTGTTTTTATTATATTTTTCCTTCCGGAAAAGCCAATAGGGCCATAAAATTATTGAAAAATTCATGCAATGGCTTTGCAGTTTTGACCATTCCAACTAATAATAAGAGTATCAAAATGTAAATTTGATATAATTAATCCCTCCTGATGAAATGTAGTTAAGAAGCCAAAAATTAATAATCTTCTTACAGCAAGCATACCCGTACGTGTTCATAACTAATTAAGCTAGGGTTTGTGAAAGTTCTGGTCTCAATCTTCAATAAAACTCGCTTGCATTGCAAGTAAAAAAAGGTTTATAATATTCTCATATGTCATTTATAAATAAAAGTTTACGAAAAAAATTATATTAATTAGTTAATTATTTTAAGTATGATCATACAATTGAAGTGCTTTGCATGAACTGCCCTTCATCTTTGCTCGATCTGTCCTCCAGCTGCTTGATCCAAGATCTGATGAGGAGGATAAAAAAATTGAAACTTGATATCGCTATCACCGCTTACGTAAACTACTCGAAAGATGTCATATTTAACGTCAATCGAGACACTTTCGAAGTAGGGCAACATCGATGTTCTTTGGTTTGAGTTTAGAATCCATGAGTAACAATATTGGAGAGATTTCCACACAAAAAGAGAAGCAATTTGTGGCTTGGTTTGGCATTTCAAGCAAACTCCGGCCGTCACGCCTTCCATTTTTCGGAAGCCAGACTTGAACAAAGCTAAGCATGTATAGGAGACGTTGCTTATTTCACCGCCGTGGATGGCGGCTGTGCTCATGGACACCGTGTCACCTCGGCAGATTTTGGCTGCACATGAACCGTCTCTTGATTCTCCGGCGTAGGCGTTGAAGAATGAGTGTTCGAGTAAGATTGACATGCTTGATGTATTTTCTAACATTGACAGCTGCACATATGGGACCATTAATTATTGTCATCGACTATATCATAAATGTGTTTTTATTGTAAAGAGATTATGAGTAAATAAAAAAAAAATTATTCAGTATAATAATCCCCTAAAAATAGTAAAATTAGAAAATGTAAATTTCTTTGTATGTCTACTAAATATGGTTAAAATAATACCCTAAACAAATCATATATATGAAATAAAAATTTCTCAAATTCACATGTTTGAACTCTACAGATGAAAAATTGGCAACAAAAATGAGAGGAATGCGTGTATATCTAGGGGCATTTAATTGGATTATAGCTTCGAAATATGATGTCCGTTAATATTTTTTTGTAAATTGAATTAACGCTGCTTTGATTAGTTAGTACTATCTTGATAAAGAACGTGTGCAAGATCGAGCTAATTATAAGATGAGTAAGAGAATATATTGGACTTACAAGGTTTCGAGTCAATGAATCTTTGTTTTCACAAGATTTCTTGAGCCATGCTCCAAACCATATGATCTGATACCCGGAAAAAGGAGAAACAACAGGATTAAGATGAAATTATGGGCACCAATTTAAACAGTATGTACTCATTATATAATCAATTAGGAAAAGATGGAGTTAATTAATCTGTGTATTAATAATAATATGTTTCGGAACGTACCATATTTCCATGGATGCTCTGCAAAATGGAGCTTTGAACACAACCAAGAGTCTCAGTGGACAAAGAGAATTGCTTGAGCTCTGCAAGAAGATCACCAACCAGCACAACTGTTGGTCTGAACACAAAAATACTTATGTCTAAGTTTCTGCTGTTGAAAGGAACAAAGCATGCCATTCAGATTGATTCTTTCTTTTTGTTTTCTCAGAAATTAAAGCTTAAAAGTTCACTGGAAAGTTGGAGGAGAAGTGCTTGTGGTGCTTTAACTATGGGGCATTGGGGTGGATGGAAAGAAATTTCGCTTATTATAAAATAGGAGACGTGATCAGAGGGTCATTTCCTGAGTTTTCTCTGGTCATTTTCGATTGCTTGTGTTGAAATTTGAAACAGAGAGAACGAGGGTTTAATTAGTCTTTTTACGAGTAATTAAAAAATAATGAAAACCCATTAAAATGGAGATAAAATAAAAGAAAATATGCAGTTGGTCAGTCTTGTCTTGTGCGTGCTTTGACTTGATCCTTCTAGATAAATATGATGATAAATGTGATCAGTCATCAGTGTCGTTGTTGAATTTGTGTACCAAATTTTAACAGAAATAATAATAATAATAATAATATTAAAAATAAAATGGGACGTATAAACAACATTGATTTATGATTTTTCTTTAAAATTCATTTCTGTTCTATTCATATTCTCCATGGGTCATGAAAATCCAGGAATATCTTGTCGTTGGAAATACTAGTGAGCTGTTTGTGGTGTTATGATCAAATTTGTGTATCTAATTTCTAAATTCTAATCCTCCCTATACGCAATTTAAATTAAACTAAAAAACAGAATATTATAAAAAAAGTAGGTTTAAAATGCATCACGGTGGCACATTTTGATTGGAGAATAAAAACTCTGTAGAAATGGTGGCCGTCAGAGTTCGCGGTGGCCCTCCTGTCCTTCCTTCCCTGTTGAGAAAAAACGTCATCAATGATATCCAAATTTGATTGGTTCCAGAACTTTCCAGTCAAAACTCAAAACCATGGGTTTGACTAGTCAACTAGAAGAGGTGGATGCCAATACTTCCTCCGACAATACTCTTAACTTCGGTTTCGGCTTCGATTCTTTCCCTTATCCGATTATAGTCAATTAGCCAGTAATAAATACTCTCTCATACATCATGGATTCTTGGGTTAAGGGTTCTCAATTCCCTCGAATGTAACTAAAGAAAACATCCCTTACGCCAGTGTGATGCAGTAATTCAAACAAATTGCGAAGAAGATTGATGAATAATACGGAAGCACATACGCTAATATTAAAGTTTATAGATGAAAATTAAAAATCAGAGCATTGTCCAAAGCGGATAGCAACATCATACTAATAAAATATATTAATATACAACTTGAAGGTAAATAAACAAAACTACTACATTATTTTATTTATATATAAACCTAAATGGGTCCGTGAGTTTAAAGCAACTCCATAATTTAAAAGCATAAAAGAAAGAACTGAATTTCCATGAATTGAATACCTAATCCCTGTTGAAAAAAAATAAAAGAATTATTCAATGCAAGTGTTTTGAAGATCGTTCACCTGCTCTAACATCACTGTCATTTATTTTCCCTCCAAATTAATATCCACTTTTTTTCAAAAAACTATATGATTCATCAGCTTAGAACATGCAAGGCTCACCATATGACAGGTCTTGTGAGCAAAAATCTGTCTGCTTCAAGGTAAAGTGCGTTTGGTAACTAGCTGTGTCCTAATCTTAGTAAAAGTATTTTATTTTTTTTCCTCTTCAACGGTTGGTACATTCAATGATGATGAGCAAACTTGATGAATATTGCATCTGCTTCCTCCCATCAATATGGGGGGGATGGAAACTGTATATACGACGAATCCTCTTAATACACAATTACATCATCCTGCATTTCAACCATCAGAAAAAGTATGTGAGCCTTTTTGTTATTCTCCTAATCTATTGAAACTTGCATAGATAACATGAGACGGTAAAACATCTATTTGTTCAACAGTGCTTAAGACTGCTCAAATCGAATCCCACCATGGTTCTGATTTCACAGCGCTTGTAAATTCAACAAGAAACAGGACTACATCAATGAAATAGAGAGGATGGAATTACAATGGTATTGCCAAAACTCACAAATTTCCCAACTAAATAAAAAAGTTAAATAATACCACACCTTATTTTCATAGGTCTATGGGCATTCTCAAACCATCATGCGCAAGCTGCACTGGTATCCCTTCCCTGTATACAAACAACAGAAAATTTGAAAGCATAAGTTTCTTAAGTTATGATATTTCTCATGTATACAAAAGTTTTAGTCTCAATTCAAAAGCTAAAAGCTAAAAGATTATTGGCAAAGAACCATTGCTATGTGATCAGAAGTCTTACCTCTTAGACCACTCCATAAGAAATTTATTGTCCGCATGATGATCAAACTGATGAGTCATCCCAATTAACAGGGCTTGTTTTGGAAAAATCCTCTTCACAGCTTCAAGAGACTGCAAACATATGCTTCACTGATTGACATGAACAACATTTGGCAATAAGAAGTGCAGATACATTGTAGGGCTTGTTTGGTGAGCGGGATTGGATTGGATCGGATAACTCGTTAGACTCAATGTATTTGGATATGAAAATGAATTGGTTTTTTTGGTGAAAAAAATGATTGGTTTTCATTATAAGGGGATTAGAGGGACTAGAGATAGAAGAAGTCTTATCGATTCAATCCCCTTTAGATAGCAGGATTAGAAAAGGTAAGTTTCCTTTTTATGTCTAATCCCATTTAATCCTCATATAATGAAACTGCATTCTTTTTCTAATTCAAAATCCATTGAATTTGGAGAGTTATCCAAACCAATCCTGCTCACCATACTTGGCCTTCGTGTATAAAACAAACCTGTGGGAGGCAAAGGTGAACGTTATGTGATCCAGTCTGCAATGAAACAAAGGTCAAGCAGATTATGAGCAATACGAATACCTTTAAAATAAAGAGAAATGCAAGATGAGAGAAGCTCCAAAGTTAAAAGGACAAACACGGGTTAGCAGAATATGCAATCACATCATTTACTAATAAACATCAATGGAGACTGATATATGGTACATTCATATACTAGAATTACCTAAAGGGAATTACTGAAAGGACAACATAAATAGAAAACATCAAGTGGGGATGCCATGGCAACACCTTAGTGGGAGGTGCTGCCTAGATGTGGAAAGAGACGGAAGGGGAAAGTGGTGGAAGGAGGGTAATGAAAAGCAGGATATTTGAAGGAGCAAATGAAAAATATGTACAAAACTTTCCCCCTAAAGTTCCTGAAGGAGGCATAATTGACGGAAAAAATAAAATAAAAATTCAGCATGGAACCAACCACAGCGTGAGTTAGTGCCCATGTCGAGAGACATCGTTTACTTGCATGGCATGCATATTATCCAAACTGCAATTTCCACCCCTATAAGGGCGAGCCAGAATATTTTCTACTTTTACCCAATGCAGTT
This sequence comes from Prinsepia uniflora, assembly GCA_032719365.1. Classification (NCBI taxonomy): domain Eukaryota; kingdom Viridiplantae; phylum Streptophyta; class Magnoliopsida; order Rosales; family Rosaceae; genus Prinsepia; species Prinsepia uniflora. The sequence goes on along the minus strand of CM064866.1, from coordinate 81,993,052 downwards.
TATGAAAACACTTCATATTCTGACCTTATATAGTGTGTCCAGGATTAGAAGATCCAACTGTCCGGCTCCATCTTTCGAAATGACTGCAAAAATAGGAGAATTCAACTGTATATTTTTTCAGAAAAAACAAAGATAAAATTTTGTAAATGAGAACCGTATCAAGTGACAAAAACAAGGGTAAACCAATAGGGGCATGTTCATGGGATGAGATGTTCTAGGAATGCCTTCTAAGTCAGAAAAATGATTTTACGTACTACGTGATGAGAAAATTTATAGTAAATGGTTCTCCACAAGGATCTGATTAAAAGTTTCTTATAAAAGGTGACAGATATACCCGTCATCCTTACCTCTGCAGATTAGTTCAAATCATTGACAAAGAATAAACTAAATGAAAAGGATAGAATGTCCCAGCATGTTCATATTCTCCTGTGTAAAGAGCTTCTCTCTGCTTTTTTGGTGAATTTAAGAGTAGAAAGGTCAAAACCAACTCGGATAATAGAAGCATCCTAAACATCTTATCTTCAAATAGTCTTGCAAAGTACAGATTTCCATTAATCATGATTGAGTCCCCTCGTTTGCATGACTCACTACCCTATACAGAAAATAACACTCAAAGATGTTCACTAAATGAACTATGGTATAAGAAATTTCCAAAAAGTACACTGAATGAATCTACACTCACCATATTCTGTGCTTGCAGGAAAGCGTGAAACATCGGATATATATGCTATTCTACATCTTTCACCAAACAGAAAACCTAAACAGATATAATCTTCCCCATGCATCACCTACATTTGAGTAATAATAGTAAGAAACCTGAAGATAGATAAGGAGTAGGACACAAGACAGAAAAGGTTTGACGAGAGTAACTGGCAAAGGAACGAATTGTAGGCTTGATGCAACAAATGGTGTTTCACAGTTCTCCTTAATTATTGTCCATTCAAGTTGTGCTACTCGTCTCACTTCTTGTCCTTCCTTAAGTTTTTTCTTAATCAAGTAAGGAAATTTCGCTGCAAGGCTACTCAAAGGTACAGAAAGCTAAATTAGTGAATGGGAATTAAACATAGAAACTGAATGACAATATCATATATAATTCCCCCCGTGTAGTTTTCCACAGAGCTTTGTTCTCAGCAGTATTACATTTTTTTTGTGAACAGTAAAACTCGTGTTATCATGAACAATCTATAATGGTGGAAAACTTTTACATTCAAACCTCCAAAAGATTGTTCTGGGAACTATTTCCATCAAAACAGATGGAGCAATAAGATACCAATAGCATATAAAAGAATCTATGGTGACAAGTATTTGCATTAATAACGATTATACCCAGATAAAGCAAACAGCTTTGAATAAGGACAAACGTTTTAACAAAACAATATCCACGTTCATTCAAATTATAGTACCTCTCCATTGCGTACTGACTTAGGTAGATGGGAGTAGGAACAATATCATTTGTGGGACTATATGGTTGAACGGCTCGGATGTCATCCAGCCCAAGAACTGCATCAGCATGTTCATGAGGCAAAATGATCTGCAGTTGATCGAAAAATTAGTTCTTAGTTGCACATATAATTAACTACATATATCATCTTTGCTATTATGCAAGAAAGCTCTTTGTTTCTATTCTGTACATGAATTAACCTATATACTTCAGTTATTTGCAGGAAAATTTGATAATAGATTTGAAGAACCAAAGATTAACTAACTACTTAAATTCAACTTCCAGTTGTTTTCTTACTTAGCCCTTAAACATTAGCCAACTACTACTTGCTCCACATTTCTTATAAAAGGAAAATCCACAAGCTATGCATTCAACCTCCTCCCTTCAAGGTAGTTCTGCACGCTCATACAGCATAACAAACATATCTCTTCTCACTTCTCATCCAATCGATTAGATAGAATTTCGCAATTCAGTTTGTACTGCACCACTTTCTTTTCCAGCATTATTCTTTCTGGTTTTATATTTTGTAAATAAAGTAGAACTCTCTTACAATCATCCAAGTCAACACCAAGCATCATTTTTCCAAAACACTGGTGATTGATAGGCAACACGTTATATAACAAAAGTCATAAATTGCGAAAGACGAAAATGCGCACAAAGAAAACTCACAGAATCAACTCTTGGAATCTTGTAGCGAGTGAACCATCGAAGCACTTGCTCCCTGAACGTCTTTCCTACATCGATCAATATGTAACTGTGGTTGCCATCGCTTCGGCAATAGTCAATCAAAAGGGAGGTGTTGCACCTGCAAACATAAATCATTCCACTTTCCTTCACTTTCTCAGCAAACAAGCACATAATGTCAGATCCAAAGTTCAATTACCGGTAATTAGGGTTTTGTTCAGGGGGAATGGAGAGCGCCTGAGAGCAGATGTGGCAGGGATCGGAATATCGGATGGCTGGATCAAGCACATTGCGTTGGGGACGGCGCCGGAGCACCCGGTACCGAGGAAGATGAGCGCCGATCGACCGTCATTGTGGTCCTCGGCCGCCATTGCGCTCTCTAGTAGGAAGACAGGGATTTCAGTCTTTCACAGAGAGAGAGAGGGAGAGAGAGAGAGATAGAGAGAGAACTGGCGTTGAGGGAACGAGAAAGGGAGGGAAATATTTGGGGGACGACAAGACCCGGGAAAAAAAGGGTTTTGCCGGTTGGGCATTTGTCCATGTGGCGCAAATCTATTGGCTGTTCAACTGTAGGGCGGTAGAATATGACTGGAATCTTGGAAAATATTGGGGAGCGACTTTCGGCGCCAAGCACCATTTCAAACGCTTAAGCTTAGTCTCACGAACTCATATAAACTCGATTCGTAAATTTGTATATATAAACCTATTAATAATTATAAAATTATAAGAATAAAATAATAATAATGGTAATTATAAGAATTATGCTAGTATCTGTAGGTATAAACAAATGCCTTAAGAAATAGTATAATAGATTCTTTAAACTCTGAATTTTCAATACTTTAAATATTTCAATTAAAAAAAATAAAAAAACATGAGCTTTGGTATAGGTTTCTCCGCTTAACGATTCTATGTTTTATTCAATATTAATATCCTCAACATGAGCTTTGGTACATGCACTGAAAAAGTTATATTGTATTTTAAGTAATCTTTGAGATTGATTGCTTCAACACGTAAGGATATATATTAATGATTTTCAATATCATTATGTATTTTCTTTCTTTTCTATGATTTTCAATTTTTTTTTCCAACTCCATTTTTTTTTTGAATAAATAAATTCTAAAAGTCCAATTAAGCCCGACCCAAGTGAGTTTAGTAAGCCCGATAAAAGTCTGACACAAATCTGACCCAATAAAAATGTATGAATTTTCGTATTTATGACCAAATTCATTCGATTTTGCCCGATAATTTTTAAATTATGAATTAGGTCCGATCTAATCTAATCCAAACTTAAAGATTTTAAATTGAACTTACCCTACTCGGTCCAATAATTAGAGCTTTCGCTTTGCGTATGCGAATTTGCTCTTGAATTGTCAAACTGTATAGTTGGCAGAAATGTCATGAAATCGGCAACGGAACAAAAATACCCTCGGTTTATGAATTAAGAAAACAATTAAATAAAAATGAACAAATAGTAAAATAGATATTTTAAATTTAAAACCCATATCACGAAGCTGCTTTTGAATTGTCAAACTGTATAGTTCGCAGAAATGTCATAAAGTCGGCAACTGAACAAAAATACCCTTCCTGATAAAAAAAAAAACAAACAAAAAAACCCTTGGTTTATGACATTAAGAAAACAATTAAATAAAATTGAACAAATAGTAAAATGTATATTTTAAATTTAAAACCTTGAAAAATATATTTGGCTAGTAAAACCCCGTTTTACTCTAACCCGACCCAAATATTTCATACCCGTTTCAGAAAAATCCGATTTCAACCTCCTGGTCTACTCATCGGAAGACGAGAGGAGGCCAAAACCGCGAGCCGCAAACCCAACCTACCAGATTCAGCCTTCCCCGATTCTACACTGTAGTTGTTTCCGGCTTCAACTTTTCTCATTTCTTTCTTCTCCTATTTTCTTTCGATTTAAACCCCGAGTTATGTATTTTGTTCATTTCTGGGTTTGTTTAACTGTTGATTTTTATGGTTTTATTTTAGCTTAAAAATGAGTATGAGCCTAATTGTCCTAATTTCATTTCGGTTGTGGCTTGCAGCTTCATCATTTACTTGTGCGCTACGATGTCGTCCTGTGAGCTTGCTTGTTCTTACGCCGCCATGATTCTTCACGACGATGGCATCGCAATCACAGTAATAACCGCTCAACACTTTTATATTCCCTTAATTTTTATGCCTTATTTCACAGTACATGTTTTAATTATGCCAACCCCCCGAAACCACTTAGTAAGATATTAATACTGTTTACAATCTCTATTTAAGTCTAGAATTCCGTTTTATCTTGTTGGCTACTTATACAATTATATTAGGCTCTGCAAGCCCTACATTTTTGTTTCTGCGAATTTGTTTTGTGTTTTAGAATTCTGTTCAGATTGGTTTATATTTGGTCTCAACCCGTGGCAGATTGGTTAACTGCAATTGTGGAAATGTCGACATGTTTTTGGTCGATACAATTGCACGCGTAGCAAATCTTTGCATTTATGCACTTACCTTCTACTCACATTCGTAGCTCAAATTATTCAGCAGCTGCAATGTTCTTTGGTCGTGGTTGTGGCATTAGCATCAGTGGAACCCTGGTAAGACCTCACAAGTCTATTGCCGAAGTGCTTGCATTTGAACCCACCAGCCATTTTTTTTGAGCACCCATTAACATGTGTTGAGCTTACTGCATATTTCTCATCGTTTTCTTCAAGTAACTCTAACCTAAGTTCTGAATTCAAAGGTTGTTCAGTTGAAATTGATGATTTTGATGATTCCAATCGTGGGCATAATAGAGTTGGGAAAATGGGTGCGAGAGAATTGGAGGGGTTGGGTTTCGGAGAATGAATGTGAAGTTGATCAAAGCTGTAAATTTAATATTTTCAATGACATTGAAGGGTCTGACAGTGAAGAAGAAAAAGATAGTGATGGTGATGATGGTTTAATAGTGTTGGCTTCGTCAAATCGGGTTCCTGAACAAGAGGAAAAGTTTCAAAGAGTTAAAGGAGATGAAGATGAATTTAGGCACCCATTGGTGAGAGAGGTTTGTAGGTTTATTGAGCTTAGGTCAGGTTGGAACGCAAAGTTGGAAGGAGAGTTGAGGAACTTGTTAAGAAGCCTCAAGCCAAGGCAAGTTTGTGCTGTGTTGAGGTCTCAATCTGATGAAAGAGTTGCTTTGAAGTTTTTCTATTGGGCTGATAGGCAGTGGAGGTATAAGCATGACCCAGTTGTGTACTATGCAATGCTTGAGGTGCTTAGTAAGACTAAGTTGTGTCAAGGTGCTAATAGGTATCTGAATGATAGGATATGTCCCAAATGACATTTAATACTTGGCTAAAGTGCAATTAAAATATTTCATGAAATCTCGACTATTGTATTTTTTACAAAAAAAATTGAGCTATACTCACGATTTTTAGTCGATTTTTTAAATTTCATCAAAAACATCAAAATACTTATTTTGTTTTCATTCTCTTTACTTCGTAAGATATTTTGAAGTTGAGGAGGATATTTTCTAAAGATCTTCAGACTTTAGACTCGCTTTGCACCGTATTACGAAATTTCAATGAAATTCTAATTTTTTTGCTAAAAAAATTCGCAAAAAATAGTTTATGGGCATCATGAAGGGTAGGAAACACCCAAAATGACATTTAATACTTTGGCTAATGTGCAGATAAAATATATCACGAAATTTTGACAGTTGCATTTTTTACAGAAAATGTGATTCACGATTTTTAATCGATTTTTGAAATTTTATCAAAAGTATCGAAATACCTATTTTGTTTCCTTTCTCTTCACTTCGTAAGATATTTTGAACTTGAGGGTGATGTTTTCTAAAGACCTTCAGACCCTATACTCCCTTTCACCTTGTTAAGAAATTTCAATGATATTTGGGTATTTTTTCTTAAAAATGTTAAAAAAAAATCATTAGTGGGCATCCTGAATGGCATGTATTGTCTCAAATGGCATTTAATACTTTGGCTAATGTGTAATTAAATTATTTCATGAAATCTCGATAGTTGCATTTTTTACAAAAAATGTGAGCTATAGAAAAATATGACATTTAGTCGATTTTGAAATTTCATGAAATATGACATTTAGTCGATTTTGAAATTTCATCAAAAACATCGAAATACCTATTTTGTTTTCATTCTCTTCAAACTGTAAGATATTTTGAAATTGAGGGGGATATTTTGTAAAGACCATCAGACCCTAGACTCACTTTGCACCATATTACGAAATTTCAATGAAATTCGAGTTTTTTTGCTTAAAAAATATTTAATGGGCATTCTGAATGGTAGGACATGTCCTAAATGACATTTAATACTTTTGCTAATGTTCAGTTAAAATATTTCATGAAATTCCGACAGTTGCATTTTTTTACAAAAAAAAAAAATGTGAGTTATAATTCACGATTTTTAGTCGATTTTTTAAATTTTATCAAAAGTATCGAAATACTTATTTTGTTTCCATTATTTTCACTTTTTAGGATAATTTAAAATGGAGGAGGATGCTTTCTAAAGACCTCTATACCCTATACTCATTTCGGATTCTGTTACTAAATTTCAATGAAATTTGGGGTTTTTTTTGCTTAAAAATGTGTAAAAACTAGTTAATGGGCATCCTGAATGGCAGGATATGTCCCAAATGCCAATTAATAATTTGACTAATGTGCAGTTCAAATATTTCATGAAATTCAGACAGTTGCATTTTTTTTACAAAAAATGAGAGCCTATAACTCACGATTTTTAGTTGATTTTTGAAATTTCACCAAAAGAATCGAAACACTTATTTTTTTTACATTCTTTTTACTCCGTAAGATACTTTAAAGTTGAGGTGGATGTTTTCTAAAGGCTTTCAAACCCTAGATTCACCTCGCTCCCTATTACGAAATTTCAATAAAATTCGAGTTTTTTGCTTAAAAAAATAGTTAATGGGCCTCCTGAATGGTAGGGCATGTTCCAAATGACATTTAATACTTTGGCTAATGCGCAATTAATATATTTCATGAAATCGCGAGTGTTGCATTTTTAAGCAAAAAAAAAACTTAATTTAAATGAAATTTCTTTACTGGTTCAGGAAGTGACTCTAGGGTTAGAAAGTCATTAGAATTATTTTCCCTCTGCTTCAAATTATCTTACGGGATGATGAGATGGAAATGGAATACCTATTTTGATGTTTTTGTCGAAATTTCAAAAACTGACTAAAAATTGTCAGTTATGGCTCATAGTTTCTACGAAAAATGCATCCGTTGAGATTTTACAAAATAATTTAACTGCATATTAGCAAAAGTATTATAAGTTATTCGATAAGAGTAGTTATAAATCATCCCCCTCTTCTTCAAAGTATCTTAGAGGGTGTGAGAAGAAAATAGAATAACTATTTTGATGTTTCAAAACCCGAGAAAAAATCGTGGGTTAGCTCACAGTTTTTGCGAACAAATGGATCTGTTTAGATTTCTCAAAATATTTTAACTGCACATTAGCCTATGTATTATATGTTGTTGAGAAGAGTCATGCCATCCCATATGTCAATTAATTTTTTTTATGCAATTTGTTAAGTGAAAAACTCTAATTTCAATGAAATTTCTTAACGTGATTCGAAAATGACTCTAGGGTTCAAAAGTCAATAGAAACCATCCTTTTTTACTTCAAATTATCTTACGGATGATGAAAATGGAAATATTATAAGTATTTTCATATTTTTGTCTAAATTTCAAAGATCAACTAAAAATAGTAGGTTGTAGCTCACAATTTTGTGAGAAATGCATCTGTAGGGATTTTGTAATATAATTTAACTGCACACTAACCAAAATATTATAAGCCATTTGAGAAGAATGGTGTCATCCATTGTGCTAATTAAGAATATTTCATGCATTTTTTAATAAAAAAAACTTGAATTTCTAGGAAATTCCTTATTGGAGTCTCGAGGTAATTATAGGTTCCAAAAATGATTAGAAACTATTCCCCCTCTACTTCACATTATCTTATAAGATGATGATAATGGAAATAGAATAATTATTTTGATGTTTTTGTCGAAATTTCAAAAAAGACTAAAAATCATGGTATGACACTTGTCAGGTCTAACAGTGCCACGTGCCAACACCTGATTGGTCCACATGTCCAACCACATGTCCCTTGACACCTATGACACCCTGCCACGTGGTACCACCCGATTGGTCCACGTGTCTGACATGTTAGTGCTGACTATACCCTGACAACTGCCACGTGGCTGCCCCCTGATTGGCCACGTGGCCTGACAATTTATGACAGGTGATAACGTGGCATGCCACATCATCGTCGTCTTTCTCGCGACGGGTTGACCCGTTTCCACTGTAACGGGTCAAACGGACCTGCGACTCGACCCGGTCCAAACTCACTCCTCCGACCACCATTTCATGCCATTTTTGTTCCTATAGACTAGTACCGACGTCTAGATCATCTCTATGAACCTATAAATCCAAGAAAATGTCTAGATTTTTACCTCCCACGATGAACAGTGATGGCTCACCTGCAACTTCGATTCCTCGTCGCTTCCGGCCACCACAACCTTCCATGCTTGGTCCCTCAGCCTCGCAATGACCCAAGGAACATGTTTTGATCAACTAAAACCCCTAACAAACCCTAGAAATTGAATTCAAATTTTTGAAACCAAAAGCTTACTGTTTCGGGTTTTCGGCCACCGTCCACGACTGTCCACGCCATTGCCACCGCCGTGCTAGCCTCCTCTCACTATCTCACTTTCCTTCACAGTCCAGACACAAAGGATGAAGAATGGGGAAGGTGTGTGTGTGTTTTGGGATGGGTTTGAGTGGGTTTCGGGTTAAGGATGAACAAAAGAAAATGAAAACCTCCAAATGTTTGGGTTTTGGGCCAATCAGATAGGGGATATGTGTCACTCACTGATTGGTCCACCCAGATTTTCAACCCAATCCAAAAATGCCATTTGTCCACTTTTCCCGGTTTACATGAATAGTAACATTATCCTTCCGTGACCCGTAATTGTCCCATCGAACGTCTGATTTCAATGTGCCGTCTGGTTACGGACTCGTAACGTTCCGATCTACGTAACGATCTTTGGTCCTTGTCCATTTGACCACCCGGATCAAAAGTCAACTTTTTGCCCAATCATATGGGTAAAATCATCATTTTACACCGACTATCTGAGATTTCTCAACTAATTCCCGATTAGTCACGATAATGCTTAATTAATCCCGTGAATTTGGGACGGGTTGTTATACCAATTAAGATTTTTTTATGCATTTTAAAGGAAAAAAAACTTGAATTTCAATTATATTTCTTTAAGGGATATGGAAGTGACTCTATGGTCAGCAAGTCATTAGAAATGTAACGACCCGAACTTTCGTAATTCTTATTTTATTGTAAAATGACCGTTTTACCCCTGAGGGGGGAAAAAGTTGACTTTTACCTCGGGGAGTATTTAGGACTTTGACACGTGACCGTGACGTAGTTTAGGACGTCACGAGTTCATAGGCAGGTGGCACGTTCGATTCCGACGTTCGAGGAAGAAGTTGTGACGTTCGGAAGTCGAGGGGCATTTTGGTAATTTGGCCATTTGGGGGCCAAATGTTGACTTTTGACCCGGGAAGTCCAACGGACGAGGGCCAATGACCGTTACGTAGGTCTCGTCGATACGAATCCGTAGACAGGCGGCACGCTGAAATCGGACTTACGACGAAAAAGTTATGGTCAAGAACGTAACCGAACTAACCGAGACTCGGAACTTAAAATAATAATAAAATATTATAATCTGATTCACTTTAACCCAATCAATCTGGACCCTTGATGAGTGACACATGTCACTCATCTACCTCATCCACATCATCCCCAACAATCTGGATCTATGTCTGCCTTTAGACTAATTAATTAATTTAATTTCCTTAAATTCTCACCCTTCACTCTTAACTCAGGTTGAATCTCAGCCCTTCATTCCATTTTCTCCTTCTGTTCTTAAACCATCAGAGCAACATATTTTCATTTTCATTTCTCCCTAAACCGTGCAACCTCTCACTCTCTGCACAAACACACCAGCGATCACACCACCCCTCAGCCTCAACCCACACACCAGCCTACCTCTCAGCCACCTCCAGACGGCCATCACCACCACCACGGACGGCGGCGCAACCCGGAAAACCCACAAACCCGAGAAGGAACCCGTGCAGCCCAAACTAACCAAACCGTCCAAACCATGACTTCTGGGCTCGAACCAACCTAGGGTTAGGACCGTTGTGACCTCTGGACGGCTTAGGACTGGACTGGGCAGCCCACGGCGGCGACACGGCGGCGGTAAGCCTGCAAACCCGAGAAGACCGATTTTCCTTCCCTGTCTCGAACCGTCCGTTTTTAACGTTAAACTTGTTTGGTTGTTTTTGACACTTAACCTAGGGGACTAGACGAGCATTTTGGACCAGAGTTTGTGGCTGGAAGCGTGACGGCTCGCCGGAGAAGACGAACCAGAACCGGCAGCCAGTTCCCCGTCGTTTTTCAGGTGGTTTCTCGAACTTAAAAACCTGTTTTGATTACACAGAGCCATAGAACATGTTCAGACGAGTTCATAGGAACAAATCCCATCGATTTTGGTGGTCGGGTTGATGAGAACTGGTCGGGTCGAACCGTGGGTCTGCGGTGACCCGATTCTCAGACCCGGGTACTGTAGCTGATGACGTCATCATGCTGACGTCAGCAGTGACGTCATGATGACGTCATCATGTCAGAATATTGTCAGACCAGGGACCAATGGGCTGTTGACACGTGTCCTCTGACACTGTCAGTGATGACGTCATGCTGACGTCAGCATCACTGTAGCATTGTTGACCAGAGGGTTGACCGGCGCGTGGGGGGCGCGTGTGAACAGTATTTTGTGTGGTACCAGTGCCATTTTCAAGGTTTCGACGATACGGATCCAATGGCGGTGGTTTCGTGTCGATCGGAGATCGTTAAGTTGGTCAAATTAGGGTTTGACACCTTGGGAAGCGTGTTCGGACGGCTTTCCCGGTCCGGTTTCAGTATAGGGTTTCTTAGTTGTTTCGTAGGGACTTAAAGTGACCTTTACGTATGTTTTGGGCATGACAGGAATTGTACTTTAACCCTTGGGCGGGGCTTTACGCTCGGGATTGCAGCGGGATTGTACTGTGAGTGGGCCTTTGATTTCACTAAACTTCGGCATTCATAACTGTTTTACTTTCTATTATATCTATATGTGGTTCAAGTAAAAGTATCTGTTTATCTTGAGTATGATTCATGGCACGTATTACGATGTTTGGGCATGAGACCCGTCTGGTTGTTTATGAATGGTTTTGAGTCATATATATGTATAATGGATCTCGATATTATCTGTGGTACTGCACTGTATAGATCTACCCTAGGATTCTATCTCCTCCGGATGTAGGTACACCGGAGTGGTCACGGCGCATTGCCTGTGAGGAGTCATTCTACGGAGGGACCGGATCATAGAGTGACTCAGGAGCAGGATTGCTACTATTGGACGTCTGGGACGTCAGGCATCTAGAATGCCATGCTCGGACTAGGTTCGGAATTTGGACTCGGGATTGAGACCCCGGGTGGCACGCGTAGCCTTGAGACTGTGACCTTATCGGGCGTCTGGGACGTCAGGCATCTGGGATGTCAGGGTTGGGATGTATAGTGCAGTGACTAAGATTATATTATGTTGATATTATTCTGCTTGTGACTATATGGTTTTGTGGTTTATGATACTATGCATGTCTTTTCGGAAAACGGAGGGGAAAAGCTATATGTTTTCGAAATGGTAAACTACTTTGTAAACCTTGAGTTTCGGCCCACTCACCTTTGTTGTTTTACTACCCCTCCAGATAGTGCTATCGAGGAGGAGGATCCCGAGGAGGAGGAGGAGGATCCCGAGGAGGAAGAGGCATAGGTTTACGTTGCGTACCTGAACCCTACTGCTGGGTAGGTTGGCACGTAGTGTGTCTAGAGTCGTGCTCAATAAACTGTATTCGGGAACTATCCCTTGTCTGACACTATTTGTATTCGAGTATTTGTGTGGCGTGCTATGTATGACTTAACTTTGGTTTTTCTTTTTGCATTTCATCTTCAATAAGGGTATTTTTGGTATTTTAATGTCGGGTGTCAGACGGGAGCAGGGCACGTCCCGGGTGGTCCCAGGGGGATCGGGGCGGGTCCTGTCAAGAAATCATTCCCCTCTACTACAAATTATCTTACGGAATGTTGAGAATGGAAAAAGAATACGGATTTTGATGCTTTTTTGAAATTTCAAAAACGGACTAAAAAATTATGAGTTATAGCTCATAGTTTTTTTTTTTGGTGAAAAATGCAGTTGTTTCGCGAAATAATTTAACTACACATTAGCCAAAGTATTATAAGCCATTTGAGAAGAGTAATTAGAAACTATCCCCCTTTTCTTCAAAGTATCTTAAGGAGTGTGAGAAAGAAAGTAGAATAAGTATTTGATGTTTCAAAAATCGTAGGTTATATAGGTCATAGATTTTGTAAAAAATGGATCTGTCAAAATTTCGGGAAATATTTTAATTGCATATTAGCCATGGTAATATATGTTATTTGAGAAAAGTCATGCCATCCTGGATACCAATTAAAAAAAAATTGTGCAATTTTTTAAAAATAAAAACTAATCGAGGCCTGTGAGCGACCCTTGACGTTAGTAAATCAATCCAACTTGTCCTCCATTTTTGGTCACTTCAAGCAGCGATTTTGGTAAAGATTGATTACTCTCTTCGAATTTTGTTGATTTTTGTGGATCTAACTTCGAATTTGCCATTTTTAGTTCAAAATTTAGCTATTTTTTTTTAATAAGTCATGGATTTCATAATCACATTATTGAATATCAACATCATATCCTTCGCAATTTGGAAAGGTAGAAAGGGAAAGAAATGAACATCTTTATTATTATTATTATTATTATTATTATTATTATTATTATAATGCCAAGAGGGTGGATAGGCTCAGGCACGAACCCAGGATTTGAATATAAGGTGTGCTAATTTTATTAGTATTATATTATATCAAAATTCGATAGTACAAATGAATTTTATTGATAAAAAATAAAATATATACCGATTAATTTTATCCTAAAAATTAATACTTATATACAAAAAACTAAAAAAAAAAAATTTATATAATACCATGTAATATAAGAGTACTAAACTTGTAGTCTATTAATTTTTTACATATTACATGAGTTTATTATCAAGTCGTTGTCAATATTATTAAAAAATACTCTTTTATTTGAAGAATATATTATACAATCGTAAAAATATTATTTTTATCTTATTTAAGTGCATAACAAAATAATTGGATGGACTATAAATATTAAAAATATACTATTTTTTTCTTTTGGGTTAGTAATTTCGGGTGGGCTAAAGCCCACCTTAGCCCTTCATGTTGGCTCGTGCCTGGGTAGACTTCACGAAAAAATTCAGACGAGGGAGTAAATGATTAATGGAAGTAGTGGGGAGTAAATGTGCAGTTTAGTTTCTACTTTGCCGACTTTGTCGATCCATGTCGTGCCAATAGCATGTACCAAAAACAGCAGACGAAGCCTGGTTGATCAGATATTGGTTGTGGAGTATAATTCATTGAGAGAATAAATATTTAATTTTTTTTAAATTTATATTGAATGAAAAATCTTAATAAGTTGCCTTTAGCAGCAATCAAGGGGATGAATGATTCTTTTTGCCCTGGCAGCCTGGCTAGCTGTAATTAAAGAAAAAATGGAAACAATTAATTAAATTGTAGCATTGGGGATCGATTAGGTCTGGTCGAAAGAGTGATGATTATGAGTTGCATGTGTGTTGTAAAGTAAAGTAGAAGTGAAGGCATCAAATGAAGCTTTTTCATATCAATCAACTTGTAGCATGCAATGTCCCCTTTTGAGGTATCAAAAACCCATTCCCTCGCCTTTCCACCACAACACTCGATCAACAAACAGCTCAAGATCCCCATCCAACTATAAATATTGGTGAATTGTATTAGTTTTGATTCATTTATTTTAAAACGAAAAAATTCCTTTAAATGAACATATATTCCCATATATATATATTATGCTATCTGTATGCAGCAGCAATCATGAGGAAGATGATATTATGAAATTGATGAATAAAAATAGATGATAGCTGAAGCAAACATTCTCTTAGCAGGTCAGAAATTGCTGGAGATTGAGGAAAACATTCTTTCCAGTTTCTTTTCATATAGCTCAGTACTTTTCCCAGCAAAATATTATAAAATATTTGGGTTTGTCTAGTTTCTTGGTACCAATTATTTAATAAATGAAGACAGGTTGCTAGTTTTGTTTTGGGGTAACGAATGCGTCTATCCCCGGCCAACACAGCATTGTAAAATGGTAAATCAGAGATTCATGTATATATTCAACGTAAACAAACAAAAGTGCCTGATATGAGACCAAAAGTCTCATTTTCAGAAAGATTGTGAAGTTAAGATCATCTTTAGCCGCAGACTAAATTTAAATTAAATGGTAAAATTTAAAAATTTAGATAAAAAAAAAGAGCCAAAAAATTGATCATTAGATTAAAGGGCCAGCTCCAGGAATTGCTAAATACTATTTACAAAAATATGGGTCCTAGCTACCAGCCCTTTTAGTGACAAAAGCTGTTGTTTTTTTTTTTTTGGGTGAGATTATTTCCTAGGCATAAGCAAAACTAGTTTATTATTATTTTTTCTAAATTTAGAAGGTATTGCTATTTGAAACCTTTAATTTTATGAATTAAGAAAAGTATGTTGACATAAAAACTTTTTTATTCATACACCTTTTTATATTTGGTAGCATATCTAAAAATTAGTTAAGATATAATTTTAGTGTATTTATTAATTCATTAAAATAATAAAAAAATAATAAAATATTGAACTATAATCTTTCATTACTTGAAATAGGAAATTATAACTCTATACTATTTATTAAAAATTTATTTTTCGGAGTTCTTAATTTTAGTTTAAATAATGACTCTATGGCTAAAGATGCTCTAAGGAAATCAATTTGGACTTGGGAGTATTATTGAAAGAAGCAAGAATGATTGATTTGAAGTAGTGCTGTTCAAAAAGGCGTCTAAAATGAGGTAAAAGGGACAAGCATGTACAGAGGTTTTCTTTTCATGATTTCCTTCAATTATTCCCTCCCTGCTTCTGCTGTGCCTAATATTTTCCAATATAAATTATATAATTATCAGAGTCATACCCAATTTCATTCTCACCGGAACAACTCAGTAACAGTGTCAACTTTTTAGAAAAACAATGGTCTAATTTTGGATTTGCTCCTTTAATCATTCCCTCCCTACTTAATTACAGCTTAATATATACATATATGTGCATAATTAATTCATTATAATTATTAAAATAAAATTATATATAGGATGAAGAGGAGGATGAAAAAGGAGGGGCAAACCCTAATTTCAAATCCTAAAATATTCACACTTGTTCATCGAGGATTTGAATATTGAGAAACCCAGTTACTAAGCAAAGAGAAGTCACCCAAATCCCAAAAGAATGTTGGTAAAACAAGCAGTGAAAAATGATCTTAATTAGCATGATCTTTGTGGGAGACAAAAGCAATGAACAGAAAAAGTTGGCAAAACCTCATTATACAAATTGACCATATCTTGCCAAGTAACCAATAACACTCAGTGGATATTTCCACTTTCAGTTGCTGTGACAAATTTAAGATTCAAAATTTAGCAATTAAATGGTGATCTAATATATAGTTTAAGTATTAGTTTGATTTGCGATAGATTTATTGTCAAATTCTAGTGATTGTCTTTTGTAGTCATTAGAGCACGTAAGAGGTCTCTATGACCTGATCCACAATCATGTACTTCTCATAAAATAGATTAATCCCACGCAAATATGTAAAAAAAAATAAAAAAATTCAACCACCTTCGTATTTACATGTATATATATATATATATAGGAATATTTACTCTTCACCTTTCACACACACATTACATTCCATCATCAACATCATGACAACATATTTCAATCAATAAAGAAAACTTTATATATATATATATATATATATATATACAAAAACCCCACTCTTCAAAAAGAAGTTTAGGGGCCAACCCACAAAAGATAAAAAAGTTGATAATTTTGTGACAATTAAAGTTCTCTCTATTTTGTTCATATAATCTTCTAGCTTCTTCTTCATCTCGATCCATACACTAGACAACCCTTAATCCTTTCCTTCACCGTATTACATTCAATTCTCCAGGTTATTTGGCCGGAAAAATGGACGAGTCGTGGCGCATGCGGATGGGATCAATGCCAACCCTCCCGCGGCGGCGCTCCACCGAGAAGGCCTCCATACGCTCCGTCTTTGCTTCCACCAGTGACTCTCAAACGCTCGATCCCGACGACTTTGCCGACGTCTTCGGTGGGCCACCACGGAGCGTCCTCCCGCGCCAATTCTCCGGCCAGTCCACAACTTTCTATGAGGAGATTTTCCGTCCACCGGAGTTTGGTTCCACGGAGGATAAGAGCGGACGGAGCTTGCCGCCATTTAGAATTCCGGCGAGGAGCGAGGGCTTTTATAGTGATATCTTTGGATCGGACGACGAAGGCCTCCAGCGGAGATCGAGAGAGCGGTCGCTGCCGAACTCGAAGGCAAAATCGAACTCCTCGTCGGTGCTGAGCTCAGAGGAGCTCAGCCCTCTGCGGCCAGTCATCGGTGATGACGTAGCGCTGTCCTCCTTCGCTTCGAAGCTCAGGTAGTGACTTGGTTACTTTTCGCGGTATGCCCAACCGTTTTGCGCATCAGTTAATTTTATTTTGACGATTACACCCTTGTTACTGCTTAAACTCACCTTTTACCCTGCCTTGGATTTTACCAAGTTGTAGGGACAGTGATGAAAATTAAAAATAATAATGGCGGCCTGGCGGGTCTGTTTATGTTTTTGTCCTGCGGTAGGGTTTAGGGCGGGGACTCGGCAGCCGTATGATTTCTATTTATTATATTTTTGGGTTTTCTCCATATTCTAATATTTTTATTTTCTTTTATTATGCCTTGGATATATTCGTAGGTCAGTATTTCGTGAATTAGAGAATTTTATCTAATAAATATTTAACGCCATTTCCTATATTAAATAAATTGGTATTACATATTTAAATGTGATGCAAAACCTAGCTAGCTAGCTACAGATTCATATAACATTTTCTTGCTAACAAAGAGAAAATTATGTTCATTTAATTTTTTTTTGGACCGAATAATATTGGTATGAATATGATATAAGTTATAATAGAAGACAATCAAAGATGATGGCCTTAGCTAGCTAGCTGGCATGAGGAGGTGGTGGTGGGTTCTATAACTTCCAATTTCATTGCAAGTTGACAGCCAATGTAATCTACCAAAATTCCAAAAGCTTACCTAATTAATAACCTAATTGACATACTTGATCACATGAAATTGCTTGAATTTTTTGATGGCTGAATTTTAATTTTTAAATTACTATAAATTAAAAAAATCAAAATGCAGAAGCCATGCACAATCATTATGAGTTGCTTGATCAACTCTCAACACATTGTTGAATATTGATCTTGATTGCTACAGACCGCTAAATGTACCATGTAGATGGAACTCATCGACCATGAGGCCTACCAAGGAAGAACAACATTATAACCCAAAGAAACAAGGCATAGAGGCTCTTCATTGTAATCAAGTTTCTCTCATGGATCATCAAAATGTATATGATGAGAGTTTGACGAGAAGCTCATCCTACTTTGGGTTCACAAGAAAGGTGTTGTCCCCAGAAACCATCAGCCTTGAACCCAATTCGTATCGGAGCATCAAGCTGTCAGTGGATGATCTCGAGCTTAATAACTCCCCATCATCAGCAGCCTCCTCAATCTGTCAAGAACATGAGATCAAATGCGGGATAAAGAATCATGTTTTTTACCCGGAAAAAGAAGAGGAGGAAGAAGAAGAGGAGGACGAAGTTATGAGCTCTTATGTGATTGAGATAAATTCTGAGCATAGAGAGGGGGCATGTGAAGAAGCAGTTGGTATTGAAGAGGCAATTGCATGGGCCAAAGAGAAGTTTCAAACACATAGTAGTAATACTTTTGACGAGAAAGAAGGGACCTTGATGCAACCGCAGGACAATGAGCAGTCTATTGAAATGGATGAAGGTGATTTTTTTCATACTAGCTTCATTAATTTATAGGCTTTCTACGTACTCCAAATCCGAACCTTCTAAAAAGTCACAAGTTGTGAGAAATTAAATTTGCAATTCAGAACGCAAAAGAAAATTTATGTTACTTTACATTAATTATGTGTTTTATACGATTCATCAGGTAGGCATAATGTAGACGAATACTCGGATCATCATCAGCAGAGAGATGAACAACATGAAAGTACTCAATCTCCAGAGGTAAAGGTAGTTTTGTTAATGCTGTTGTTAATGAGAAAATGACGAGGGATGTAATTTTCACACTCCCGTTTTCTTCTCATGCACTCAATCTCATTACGCGTCTCCTTCCAAATCTACTTGTTGTCTTGCAGGAAGATCAAGAAGAAAGAACATGGATAATCCAAGATGAAAAGCAACATTCAGAAAAAGATGTGAGTCCCTAAATAAAATGGGAAGGCAAAAAATGTCTCATGCATGTCATTGTTCGTAATTGAGGAACAAAAACTTGGATCAATTTAATTTCTTGTGGTCTGAAATGTCAGATCGAAACGGAGCTTTTGGATGAAGACATTAGGTTATGGTCAACCGGCAGAGAATCCAACATTCGTTTGCTGCTTTCGACGCTACACCATGTAAGATATAATTATTTGTTATCCAAACATAGGCTTATGTTGGAAGATGACATCATGATCATATGATCAAAAGTCATCAAATTTTTGTTTGATAAATTGTCTTGTGTTGAGTGATCAGATTGTGTGGCCGAATAGTGGATGGTATGCAATTCCTTTGACAAGCCTGATAGAAAGTTCACAGGTCAAGAAAGCCTATCAAAAAGCAAGGCTTTGCCTCCACCCAGACAAACTCCAGCAAAGAGGAGCAACCCTAGCTCAAAAATATCTTGCTCGAAAGGCCTTCTCCATCCTCCAGGTAAATATATGAAAGTTTCATTTCATTCAGGTCGAATTGCGAACGAATATTCTTCATCGCACTTGATTATGACCGAATATCTATCTGTGGTTTAGGATGCATGGGCTTTGTTCATCTCCCAAGATGTGTTCATTATTTAGTTGGATGGTCTTGGAAGGTTGCAACTGAAGGAATACTTGGGATGCAAGTTGGGGCATGTATTCAGCAACTTTGCATCCATACCTTCTTGTAAAACATATATATTGTTCGATTCACTGCACTTCGTGTTTTATCTGTAGATCTTATGTGAGAGCAGTAAAACAAAGTTTTGGTATTTTTTTGAGATTGAACGCAACGACTTCCGGATACGACTTGAATTTATTAGAACAATGTGATTTAATTTTTCCAGAAATGATCCTCTATTAATAACACGTAAGGGTCGATTTAGTCTCAGAAGAGATTTTACTGCTACTTTCACTCTTAAAAGCAGAGTACAAATTATCCCAGGTAAATCAAGTTGATGAGAGAGAGTCGAGTCTAATTTACATTACGAAGGATTGCGCGAAACTTTAACAAAACTGGAGTGAAAGATGGAATCAAGATGTAGTATGAGATTTGAAAAACAAAATGGAAGAATTGAAAGAATATGATGGAAATGACAGAAATTGTCCCTAATGCTTACAGGGACAATGACAAAACAATTGAACTTCACCAAATTATCATGTCATTATGGTGCAGATCTTCTCCATCACTTGGTTCTTGTAATGACTATGTGGGTTAGATCTAGAAGTGCCCTCCTTGACTTTCTAACGTTTTCGTCTTCGGTCTCGGGCAGAGATTCAATTGCTGCGGCTGCGAGGTTTGCGTGTTTTGTGGCCAGCTCCTTCGTTCTGTGTATTCCACGGCTCCTACCAAGGTAGTCAAGAGCCTGGTGCTCCACAAAAATATATCAGCTATAACAATACGATCCCAGAAAAGAGTTCTTCAAGTAAAAACTAGACTTTTGAGAGTGAAATAGCATCAAATTCACAGCAACAGAAAAACTTGCGAAATAAATCATGCAGACTTACGAGTTCAATATTTGCAGGATTGTCGAAGCCTTTTTCAACAACAGTGCGTAACTGAGGAAATTCTTCCATGGCAAACAATATTGGAGCTGTTACGATGCCCTGCAAAATGAATATAGGGTTGCCTGTAATTATGACAAAACTAGGCACATGCGGCTCGTTAGGTGGGTGAGATTGGATTAGATTGGATAACTCATCAAATTCAATGTATTTTGAATGTGAAAATGGATGTATTGTCATGGTAAAGAGATTAGAGCAAGTAGACAGAAGAAAACTTATTCAACCCAATCTACTTAAAATAGTAGGATTGGAAAAGGTACTATGTCTAATCCTTTCAAATCCTCCTACAATGAAACCGCATCCATTTTGACATTCTAAATACAATGACTTTGGAAAGTTATCAAATCCAATCCAATACTACTCAACAAACGTGGCCATGATGTATTCTATAACATACCAATCACCACTTACAAGTCGGATGTCACACAAAGAACCCTTTCCAAGGGAAGCTGATGTCCCTGTGAAATCAAGAACATCATCTATCAATTGAAATGCCAATCCCTGAGAAGAAAAAACTAGTCAGCTTGATCCATATACAAAAAAAATAAGAAACATTGACCATCCATCCATAAATTCCCATGGTCATTATCCGTATGAACCATGTGCATACATCATACATGCAAAAGAAAAATAACAAAATATCCACCGTCTGAGATCCAGAAGGGAAATTTCGTCCAATTATTTATCGTTATCACCACTATTTTGACATACAAGCTTTTGTTTGAAGGACACGACTATTAAACTCAATCTTAGAACTAAGCTTGCTCAAGAAGATAACTGGAGAATAGAGTTCTAAGAGTGTTCACAAACCAAATTTTTTCCGTAGTCATAAGCCAACATTGCAACTTCTGCTGTATGCCCAGCAAGAATGGCAATTGCCTTGCAGCTGTTTGAAATCAACGATGCAGTCTTGTAATATGTCTTTTGGATATAATATTCCATGCTGCAGTTGATATCAAATTATCATAATAATCAGAATTTAAACCTCAAGGAAACTCAAATCAAGACATCACAGAAAATAGATTTGAGTATGGCTGGATTGTTTCTCACTTTTCAGCTCTCTTTCTCTACAACCCACTTTGTTCTAAGTTGCGACAGCCCCCAATTTGTTTCATTCTTCTCTTTAGAGATCTAATTCTCTACCTTTTTCTTAATAAGTAAAAAGTCATAAAGCCCACAATTCCTACATCAGTCAATGGTCTTCCACCAAAGTCCCTAACTTATAGCTGTTTTTACAAAATTCAAATAACATGTAATCATCACATGCTTCACACCAGCTCTCCTTTTTTTCTTTGTCTTCATCATGTAATCCACATCTTTCAACAACTTTATGATGCTACACCTATAGACCTATATTGATAGCTAAGAATACTAACTTAAAAGGCTGAAATAGGATAGTAAATAACAGTTATAAGGAACAAAGATCAAGCAGTTGATTTTTAATAAGCACTATGCAGTCTAAACATCTACTAGCATCAAGTATCAAGAAAATAGCAAAAAGAAAACAAAATGCATATATAGCAGAAACAGCAGAGCTGTGTACCTACAACGTTGATCAGATGTAGTACTCATTTGCATGGTTTCACCTGTCACAAGATGCTCAACAACCGTAGACAGTAAAGATACAACCTACAAATGCACATAATATGTTGAAAGTTAAAACAACTAGAGTGAACGCAGGGATCCTTGAGTGTATTAATTGGGAGCATAATAATGTAAAGATATAGGATAAATATCCAACTTGTTCAAATTTCAGACAAATCACCTTCATGTTTCACAGGTGGATTGACAATGACGAAGCGTGTTACATGATGAAGATATTGATTCAGTTGTTTATGGCATGGGAGTTAAATGTTCACAAGAAGGGAGGAGGCAAAAACAAAAGTAAACAGGTTGCTTGACATAGTAAGGAGCTGACACATTTGGCTGAATAAAAATATTTCAATAGTTGAAAAGGCTTTAACATACGTTATTTTTTACTAATTTTTATCCACAAACTTTGCACTTACAGCTTAATAAGAATCAAGATTATTTCTTAAACTTATTTAACATTCTTTAAGACATGGGGATGAAATACAACTGCTCTAAGAATGGGATACCACTACAGCACAAAATATCAAAATTTTGAAATTCTTTATGCCAAGTTCTCCACATCCCGAATACAAGAAACAAGATGAAAAGAGAGCCCATGAAGTCCCGTGTGTTGTTGCTCATCCAATTCATTAGTGCATATTAATACACGCGTACCTCTGTGTTTCTTAGAGAGGCCAGTGCAACACAAGCTCTGGAAAGCAGAAAGTCCCCTGCTAAAACGGCTAACTGCATTCAACGATAGAAAGAACTGCAACTATCATATCATGCAAAATCCTTACACAACTGTTTTCAGAAGTCTTTAATAAGAATGAGTTCATAAAATTTTGATATGGTCTAGCACTCAATCTAACATAGAATATTAGAATGTACAATACATTGAAAGAATTAATACTAGATGTCATAGAGCACCAGCCACATACTGTATGAATAGGCCAATACCCTTTGGCTATCAATCTAGGCATCAAACTAAACTCTAATGGAAATAGAAATATCAGTTATCAGCAGTAAGGACAAAGAGGAAGACATAGGAGATATTTATCAAAATCATGAAAGAGCATGCTATGTTGTAACGGTTAATAAGGAAAATACCATTACTTACATGTTCTAAGCCTTTATGAAATGAATGGTTCGATTTTCACCTACCAGCTAGAGCATGATACTTTGCCTCATTAAGTACTATATGTTTATGTGTATATCATTATATGCATAATATAATTATAAAACTATAAACTCCGCAATATACAGATAAACACTGTCATCACTATACTTCTGATCAAATATAGGAAACTTTTGAACAGTTAAGAGAGAGGAAGAGAAGCACGACAATAAATGATGCTCTTATAAGCACACACAAAAGAAAATCATCAATTTAAGGGAACCTAAAGCACACCTTATTTCCCATTACAGTATTTAATGAACTAACACCGCGTCTTGTTTCTGCATCATCCAATACATCATCGTGCAGAAGGCTTGCCACCTGAGAAATGAAAACATTGACCATAAGCTTTTTAAGGCTTCCAGTTGCGAGAGTATCCTTATTATCAACAACTTACTCATGAAGCATTATAATATAGATTCCATTCGAGACAAATTTAAGTGTAGGGATGAAAAGAAAAGTGATAAATGTATCTTTATAGCACTGCTTTTGGGATCGGATGGGGTAGGCAAGGGGAGCAGCCCTTGTTCTTTTGCTGGTTGAACACTAACATTGGCTTAAAACAAGCCATTGGCAACCAGTGGAAATACATGAGTGAATTGATCCAATGATTTCCCATAGGCAACAAATGTTATTAGTACATTAACAAAGATAATATTCTATTAGCACGTAGCACATTAGCAAGAGTAGAATATCATTAGCAAACATATGACTAACATGAATCATCTCTGTGACTTCTGCTATACATTGCTGTCTTGCACGCAGTTCCGTGGACAAAGCGTCTTGCAACCGTGAAGAAGGTTCGGGTACAGTGACATTCAGGGCGGTTGACATCAGCAATAGGACCTGCATATAGTGTAACCCTACTGAGTAACTATTGAACTTTAAGGAAATCATAATTCTAGAAAACCTAACATAGGGATGAAGTGTTTGCATGCTAATAATCACGGAACTAACCTATAATCTCAAAACTAGAACAACTGAAAAAAGATAAGTAGTAACTACTGCATAAAGTTTCTACCTCGTTTTCAAGTAAAGTAAATCTTTTAACTTTAAAATTTTAAAACTTAAAATAAAATGACCCACAAGGGGAATCTGAACATTTCTGTACGTTGGAGAGAAGTTTAACGGCCTAAGATAAGTAAGAGATAACCTTTTAACTTGAGGTGTGAGCCTCGTCTCACATGGCTAGATAGAGCAACTAACTCGAGAGTTTCAAGAAATTTTTGCAGTATTACATAAAAAACAAAGGCATCGCATATATATTACACATATGAGTAACAAATATCTATTGTACGCGATTATCCTAACAACTCACAGGGGACGCAAAGATTGAACTTAGAAACATAAAGAAATTGTTGAATAATAAAAAAAATCCTCATAAGTACTTACAGAAAATCTTGAGATTCTATGATACAGATAAACTCAAATAATGAATTAGTACTCGCTATTACCGTGGGACGAAACCTCTTTCCTTCAACGCCCATCTTAAAGAGGTACTCAGCAGCAGAGGCAAGCTTAGGGACCTGGGAAAATGATCCAATCTGATTTAAGATCATATGACATAACTTAACTTTAAATCTTAGTTTTACAGAGTTATCAGTTACTCGTAAGAAGCCAAGGAGACAGAAATTGCGTATACCTCAGCAACTACCATCGTCCGCAATCTGTCAGCAATAAGTGATAGCTCATCGGAAACAAGCGAGAATGGATCAAGTGGTTCCTGTAAAGCAGTATCTCGCTATCTTAGTAGGCTGGGAAAACAAAACCCCTTTCACAACAGAAAAGACTATTCATGTTTTGCCTCGACTAATTAGACTATTTGCAATTGTACCACAAACAGCACTACATTCACACATTACAATACAGAGGCTGATCACATAAACTAAATACTTAAAATTTTGCACGATCAACCAAGATAAATAAAAATAAAATTGAAAAAATGTCTTTTGAACTCTTGGGTACTCAAAATTTTCAGATTTCCAAATGGGTATGTAGGAATACAAAAGCATAAACCCAATAAAAATAAAAATACGAACGCCCGACGCCTTACCTCAACTACGGAGCTGCTTTGATGGTGAATTTGATGCCTGGAGCCATGAAAAGTAGGTGGCAACCCCCAAGAAACGAACTCTCTGCAACCCAAAATCTAATAACACACACTTACTAAAGCAACGGAATTTATAAAACAGCACTTCAACAATCAATCCAAGCTTCGTGGAGCCAAATTACCTTCTGGGTCGAATCACTCAGAGACTGAGAACAAGTAGTGTTGGAGGCAAGGAATGGTTGTGGGTTGCGACGATTAGAGAGCAAGCACCGACACAGCCCATTGAAGCTGCCTCGTCGAATCCGAGAAAACCCCCGAGAAAATAACATTTTTATATCTCAATAGAGAATAAATACGATTCAAAACACGAACTTTGAGAGAATGAGAGGAATGGGGTCTCACGAAGTGAGTGGCTTGAGGAGTTTCGGGGGTTGGAGAGAGAGGACGGTCAAAGTGGAAGAAGGAACCGACTTGAGGTTATGTGTAAGCGCCACAGCCATGTGCTGTAAGCAATCACAAATTGTCATTGACGACGGCCAAACTGGGCCTTGTAAAGTTGTAATAAAACGCGCACTTTCGCTTCCTAATTTCTATCAAGGGTTAGTCATACTCATACAATTAGCTTTCTCAAAGGTTCAAGTGCTGATACATTTTTTGGGGAAATTTTTAGTGTTCTAAGGCAAAGGTTATAAATTTATTTCTTTTAATACGTTCTAATATATTATCCAATCTTAATATTATTGTATAAAGAAATACAAATAACAAATTAAATTTATATTGAATTAATGTCAATATTATGTTTTCAAAAAGAAAAAGTGAGAATAGTCAAATAATGGACTATAGAACAAATATTTTAAAGTTGGGGCATTAGGAACTTTAGATACATGCACCAACCGCCTCTTTAGTCTAATGCTTCCAAGTTTCCTTTTATTAGTAATAAAAAGGACATGAGTGTCATATACCAAATCCTACGGACACCTCAATAAGAAATTTTTGTATGCAGTTAGATTTAGGCTATAAGATACAATACCAGTAATATACATTTGTCATAAACTGTATATACATGAAAATGATGATGATGCAATAAGATATGACCTTGTCAAATAAGAAAGAGTCGGAAAAATCAGAAAGAGAAAAACACTGCAAAATAAAGAGATCCCTGCCCAATGAATTAGCGAGCCAATTGGGTGATCAGCTCCCTAAACTCATCATCAGTGCTTTTAAGCAGCATAGGCAAAGGCAGTTCCACTCCAATCCCCACAACCTCCAAATGCCTTGGCTTTATCCTCTTCTCCAAACTAAAGGCAAAATACTGCGGAAACTGTTTCAAATCCTCCAAACTTTTCCCCATCTCCACTGAAAAATACTCAAACTTTGGCTTGAAATTGTTGTCAATGCTGAAGGTGAGCAACCCAGGACACCTCAGCACCATCCCCACAGTCTCACCCCTTGATAACCCTAAACTCTCCAAATACTCCAGCTTTGGGATCAATGTCTTCTCCACACTTGAAACCAGGAGCACTGAGTCATTGTAGGCCAGGGCATTTAGGTCTTTCAACCCAAGTCTCTGAAGATACAAAAGGGCTGGCTTCAGCTGCTCTCTCACACTGCAAGCAAGCAATCTTGGGCACTTGTTGATCACCTTTCTGAAGCTTTGTTCTGGGACTTTGAGCTCTTCTGAGAGAAAGTTGAAAACTGGGTTGAGTTCTGTGTTGACGTTGGAGGTGAGAATGCTGGGGCACATGCCAAAGATTTTGGCCAAGTCCTTTTGTTGGATGCCTTTGGATTGGAGGAAGGAGATAATGGAGTGGATGGAGTCGAGGGACGCGCCGTGGAGATTAGGGTTTTGGGAAAGTGCCTTGCCTGCATCAACTCCCATGATTTCAAGGCAGAGGATTTTTTCCTTGAATTGGAGGGAGAGTTTGGTGTGGGTGGGTGTGTAGAGAGGATGCTTTTGGAGAAGGCTTTTGGGTTTTGAAGCCATATGGGTGTTTGAGTTTGAAGGCTGGGAATAGGAGGAAGAAGATGATGATGGATTGTGAGATGACAAGCAGAGAGATGATGACTGCAAAGCTGCTGTTAATGGCATGGCTTTTTTTGGGAGGAGTAAGATTGGTTCTTTTGGAAATATCATCATCTAAGTGGTTTTTATTGGTAGGGGACAAGTGTCTCACACCTGGCAATTTGGTTGAATCTGATTGGTTGAGGTTGGATTTCTCAGATTGTTTTGGATTAAATCCACACCAGAACAATTTCTGCTGCATTTCCCTCTCAGATCACAACTACACAAGCCACAACTGCATGCTATGGAAACAAGTCTGGGAGTTTGGATTTTACAATTCTTGGTAATCTGCTTTGATTGAACATCTTATGCGTCTATTAGTACTAAATAACAATAAATTTTTAAACTTACATCATACATTAGGGAAAAAGAGGTATAAAAATCTGGTCAAATCAGCAGAAACCCATTTGTTCTTTACAGTTCACCATGATTTGTAGTCTGTTACACCATGATTTGTAGTCTGTTACACCATGATTTGTAGTCTGTTACACCATGATTTCATTGATTTGTAGTCCACGTGACATGAAAGAGAAGTGGAAGGGATTACAATCGTTCAAAAATGTTCACTCGTATTAATCCGTCACATTACTGATTTATATAATAATAGTAAACAAAATATTTCTTTAGAAAGTAAAAAGAATACATTCGACGAAGTTAAGCTTGTGCATGAACATGAATCTAAGATTCGTACCGGGGAAGAAAAATGCATCAAAGATCCCTGCAATTATATAAATTACACCATCGTAAAGAGGGGAAATATGGGATTATGGGCAGCTCCGATTGCAACTAGTGAAACTTGCTCTTCAATTTCCATTTCGACATTAAATGGGAGTTCTGATCCTACGAAGATGCATAACGAGTGTCAATTAAATGAAAAGTACCATAGAAGGAAGAAAATTTTGTCCTGCTTGTCTACTCATGGATCTACAAATTTTACTACGTTGTATCCAATTATGCAACTACCACGACTGAGATAATTAAATTGTACAAAACAGGAATACAATTATGAATTCAGCAGTCAGCACCTACAGAAACTCAGTTTCCTACCCACCATATTCACATGGAGCATAAACAATCAAAAGCTCATGGTGCATGTGCAGGCGGGTAGGTTGAATCATTTCATCACTGTAACTTTTTGATGCAATTTTACGGAGATAAAACCAGGTGCTTGTTAATGAAATAGAATCATCAATCTTTTCAAGAGAAGAAACAATGCTTCATTTTAGTTAAACATTTACCTGCAAAATAATTGGAGTTACTAAAGTACCATCATTGCTTATCTCAAAAGTGTCCCTGGCTTCGACTTATAGAGTGGTTTTGAGGGAGTTTCTGGCCAGGGTTTTGGTGATCATCCTGTAAGTACAAATGCAATCAATAAATGCATTCATCAATTCGTATACAGTCTTGGTAGCATGAAAGGATATATAGCACCAAAGTATAAATGTAAATCCTACATCTACAACATCAGAGTATAAATGCAAGAGAAACAAACCCTGTATAAAGATGCTGCTGACTCAGACTGTATGTTCTGAATCGCAGAATGCCCCAGTGAACGCAAAGCATCAAGGGCATCTAAGGTCAGCTGCCAACCACAAAGTGCAACAGCATCAGCACTGGTACCAGGGCCCCCACCACTACCGCCGGCAGCAGCAACATTCCCATTGACCCAGGGGCAAAATTGGTTGTGATGACCAATTGGATCAAATTCGATAGGTTCTTCATAATTGCTCTCTCCCTTTGGAGGCCCTGAATAAACAAAATAGAGTTAATAAAAAAACAGTCAAAAAGGATAAAAGAATACAAATGAGTACGACTTTCATCATCTTTTACTAAATATATAACTAAGCACAGGCATAAGAATTTATGGACACAAAATATTCATTAAAGATTCTATTTTTTATGTTTTACAATTTACGGTGCAGTCAACCACAATATCACTTTACAACGTCAAACTGTAGCTCACAAACATCATAAGCATTAAGCATCACTTTTAGACTTCTGTAAAAGAAATTTATTAAAGGTAATGCCCAAAATCTTAAACACCATCGACCCTTAAAGTAACATTACTAAGGATAAAAGATACTATCTTCATGCTTGTACATGGATGTAAGACATGAAAAGGCTGCATAATTTCCCAAAATACAGATTTTTACCTATCCCATTGGCAACTGCATACTCTGATTCTTGGTACACACAATTATTTGTAAATGAAGATTTGGCAGTATTTTTGACCTCTTTCTTGGTTGTTCTATAATTGGAGTATACATTAGCATTGCATGAAAGAGAAGGCCGGGCATTGTTCTCTAACTTGCAACTTCGACTAATCTTTTCACCGCTCTCCACAGATTCAGCCTTAGTAGAACCATCAACCTTTGAGCCACTATCAGCCCTTCCTACTGATCGAGATAGCATCTCCTGGCTATCACCATGGGGATCTTCCCTATTTATTTCATCAGGGACAATTTCATCCATTAGTCCAGGATCTGGAGCAGACTCACCTGTCTGGCCTTGATTTTCCACATCTTCAGTTCGGGGTTCCACATCACCAACTACACTATCTGCTCTGTGGACAGACACATCAGCCCCGTGAATTTCAGCTTCATGACTAGCACACATACCAACACTTCCTCCACTAATCCCAAAACTAATCCCATCTCGGGCCTGAGCAGTCACAGTCTCAGTGTTGAAATCATTTGTGCTGCTAACACCCATTTCCCCAAGAACTACATCAGCAACAGGTTGGAAACCAATGCTCTGCTGAGCTTGATTACTATAATTCAATTCTGATGTATCATTCATGTCCAGATTTCCATATGTACTAGAAGTGGGGAAATTAGTATCATTGGGGAAATGAACATCGTCAATATCTCCTGGGTAATTTTCAACACTTTCCATAGAGTCATCATCTGTACCATGACCGATTGTATCCATTGCAATGACTGATGATGCACGTGCTGAATCCCTATTTGAATGGACTCCAGCAAATTGGTCACTACCTTGCTGAAACGAACCAACTCTATTACCATCAGTATAAATTTCAAGACCCATTGAATGACTGGGACCAGCCCCAGATGAACAGTATGTATCGAAAATATCTGAATCACGAGCACGTTTTGAAGGGCCCACTGAATATTGTCTACCATCTGTAACTTCATCACCATCACGATCAATGACTGTTCCTTCAACACTGTCAGCCTGCTGCGTCCTTAAATGTGGCCTATCAACAGAACTTCCTCTTTTATTCAAACTCCGCTTACGAGAGCTAGGACCCCTTGATTCAAATGAAGCTGCACGATCACCAACCTCACTGCCTGCAGGTTGCCCAATCATTAGATCCCTTCCCATATCTACATCATGAATATTTTCGGACATTTCTGTTCTTCCAAACCGGTTAACAGTAAAACCCCCTCCCATTGTAAGATTTAAATCAACATCTGTTTTTGGGACCAAGTTCCCCTCAGTTGTTGTTGCTACTTCATCACGGTCTTCAGTCTGTTCTTTCTCTGCATCATCAGCAGCAACCCAACCACTAATTCCACTGGCTGCACTTGTGCCACGAGTCAATCCCATTTTTTTGCTTGTGTCAGGAATATCAATGTTGTTGGGAGTAAATCGCGCAGGTTGAGAAATGGTCAAGAAATCCAATATTCTAACTGTAGCGCCACATAAGCTGCAATCCAACAAAGGTAATCTGAGATCACGTCTAGATTCCCTAACTAGCACTTTACTCTTTCCAGTATCCTTTCTAGCAGAAGCCGAGATTCCTTTCTTGCTCGATCCAGGTTCCTGTGAAAGATGGACCTGCGCATAAGTCGGCCCAAGAGAATATCCATTTCTAGCTGATTGGGCAGAATGTTCTTCACAATCTAGAACATTTAGAAGCCATCTTGGTTCCCATCCACAAAGACTTATAAGCCTCTGAGCCTGATAAAGGAAAGCAACTGGGTTAGAAGAGCATATAACTGAATGGTAATCAAACACTCAGAACCAATTTCATAAATCGCTTCCAGGAAGAAGTTTAAAAACAACTCTTACACGTGAATATAAACATACTGATCCATCTCGGGAGCCTTCCAGGTCTAGTATATTTTCTTGCTTGAAATCTACTTCCCCTGCCATGAGATGCGGCTGGGACAGAAAGCGATCAACCTGTGGACCCCGAGAAATACACATTTGCTCAATAGCAGATGCAGCTACCCTAGGTAGAGTATGGAACTGCAGAAGTCCATCACATCTATCCTTATATCCCCCGATTAAGGCGGACTGAGGAGTTGGAGGGAATTGCACCAGGCTTTCTGGGCAGCTGTTTCCTCTCCAAGGACAAGCAACTTTGTGACCAGAATCCAGCTGCTTGACAAACGCTTCCCCCGCAGTTTGTACTTCACATTGAAATGAAAATGATAAACAAAATTAAAAATTAGGAACCGCCAAACTCATGCAGTTTATTTCTGAAATCTTCATAACTCAAATTTTTATATTTTTTTAAAAAAAAACAAGAGGAAGACAAATAACATATTTTGAAACTGAAGATTAGCATTATTATATTTTTTTTTAATAAGAAACCAGAATTTATTAGCAAGTCAAAAGAGAAATACAGAGCATGATGGGAAATAACTCCAACAGGAAAAAACAACTAAAATTCCTGGAAAGACAGCACAAGACCAAAAATTACTTGTCCCACAGAAGACATACCATAAATGCTTAGACAAGGTCACAAGGATGCCAAGAGCAAGGAATTTAACGCCCTATCCCAAAATTTGGACTACAGAAACTTCCTTTTAGATGATAATTTAGCAACCCAAACAAATATTGCCTAAATATTGATATCGTACTACGTAAAAGCTGAAACCAAAATAATAAAATGCACTAACAGTGTAAGAAGTCATATTCTTAGCTAAATGTTCAATTTTGGTATATTGAGTATTTCACAAGAACACCTGCAGCGCTTTATGTGTAAACATAGAAATAAAATAAAATAAATGTATACTGCGCACATGCTTTCTAAATTCTAATTCACATCAGTCAGAAGCTGCTAAAGCAAAATTTCTCAGGGAAAAAAAAAGATAAGCTGTAGTTCCCACCATGGACTCCAACATGACCAGAAAGCCCCTGAGACAACAAATGCTAACCTTCGTCAAGAGTCCAAGATGACACTGTAGAAAACCCCAGGGATGAACCACATGATTCACATGCAATTTTATCAACATCAACATTCGCCCAACCTCTACGAGCACATGCCAAAGAACAGATTATCTGCAAGCAATGACAAAAACAAAAGTTAGATTCTTTGAAGGGTAAAATACATTATCGGTCACCGTGGTTTTGTTTAGAAACGATTTTGATCACTGTGATTTTAATTTTATAATTTTGATCACTGTTCTTTTGTTAGATCACAAATTAAGTCATATAGCTAATTTTGTTAACTAAACAGGGGCATGTTAGAACTTTAACCCAAAATTATAAAAATTTAAAATAAATAAAATTGCCTCCCCTTCATCCCTGACCTCCCCCTCAGCTCAGCTGAACCGGTTAAAAATCCCCACCAAACACCCAACCCTAACAGCAGCCATCCATGGCACATAATAATGCCTAGAGCCAAATTCTTCTGATTCGGTTTACTTAAAATACGCAGTGGTTTCGCCATCGATGTCCACTTGCTTTTGATGGGTTCTTTGAATCTTGCATGAACAAATTACCAGCAAGATTGAAGCTAGAGAAGAGGCTGTAGACGACTGATTGAAGCAAGATTGACCATTCTTTTCAAACTTTTAATAAACCTTCTATTGCCTATAAGGATTTGAGAGAAAAATAAGAAAGACTGAGATAATCATCCTCCATTTCCCAAAAGAAAAGTAATGGAAATAGTCCATCATATGGTGTGGGGTGGCTTTAGGCATTATAATGCGCCATGGATGGCTGCTGTTATGGTTGGGTATGGGGTGGCATGGGATTTTTATCGAGTTGGGCTGAAGTGAGGGGAGATCGAGATCAGGGAAGAAGAAGAGGGTTTTTTTTTTTTGGGGAATTCTTGAAGTAAAAGCGCTAAAATGCCCTTGTTCAATTAACAAAAATTGACTATATGACTAAATTTGTTATCTAACAAAAATACAGTGACCAAAATTGTAAAATTAGAACCACAGTGACCAAAATCATTTTTCAGTAAACCACAGTGACCAGTAATATATTTTACCCTTCTTTGAAACTGCCTTTCCAATGTTACAAGAAAGAAAATAGAGATTTTGAAAGGGAAGCATTAACTGCAATTGCTTACAGTTATTGGTTTAAAAGTTGGCGGTGAATATCATATTGTTGCTTGCTTCAGATGAAGCAATTATTAAAAGAACATGTCCTCAGGAAAATTAGGGGGTTTATTTTCCGGGGTTTTAACTTTCATTATGTTAACCTCTTCATCACATTATCTTTGATAAACAATTATTGATAAAACCGTAGCTCGATTTTGGAATTGAATGTAGAGTCCCTAAGAGTTAGCTGTGCCTATGGCCTTAAGGTGGTTTTTCAATTTTAATATCCGTCGGTTCAGATCTAGCTCTAGAAAAAAAAACCAAAAACAAAAAAACTAGTAAAAAAAAATACAAAAATCTTCTTATGCATTCAACATAACATTTAATATCAGAATGGAGTGCTACAATGAAGTCCAGCAGAAATGTACTAAAAAATGAATTTGATGTACTCACTTGAGTGAAAAGTCTTTGTTCTAAATAATATTCACAAGACACTCATAAACAATGTGTTGCATACTTAATACTATTGCCATATAACGCTATCTTTTTATATTAAGTCCTCAATAAGACAATTCTATAGGCAAAAAAAATTTATTTCAGTTTAGAATTAATATTTATGAAACGAACAGAAAGATGCATATAAGTGTGATCATATATCTGTATACATGCTCGCATTAATAATACTTTCATATGTACGAATGCATGCAAACCTTTATTAATCCACATGACTTGACAAAGGAAGTATTGGTGTTGGAAAGTTTACCATTAACATGCCCAAATCAAAGATTTTTTTTTTTTTGGATATGGGAATTTTAGTTTACTGGCAAATGCAGCTAAAGTTCAAACCTTGGGCTTCCCAAGCCAATTTAAAGGTTTAAAGGTAGCCAACCGGCGGAGTAAGTCCCCTCTTTCCCACGGTCTACACGACAGCCTTGATGATCCAAAAATAGAATTACCCCCACCGCCACCACCAGCACTGGTGCTCAACGAATTCACAGGGGGTTGTGAACCAACACAAGATATAGATGCTCCTTTGGAGCCTTGCCCGTGAATAGACCCATCTACACTGCCCACATTTGCCGGAACAGTCGGTGATGATGCCCCGGCCGAACTAACAAAAGCAAAGGAAACATAGATAACTAAAATTGAAGAACAATACAGACAGAAATTTTAATTGAGCAAAGTATAGCTATTTCACATAGAATGAACAGAAGTTTAATCTAAATCAAGCTGAAATTCATGCAGTCAACAAAACCAATCAGATGCCTGAATTGACCAATTCAACACAGAAATGACCCAAACCCTAACAATAACAGCAGCTATTGGCACACTAGATTCATAGCTGAAGCCAACAGCAAGGAAATGCAAAACCCTAATTAGATCAGAAAGAGAAACTGGGGGAAAACGAAGATAGAAAAGCTTCGAGAACACGGAATTGGAGGGAGGGGAGAGGAGGGGAAAGGATAGGTACCTGGCTGCAGGAGTAGGATCAATTGTACCTCCGGAGCTGATGACCTCCTCTCTCATGTTTGTTAGTTTCCACACAAATTTTTCTTCTCGAGTGCAGAGAATAGTCGTGTGCGCGTACTGGCAGCTTATTTTATAGCGAGTACAGAATGCATGGCGCGTAAATGGTACTCTCACTATTTTTGTGGTCAAAATGCCGGTCGCGTTTCTTGGGTCGGGCGGTGTTGGCTGGGCATGATTCCTGGATTTGGTACTCACTCACAAATCTGGCTAAACAAGCCTAATTGGCCAGAACACATTTAATGGGATCATTCCAATCATGACAAGACATATTTTGGCCCTTGTCCTATGTAAAATAGCTTTTACTGAAAAGGGCTCGCCTCGCCTAGGCTGAGCTAGAGGTGAGCTATTCTAGTCTCTTCCATTTTCTTGCCAATGAAAAGTTGTCATATGTTAAAATTTTTATTTGTTATATTTTTTTATATTTTATATATTTTTCGTGTTACATTTTTTTAAGTATAATTTAAAATTTCTTCATTATGATAGTATTTAATTATTACTTTTATATTTGTAAAAAAAACTAAGTTATATTTCATATACATCATATAATATTTCTACATTATTATCTTTAAGAAAATAATTTTTGAAAATATGAATTCTTGCTCCTTGCCTCTCTCCATTGGAAACAAATCAAATAGTATGGGACAAAATATCACGATACTATTTAAGGGGCTAAACTTTACCTCTTACCTCTTACTCTTACCTCTACTACTAGACATGCACTTAGTACTATTATTTAGTAGTATTTATCTCCATAATTGGCATATAAAAAATTTTGGCTTCAATTTTAGTAGAGGGTAAAGTAAATGCCTAACATGTAGTATGTAATTCTCTTCCCCCTTTATTATTGTAAAGAATAAAATGAATGCCTAACATATAGTATGTGATTCTCTTCCTTCTAACAAAAAAAAAATGTAATTCTCTTCCTTCTAACAAAAAAAACTAGCTTTGTTGACCTAGGATAATTATCTTAGGGGGTAATTTGTCCCTGACCTTTTTAAACTTGTATCACTTGTCACTTTATTCTCTGAACTTTTGTTTCAGCCAATTTTTTCTGTAAACTACTTTTAATAGTCAATTTATCCATGTAATCATATTTACTTACATTTTATTTATTATTTTTTAAAAAATTACATATTGGTCATTGAATAAGATTCATTCCTTCTATGATACATTTAATTATTTAAAATGTAATGAATTTAACAAAAAATTAAACGAAATAAAACCTTAGAATAAATGAGTCATTAAAATGTTTAAGTTGACTATCCAGCCTTCCCCTCCCCAAGGCCTTCTCCCGATTAAGGATTGTCATGGAAATTTCTTTAAGTAATTTTGGTAACCAAATGTGAGTAGATGCATAGCCCCAAATGTAGAGATTCATGTTTTATATGTTTTTTTTTTTAATCTCCAATTCAGTACTTGAAAAGAAAAAATTAATCCTCAATTTATACTCTTGCCAAATGGTTCACATCAATTACTTAAAACATTTTATTTCCATGATCTGCTAACTACTTGGTAGATAAATAAAAATAGAGAAATTATACATGCACACGAAATTTTGATTATATATTTTCACTCCGTGATTTTGTTAAATTTGCAAAGAGAGATCAAATCTAATGTTTTTATTTTCTTCTCTCAAAGGAAAGCAAGTAACCAGTAAAAAGTATAGTACAATTCAATGCCCAACCCAAACAGCACCAAGTATCTAACAAATTCACTCTCAGTCACGCTGCAAGCAATCATATGTATATTCATTATACAACTGCCATCTGGTGTAGTTCATCCCAACGTATAAAAATATAAAACAGCAAATAGCGACGAACCCATCAACATAATCTGCCAAGGAAGCCGATCATCTAGACGCCACAACACCAGCACCGGCACCTGTACTGGCACCTGCACCTGCAGAAGAACCTACAGAAGAAAGGGGGTATCTGAGCCTCTGGAGGGTAAAGCTATCTTATGCTGAATCCTAATATTTCTGAAAGACTAGGAAGAGATACTTACCGCCGTCTGCTTCCTTCCTTGATTCATCCCCTGATTTCCAGACAATATCTTTCAGCCCCGTCGACAGGTTCTTGTAGAACTGTAAATTTAAGAGAATCCATGGACAAAAAATCAGAACACAGAAAAATACAGAATTAGTAGTCCATGCTCTGTTAAAGTTTGCAGTTTAAACATCGTGTCAAAGCCCAAGCTGCAGCAAGATGGACAATAAATCTAACGTAGCAACAGATAACAGGTGGGTGCCATCCCACCAATGATGCTAGAGGCTATTACTTGTAAAGAGCTAATTATCGGATCTCAGTTAGATGACTACACAATACTTGTTAGCTGCCATGAATGAATCAACATTGCAATAACGTACATTGTGAAATTCCAGAGTGTCTCCCCCCGACTTCCGGAGCTCAACCATGTAAAGTGAAGGGGCCACCTCAAAAATCTGGATAAGAAAGTTATATTATAATCCACTTGTCACAAGGGATGTAACTGAGGTAAAAGAAGTGGAAGGCCTGACGAGAGAAAATGAAAGGGGCCTACCTCTGTGGCAACAGAGAGATGACCTTTACGTCCAGTTTTTTCACCTTGAAGCTTCAACTGAGATATATAAAAACGAAATGGAATTGTGTTACATATAGATGCATTTTCCACAGCTTCAAAGAATGTTAGCAAAGGTGCTGCAGAGAGAGAGAGAGAGAAAGCACAATCATTTACCTTGTAGTTATTTTTCTTTACACCAAAACCCAAAGGTCCTGCAGCTTCTTCAATTTTAGAAATTATCTCATTAGCAGGGCGTTTTGATGTGAATCTTGTTTCTCTTTTCACAAGTTCCTGATTATATAACACTATGTCAGTTGTCTTCTTGAACTATATGCAAACAGAACCATACCAGAAAGTAAAGGCTTGCCAATTATGCAAAACAAAGAAATTACAATGTGAAATATAACAATTAGAATCTCACTTTTCTTTTTCTTTTTCAAATCTAACCTTACCATTTGTTTCTCAAAAAGACTATTGAGATTCAGGCCCTGAGATGTAGAGATAAGCTCGAAGGCATTCATGGTGACGGGAGCCAGATTCCGTTCTTCTCGCCTCTCCACTACAAGATTTTGAGAATCCTGTTCTTGGGAAGAATCGAGTACAATGTCAAACCCTGGCACCATAACCCAAAGTAAATCACAACACATAATGTCTCTCTTACCCCTGATTCATTGAATATAGAATCCACATCATCAAGACTGACATCAACTTGTTCAAAACTAGGTGGCTTATATCCTTTCTTAAACCACTCATTCTCAATGACCTCAGCGATTGTAATCCTCTGTTTCATGAAATTAGTTTTGTAAAGTGAATGCAAGATATAAATAATAGAGAAAGAAAAAAACATATGAAACCAAATGGAAAAAGACATATCTATATTGGAAAGACAGGAGACCAGGACATACTGTCAAAGGGTTAGGATCCAAGATTCTCTTAATTAGCTTCTTTGCACTCGAGGAGAACCATGGTGGACATGTGAAGTCAGCCTTGAATATCTGGTGATCGCATAAAAACCATCGATGTTAAACAAGTAAAACAGAACCATCGAATGACTAATGTTATGGTGGTGCCTTCAGTTCTTCTCCGTCGCCAGTCATTAATGCACTAGTGATAAGAACTAAACAAACAGTTCTGAAATCAAATTGCATGCAAGCTGTAATGGCACACAATGATTTATATAGATAACTTAAAAGCAAGCACTTGGCAAGTGTGTATGTGGAAGTAGGCAATCACACACACCGATCAATGTGCACTACTGAAGAGGAGTGCCCAGTGAACCAAGTAACCAACATGATGTTAATGGCACAACTCAAACAAACTGTCTTCTACTTTCTCATAATGCCAACTCACACATACTGTATACTACTATTTCCCAGAGATTTTTTAATAAAAGACACCAAAGTCAGTAGCCTGATTAAGAGGAGGAGACTGTGGGGGCGGGAGAAGAGGAGAGAAGAAGAGAGTTTAATGTGGCATATGACCATTCTCAATGAGGCTATCACTCAAAATTTATAAAAGCAATTATATAAAGCTGTTACAACAATATAAACCATTAGTAGTGTGCAGCACAGAATAACCAGCAATGATACCGAAAAAAGTGACACCTGCGTACAAACGCACACAACAATCAACGAGGTTGAATAAAGTTAGATCATTGTCCATCATGTAGAATAACTCAGAACAAAAAAAGATAATGACATGAAGTTGTAGACACCATTAGCATCAAGTAACCAACTGTACATGCCAGACACTCAAACTTTCAATAACACAGTGGACTATCATCGAGGTTAAAACATGTTATAGTGGAACTCGAAACTCTCTTTTTATTACTCTTGTCTCTAACTCATACTATGACTTGGCTAAAGAAAAAAAAAAAAAGTTCGAAAAAATAAGATTACTTTTTGTTCATCATCTTATTAGTCCTGAATACATATAGGTCAGATTGTAAAAATGCACATACGATCTTATAAGCGATTACATCCAAAATCCTTGAAAACTCCGACTTCAGTCCACACAAAAAATTTGAATGTGTTTCACTTGCAGATATGAAGCCTGGATAATTTGCAAGCTCCAAAATTGAAAGGCAAAAAGAGAAAGAAATAACAGGTGGGAACATAGAAGAAGAACAGGGATTCACCTTTTTGTACAAGGCCATGAGATTGGAATCTTCGAAAGGCAAATACCCAGCCATTAAGACGTAAAGAATCACACCACAAGACCATAAATCTGATTTTCCTCCATCATACCCTTTGTTGTTGATCACCTATAAAGCGAGTATCATTAAGAGGAAAATTGTAATAAAATAAGTCATAGCTGATTCCATCAAAAGCTAATATACCTCGGGGGCAACGTAATTTGGTGTCCCGCATGTTGTGTGAAGCAATCCATCTTCCTAATCAAAGGGAAAAGAAAATCACTCACACATCCTATACCAAATGAATGCATGAAGTACTATAATGAAGCTGTCCATTCCTCACTATCAAAAGTTGAATGGACTTAAAGGGTTTACATTTCCTTAAGGGATGAAGTCAAAATACTCACTCGAACTTGCTGAGGTAGTGCGCTCAGTCCAAAATCTGAAACTTTAAGAACTCCACTAACATCCAGCAGCAAATTTTCTGGCTGTAATTTACAACAGTTTAGTATTGCATTATAGGATAGCTCATCAAGTCTGGTTCTTTAGCTAAGAAAATCAGAAGTTTGGACAAGAACATGAGTGTCATGTGCCAACACAAGCACAAATTTGGCAACAAGGACATACCATTACATGCTTTCATTTTCTGCTAGCCATTTTTTCTATTTACAAAGACATTTATCTGTATCTGAGCATCAGTACTTCTATAAACCATATGCATCAAGTTAATTATAAAAATAAATGATCTTGTGTTGTTTTCATGACAGAAATATCAAAGACTTGCATCATTTCTTTGAAAGGAAGGTGTATCTGAGGAAGGTGTATCTTTCTGAGATAGAAAGTGTCCGACTAGAGTATACACTAGCGTTGCGCAAGTATCTCTCACCATCTCTCACCGCAAATTTTTTGTAAGACGCTTCCCACAAACTATAGATTTGAGCTGTTTACTTAAAAAAAATTAATAATAAACAAACTATTTACATATTAAATAGATGTGTCAAAAGAGAACAATCAAAAATCAAACCTTTAGGTCTCTATGAAAAACACCTCTGCTATGACAGTAATCCACTGCATTTATAAGCTGCTGAAAGTACTTTCTTGCTTCATCTTCTTTCAATCTTCCTTTACTTGCCTGAAAATAGAAAATAACACAAAGGCTCAGATTATATAGTGTAACATCAGAAATAAATAGAAAGTCCATCAAGACAACTGAAGCAAGAACCGTCTTACAATTTTGTCGAACAGTTCTCCACCTGTCACAAATTCCAAAACGATATATATTTTTGTCTTGCTTGCCATCACCTACAGCATAAATACAGCAAGGAAGTTACTAGCAAGTAACGAAGGAATACAGAAGAGCATATCTAAAAAGCAATATCATATAGAGATGAAGTTTTAGAATCAATCAGAGAGTAAAACTCCACATGAAACCCCGCTTCCACACCAAGCACCAACAATACTGACAGTTGATACTGTATTCTAATCACCCCTCCTCATCCACCACCACCCCCACTCCCCACCACCACCCCCCCCCCCCCAAAAAAAAAAAAAAACACTGAACAGAAAGATAAATGGAACTGCCATGACCACCATCTATGTCAAAGATGTACCTCATCTTAGAAAACAAACTTCTGAACTGTTTGTTAAGACTACATACAGAAACATTCGGAAACCAAAAGCAACATGAGAAGTCTCACCTCATACATACGGATTACATTTGGGTGTCTAACTAATTTCATTGTTGATATTTCTCGTTTGATCTGCAAAAGGAGAGGATATAGAAAATTAATATTCATTTGATTTTCTAAATCACAATGAGGCCTGTGCCCCCAAACCAGATGAGCGTGGGAAGCCATATTTGCAAGTTAGACCACGTGATTGGCTTGTTTATTTTTCCATTCAAATTAATCTCAACTAAACCTTCACTCCAAAAATCATAGTAGTTGGTTTATAATATATCGACATCTACTAGTAAGGTAAGCTGATAGCAAATTTATTCTTTAGTAGGTCTTTCCATCATATAAAACTACAGCACCTCAAAATGCATAATTGGTGAAAACATTCACATCAGTTGCAAAGAAATGCTCACATTACATCTATTCATCATTCTTCCTTTCTATTTGCTCAGTGTAGGCTTAAGGAACAGAAACCGAGGATTATTTAGGTAAATTGTGTACTTAAACTCAAATGTGCTTTAAAAAAAACATAATCTCCAAATTTTACTTTGATTGCCTAACTAATTATATGAAAAACAAACAATATTCTCCGAATTCCTGTTCGTTTCTCCCCACATTTGAATAAAATTGGAAAATAAGAATAGAGAACTTTTTGGCTTTTCTTATAAACTTATAAATGTCTCCTTCAAAGGAGATAACTATACAAATTTCTTCAGAGTCAAGAAAGTAATTCATTTTTTATAGTTACACAAATTTCTTTAAAGTCGAAAGTCAATATAGCAGTCATAATCAAATAGTCAAATTATTCAGGTCATACACGACAAACTCAATCTGGTCGTGCACGTCATACTTTTCATAGTTGACTTTTTTCCATCACTTTTCATTAACACAAGTAAATAAAAAGAAATCATTTTCCTTAATTGTTCCTCCACTTTCTCACCAACCAAACAGCGGATCAACGAACACGATGATCATTCAATTAACAGACAGAGGAGAATTAAATAAAAAAGATCAGAAATTTGACCTGTCCGATCATCTTGTGCTTGAGAACCTTCTCCTTGTCGAGTATTTTAATGGCGAAGTTTTCACCGGTCTCGACGTTGCGAGCGAACTTGACCTTAGCAAAATTGCCCTCCCCAAGGGTCCGACCCAGCTCGTACCTCCCGACCCGCGTCCTGCTGGCACTGCCCATCTTCGACGCCATCTCCAACCTCTTCCTTTCTATAAAACCTTCTCTCACTAGAGCTTTCCTTTTTCCAATTTCGGAATTCCAATTACCAATTACTCTTTCCACCTACCTCTTCTTCTTACAAGGCTGCCAAACCTGAGACTTGGTCACGCTCATCTTCCTTTCCTCTTAATTCAACAAAAACAAATCCCTAATCCTCCAAGCCAGTCCAATCAATCCCCAACTAGATGTTCAAGCTGGCAAAGCTGAAGCTTTGAGGATACAACAGTTACACAAAATTGAAGAATCGTTGACCGTCCGATCCGAGAAAACCCCCATCAATTCGGATCCCTAATTATAAAGAAAACGGTGAGGACGATGATGATGATGATGATGACGGTGCTGCATGCACAAAAACTGAAATTCCGTTTTTGTTTTGGAATGAAATAAGAAATGGGTTCGATTGGGCAGAGATATCGAGGGAGATATTGAATCAGGGACGTCGATCTGATCCTCTGTGTTTTATGCTGCCTGCTGGCTTGGAATTTTTTTTTTTTTTTTTTGAGAAATTGAAAGTAAAAATGGCACAATGTCACCGAGAGAGGGAGGCTCAAAATTAAATTAAAAGATTTCAACTGAATTATCGAATATTTTGGGCGATGATTGGGGGATGGGGAGGTGGGGATTGAGATGGATTTTGGATTTTTATTTATTTGCTTTCTTCGTTTCTATACGAGGCAGGTTGTATCTGACAATTTTATAATCAATCTGCAGACGACCTGATATTCAAGGCGGCAAAACGTCGTCGGAAATGATTTTTCATAACACGTTGTTTATACGAATCATTATTGGGCCTACGAGTCTATACCCTCTTGTCCCATTGAAGACAATTTTGATCCAGGCCGATGTAGGTGTCGGCTAGTTCGGTCTCTTTTTGGGCCGATGTAGGTATCGGCTAGTTCGGTTTCTTTTTGGGCCGATGTAGGTGTCTGCTAGTTCGGCCTCTTGTTTAGTGAATTATATATATATATTAACATATATACTAACCAATTATAGTTCTTGTTAGATTTTTTTGACCTAATTATTATGTATTTTCTGAATTAAGTGTTCATATGAAGACCCGATTA
Organism: Prinsepia uniflora; assembly: GCA_032719365.1. Classification (NCBI taxonomy): domain Eukaryota; kingdom Viridiplantae; phylum Streptophyta; class Magnoliopsida; order Rosales; family Rosaceae; genus Prinsepia; species Prinsepia uniflora. The sequence goes on along the minus strand of CM064866.1, from coordinate 81,949,459 downwards.
AAATTCACTCCACACAAATTATTTTCTTTAACTTAAGATGTGTCTAAGCATGATGTGTACGTAAAACATCTACTACCTTCCGTTTAAGATAATTATGAAGTACTAAGAGATTTTAATGACATTACTATATATTTAATATTTGATAATTTATATATTTGTATATTTAATATTTGATTTTACTCCTACATCCTTTTAATCTTACTCTTAATATTTAATATTTGATTTTAAATGATTGATCTGTTTAAAGCTAATTAATCGAAGACTAGTTTCGTTAGAAAAACTCGATGAAGCCTTTTAACTCTTTTAACTTTATAATATTAGAGACCATACATATATTTTAAACCTTATTGTTGGTACGTGAACTCAGACACGAACCCAGGATTTGAATATAAGGTGGGCTAATTTTATTAGTATTATATTCTATCAAAATTCGATAGTACAAATGAATTTGATTGATAAAAAATAAAATATATATCGATTAACTTTATCCTAAAAATTAATACTTTTATACAAAAAACTAAAAAAAAAAATTAACAATTTTATATAATACCATGTAATATAAGAGTACTAAACTTGTAGTCTATTAATTTTTTACATATTACATGAGTTTATTATCAAGTCGTTGTCAATATTATTAAAAAATACTCTTTTATTTGAAGAACATATTATATAATCTTCAAAAATATTATTTTTATCTTATTTAAGTGCATAACAAATTAATTAGATGAACTATAAATATTAAAAATATACTATTTTTTCTTTTGGATTAATAATTTCGGGTGGGCTAAAGCCCACCTTAGCTCTTCATGTTGGCCCGTGCCTGAGTGAACTATTATGTTAAATACAAATATCTTTAACCTTATTTATTTTTCTGGGCATGATATATAAATTGCGTTTCAAAGAAGGAATAAAAATTAGTCATTGTTTCAATTATAAGGATGTCATTGCCCACCGACATAATACGTTGCCGCTGGCCCGCTGCTTTGTTTCTGGTGTGTTGAATAATTCAGACCAAATTAAGCACAGCCACAGGAAGCCATCATCGTGAAGCAGAAGCCACGTGGAAGCAGCATGCAAAAGAAACCCGCTACCGCGACCCGGTATTGTGATTAAACTAGAGTTCTTCAAAGCAATCGGAAGCGCGTTTAGATTCGTGCAAAAGATGATCGTGAGGTGGTTCCCTTCGATCAATCGGCGATCATACAACAGATCGAAGAACGAAACTTCTTACGTGAGGCCGTCCACGTGTATCGCCCCTCTTTCTAAGTTAAACATGCAATTATCTTAATAGATTAGGATACCTTAGAGATCTAAAAAGATTCCCATTATGAGGATCATATATAATCCAGTCTTCTGAGTGTATTCGCTAAAATTATCAGAGATTTCGAAGTCCCGCAACATTGACAACTGTAAGAAGTTGAGGTTCCATGTTAACAGTACAGGTGTTCTCCTTCATGAGGTGTGTTTAGGCAACTCATCCTCAGCAAAGAGCAGGTGTTCCAGCCCTCACCTCAGTCCTACCTCTGGTCTGTTGATAGTGTGATTGTGATAATTGTAACCAATCCAATCAAACCTCTAACTGTATTTGAGAGATCAACCCGATAGCTAGAGGGGGTTACTTAGGCTCTAAGCAAAATGATGAACTATATAATCCTAAATGTACCTTCACTGTAATCAAGTTGAATACGAAGAGATTTTCTCACTTGTTCCTTTACTCTTCTAGTCTAATTCCTCTCTTCTCAACTCTCTCAACAGCAACCATCCGTTATCAACCAATTAGCGGTTGAGATTCTTGGTCAACCTAAGGTGCGGTCATGTTGACTTCGTGACGCTCGTTGATTATTCATGAAATCTTAACGGGCATGATTGTGGATTTGGGCTACAGTCATTGTGTCAATGTGCGTTATGATTGTGGTTATAATAATGTGATTGTTAGTATATCAAATTTGTTACTAAACCCGCATAACATGCAAATATTAGTGATGAAGCATTTTGGATACCAAAAATTGAACACTAATCCATGGGTTATTCCATTTGTACAAGAAGATTTGTTTTAATTCATTTTGCCTTATGCCTCATCTCTATACTAACTTTAATGTTGGAGATGTTATACACAAGTAATTTAAAATTTTACACGTACATAATGCATGCATGCATATGTCTCATAAATATTGCATATTGTGTGATCAATATGCCTAAAAGAACTGGCTTCCTTTACAATCTCTCTGATCGATTCATCTGGTTTGGTCATTTCACTCATTCTCCATGACCAAGTTGGTTGAACCAAAGTAAGAAAGACAAAAAAAAAAGGGACAAAAATAGAAACAAAGGTAGCTACAGTGCCTAAAAAAACCGGCTCCGATCCAAAAACTTAAATATACATATATATTGCACAAAATAAAGCGCTATAGGCTATAGCCATAGCTAGCTAGCCTTCAGTTTATTGTTGATCATCATCCGCAGATGAAAGCTTAATTGATATTTTCAGTTCCCGAACTTTAAAAAAGACCTCCGAACCTTTGTAAAAAAGAACCTTGAATCAGCGCCACTGACGGAGAAACCACCAAAACTAGGCCGTGCCTGTGACGGTGACGACGAGGGCACAGAAGAAGAGCTGAGAGATTCATTTTGGGTAGTATGAACGTACTCCCTCTCCTCCTCATTGATTGTGTCCAGCACCTTTGAAGTTCTGTTCCTCATGACACACACAATTTGGGGTGGTGCAACCTCCGTAATGAACTTCGCTAGCCGAGCATTTGCCATACTTGCGTTGATTATAAGTAATCGCTTGAATTTAATAAAGTTTAGAATTTTTGAGATGAACAAATTCAAAACTAATAGAGATTTAACAGTACTTGTAAAATAATGAAAATGGATTTGCTTCTATTTTTGAGATGAGCATATAAACCACAACTTATATAGGCGAAATGCAGTAGGCTTAAACCAACCCATGAGTCCTAATCCAAAAATGTTAAATCAAAGTTTTAAAACCTAGTGCCGCCACTTGCTTTTTACATTAATTGTGATGGCATGACGTGGCACCCAAGTATTGGTAGGTGTCAATGTTCGGGTGGAATATCCGACCTTTCTTAAGATATGATTTTGTTGGGGGCGGTGGCTTCCAAATTTGCACTTCCCTGCTCAACTGGGAGTAGCCAGTTGCCATGCCACGTTTCAGTTCATCTGGTTTGATTGGACGCTATGACGGTGACAAAAATTTTCTCGAGAAAATTTCTTCGTGCCTGCCGGGAAAATATGGCCCTCCAATTTGGCTGGCTCAAATTCAATTATAGTGTTAGGAAGATATCCCAATCGTGGTATTATTAGTACCGTGTTTGCTAGGTTGACGATGACTTTCGCAATCAGTACGTGCGTTGTTGATTATACTCAAATTATGTAAATTGTAATTTGCAATTAAGCTGGCTTAATGATTAATTGTTAGTCTATAATTGTATAATGTTTGATTTTTAGCATATATATCCATAGATTGGCAATTACAAGCGAATAGAGGAAATTAGGAAAAATTCGGAACCACTTTTTTTGGTTACTTAATTATGTAGAATAAACGTGCATACAAACAAAAAAGAGTTGCAATAAACTTGGAATATGACTCGTGCTGATCAAATGGATAAAAATTACTCATACATGAATATATACACGACTAGGCTATGGAGTGAGCATAATTACTTATGGTAAAAACTAGATGAGTAAAATCTATCGATAATGGTTTACTCATGGGTAATCAATGCTCATTAAATTAAAAACACTTTCATTATTCACCTTTCAATTTATCTATGAATTTTCAATACGCATTATTCACTCTATTAATTTTATTTTTTATTCTTACTATCATTATTATTTATTAGGTTTTATTATTTCTAATTTATTTATTTAATTAAATTTCTGCGATTCAATTTTGATAATAAAATTAAACACAAAAATGTTACGATTTTATATTAACATAAAAAATTTGTTGACATCTTAACTCATTCATTTTAAATTATTTAATAAAAAACAACGTAAACTATACAAATTTCCAAGATTTCACAATTATTGTCTTACATGTCGTCGCTTGTATGGCTTTGGCTGTGATTAATCATTTAACACATGAGCATTGTGGAATTGTCAAATTGAACAAAATATCATAATTAATAGGAGTATCTTATTTTTTTTTATATATGTAAGAATATTGAAAAGAGAGAGTTATACAAATTAAACCAAAAGGATCAGAAGCTTGAGAAGACGTTAACACCTTCCAAATCAAAATTGGATTTCTCTACTACGCATCTTCTGAACGTGTTTTAAACAAAATATCTTCTAAATTTAAAAACCAAAAAAAGTAAGAAAATATAACAAACATATTAAAATAAACATGTTAGAAGAAATTCTATAAGGAATTTTGAATAAACGTGTGAGAAGACATTTTGAAAAAAAAATTAACAAAAAAAATGAAAAGCAAAAGAACTAGAAAAGCAATAAAAAAAATGAAGCAAAAAACAAAATGAAAAGTAAGAAAAGAAATTTAAAGCAAAAAAATAGGTTAATTTGTCATGGGTACCCATTACCCTATAACACGTGGATAGGGTACGTATAAGTATACCCTCAAAAATTGAAGATGAATACATAGATAAAGAGCCCATTCGTACCCATGTTTGATAAAAGTCCACCAATACCCTCTAAATTACATATTTAACCATCCTTATACATGACTAGCCATAACACAATTTTCAAATTTTTACTTCAAATGAACTTTTCGAATGAGCTACATTATTGAGCTTATCGTTGAGAATTGAAGCTTGGTTTCTCAACTTGTTTAGACTTAGATTTTCCATCTAGCCCATGATCGATCCAAAATCAAGTGCTAGCCCAAAATTCAAGTGATATGCAAAATCAAAGATGCGTATATAGAAATGTAATTAGGGAAGCGAGTCTCACTCTCTAATAGTTCTCCCCACGAGTCTTTGAACTTATTTCTATCTATTAATTGTGTTTTATCTCTCTCAAACTTAAGCATAGAGCAAATAGACGTACGGACTAAAAGAAGAATCTGAAAATCAGTTTTCGACGTTCCAATTTCAAACGGGGTCCAACAAATCACATGCTATAAAAGTGTTTTTTGTACGATTTCTCAATGGATCAACATGAAACCCTACACATGCCCATCATCATCATCTTCATTCAAAATATTCAGCTAGCTAGCTTGTCGTCGTATTGATTTTGGTCATAGTCAAAATACCTTATCTCTTCCAGTTTCCAGTTTCCAATTTCCATTTTACAGGCTGATGGAATTGCTTCTAATCCGATGCATGAACAGTGAAGCTATAGCATGAAGAAAAAAAGTGTAAATGGTCCGCAATCCCCTTCGATCGATCACCATCCTTCATTATTTCCACGCTCTTTCCTTTTTCTTCTGCATCATATCAGACACTCACAGCCTTTTTCTGCTTCTTTCCACTATGGCTTGTGTAGCTTGGCGTGTGCCGTACGAAGTAAGACCACCATTCCAAATCAATAAATAGGTTGGGTCCCTCCTGCCCGATTTGCGAGATCATCCTAAAAACTAATTAGATAAAAGACCTGACTTGATCGAGACCCAATTGATCAGTACGTAGCTCCAAGATCTGCATTTAATTCATAAAGTTTCCGCCACCTTCAGAGTTCAGAGAAAAGCTCGATACATATGGGAGGACATCGACCTTAAATTCATTCAAAATCTAATCTAGTAGACTAGCTAGTTAGTACCTTATTCGTCCCTCCTGCCCGATTGTCATTAATGTACTTTCAATAAAAAAAGTTAAGAATCAAGGAATATTCCAATTCATTGAACCACGCATCACAAAGCCCTATATAAATGGATCGATCATACATACAAATTAAACTCACTGACAATCTTCCCCTCTCCTTCTCAACTTCTTAGAGTTATAAAAAGAAATGGCGAAGATCACTCCAACAGTTTTCGGAACCCTCCCAATATTGATCACCCCCAAAACTGTTCGCCCTCCCAAGCCTGAATCCTTGTCATCAATATTGACCCCGCTATCTGCAATTGCACCCTCTCGCTGTCAACTTAGTTACTCGGCAGCTAGGGTGCAAATTCAAGCACCTCTGGAAACAATACACGAGGAAGAACTCGAAGACGATAATAATAATAATGCAACCATTGAGAATCTTCAGATGTGTGCTCCTCCGGCGCCGGCGCCGTCATCGTCAACCGTGTCAACGTGCTTCTTGCAAATGAACACGTCATCTTACACCCACACAATCGCATGCCAGTACTGTGCTTAATTAATTAGGAAGGTATATGTTACTAAATAATAATGTGATCCATGAGGTGTTTAATTGAGTTTCATGGCTTATGTTGGGAATTTGATGTTTTCCATTTATATCATTCTAGTAACTAGAAATTTTTTGTTCATTCTAGTTCACTGTAAACTGGCTATATATGCTAGTTGTATCATGTTGCTCCTACTTAATTAAACCGTAACTAATTAATTAAATTACAAATTTTGCATTATTATTATTTCATTTGTGTAGTCTATTTTGCCTCTTTACCTTAAGAGATATTTTAGTACGTACTTAAAAGTAAAGGGCGGAGAATAAAATTTAATCAATTAGATCCAACGGGAATGAAAGGAGCATTTCAGTAATCATTTGGAAGAACTATGTGTTAGGAAATTAATCATCCGCAACACAATTTCTAACAATAAAGATGGAAAAAAAGGAAATAAAGAAACCAAGAACACAAAAAATTTAACAAGCTTCGGCCAATTAACTTGCCTACATCCTCGAAGAGTTTTCTCTTTCACTATGAGAGAATACAAAATACAAGATTACACTACTCAAGTTTATACCCAACTAATAGGATACCCCTTGTACACCCTCTCTCAACCCAAGAAGATCACTCTACCCCAAGAGTTATACACATTCTTTCACCTTCTCTTAACCGAGAAGATCACTCTACTCCAAGAGCTATACACACTCTTGAAGTGCAAAAGAAGATCACTCTACCCCAAGAGTTATGCATACTCTTGAAGCACTTACACACTTGTGATGTGTTCTCCTTAATGTTGAAATGTGGCCAAGCTCTTCACCTTATATAGTGCTTAAGGCACAAGTTGTACTTGTGCTTTTTTAACGTGGGACATTTTTCTCACATTTCAACATCCTTCATTGAAGTCCATTCATGCACATTCTTCAATTAATGTTCTTCTTCATAAAGCTTACACATTAATCTTTTCCTATAAGATTGAATGAACAACACCATGTATTTATTCCCAATATATAATCAAATTTCAATGCATTAATAATCCACTAAGGATGCATTAACTCAACACTATGCTCCTAAACTTATATCGATCTAGTTATTTCAATTGGTTTCTGAAACGCTTTTGCTATGGTACGTTTTGCTCCTTGCCGTCCACTTATCTTGGCATTAATTAAGCTATGCACTCGGCTTTGTAACACGGCTTTATATGTGTCAGGCCTTTTTTAACAAATCTGTAATTATGCTTCTATCTGTTATGCCTACCTGTAACACGGATTTTATCATCCGCAACTTCACTCGGTGTACGTAAAACTGTAAAAATTAGATTCTAGCCATCCCTACATTTTTTCCCTCAAAAATGACGTGCATGTCCTCATCTCCGCCGCTGATTTCTGTAGCAAGGCCAACCCATCATCCTATTTTTGCACCTTCCATGGCTTCGCATTAAGCTCACAAACTCCAGCTATATAAACCATGCTTCACCTCCCCTTCTCTTCCACCCAAAAGCAGTATCAAATTGTTCATGATCATAAAATTTCTACAAGAATTACAAATATATATTACTTAGTTTTACCACCTTGAGAGAATTACATTATTTACTGAGACATCATGGGTTATTTGATGGAGAAGGAGCTGAGGTACATGAACAACTGGGGTGAAGTTGCACCAGCCCTCCTCATACCACATGAGAGGCCTTCGAATAATGTTTCGAAACTGGAGACCATTGCCGAAGAAGGTTCATTCGAATATTCGGACTCAATAAACTTTGGAATTTTTCCGAAACAAGTGATATTTTTCTTTCCAATATTTTTCTCATTACTGACTTACCTTATGTTGAATAGTCAGATTGGTTATTGATCATGAGAAAGAGGCTAAAAATGTCGAATAGATCGCAGACTAGTATTAATTGATGATATGAGGTGTTTTCTCATCACTTCTGAATAATATTATGTACATTTGCACATTGCTGTAAACAAAAATTGATGTAATTGTTGTTGACAATTTCTGTCTCTTTCTTCTACATTCTTGTCTTTTCATGGCCCGGCCCTCAACATATATATATGATCCAGTGACACGTAATTCTAATAACCGGTTAAAAGAAATCTAATCAGTTACCACTTACCACACCTACCTCACCACTTAAGCCAACTAAATAATAGAGACGCTCCTTTTACCAAAATTTCAGTTTTTGTTTTTTATGAAAATTGATTTTCATTCTATTTACGATTAACTTTTTATATGCGACTCGAATTTTATATGCAGGTAAAAAAAAAAACTTGCGTACGTCTCGCCAATTAGCTAACAGGATTATAGAATCGGATAAAAAAGAGCAATATATATAGAAGATAAATTAGGCAGACCATTTACATCTAGACTCAAAATTGAAATTACATTTTTGTACGTGTATCAGGATAAATTTTTTATAGGTCGATCGTGATGTTTATTATTAATCCCATCAAAATTGTGGCATGCAAATATTATAATTAAATTTTTGATTTCCTAAAACATCATTTAAAAATGGGTAATTAACTTATAGCTCCTTAGGAACATATAAGTTTATTAAAAATTTGCATATAAAAAAATTAAACTAATAAGTCATTTGAATAGTTAAAGAATAATATGATTTAAAATAGACCATAATTTTTATATAAATTACAACTAATGTCATCCAATTGCAAATTAGTCTAGCAACAATCCAATAAGCACTTATCAAAATATATCATGATTTCAATGTTTTTTTTTTATAAGATTATATTGAGGATTATGAAAACATTGCTCATATTTATAATATATTTTTTTCACTTGTTCATTTTAAGAGTAATACGAGTATTTAATCCAACTTAAAATAAGATAATTAAAAACAATAATTCTTCAACAAATACTTTTAAATTTTTATTTTAAATTTTTTTAACTTCCTATATTAAATATTTCCCTACGTCGTATGATTTTCCACCACCATCTCGATCACCCTCTCCCAAAAATGTTCTATATCCTACCGTTGAACTCCAGATAATAAGGACTTTGTTTTTTATTTTATATAAAAAAATTCAAGTGTAACTAATATATATATATATATTTGTATACATATATAATATTTATTATATGTATAATATAATAAAAAGCCCAAGAAGCCAAACATTAGGAGGCACATGAGGCAAAGAGGGCCAAAGAAGACAATGTTGGTTTTAATTGTTTAAAAGATTTTATGTGGAATTTGTTACTTATAAATACTGTTGAGAGATTTTTGAATTAAAAAAGTTTGAGAGAAAGTCTTATTTTGTTTAATATACAAGCATTAAAAGTTTTAAATAAAAATAAAAGTTATCAAGGGTGTACTAATTAATGATTAACGCTTTCCAAACTATATATGCAAAATGAGATCTGATCTTTTGTAGTACGTATGTATATATAAAAGCATTTAATGATTTTAGTGACAATTAAAATGCTTATATACATAATTACACATAAATGATTAAATTATCACTAATTTATTTGATTTTTTACATATTAAAATTATCTTTATATTATATTTTAAGAAATTAACGACTCTAATTATCACATATAAATAATCATTAAAAATAAGCGCATCAAGTATTCTATAATTTAATACAAATTACATCCACTTTTTATTTTCAAAATTAACTTATTTATATTATCCGTATATTTTTCCGGAAAAAAAAAGTATATTATCCGTACATTAATCTCAATTCTCAAAGTCTTCTAGATAAGATTATACAGAGGATAATGTATAAAATCTGTAGGACTTGTAGTCTTCTAGATTTCATTTCGTCGATTTTCCCGTGCGTGCGTGTCAAATTCCTATTGGCTGTGGCATATTCCATGCACGCGGTTATTCCAAACGTGTGGTTTCTGTGAGATTGACAACCTTATAACCCGCGAATTTTGTCAAATTTAGAAACTTCCTCAGACTTTTTCAAATTTGGAATTACTAGATCATCATGACCATGCCTCTCGGAGTAATTTTCAGTATATAAACAAGTTTCAAAAATCAATTCCTTCAAACCCAACAGATCTCATCAAAATCTAATTAAGATCAATATTTGTCTCTTAATAATATATATTGTTATTTAATTGGTGCATTGATCGATTAAATATCTAAGTCTATATCATGATGGTGAAGGAGGTGAGCTACATGAACAACTGGGGAGAAGTTGCACCGACCCTTTTCATTTCGCACCAGAAATCCTCGAAATGTCCGAATCTGGAGACGATCGTTGAAGAAGGACCGGGAATCGGGTCGAAGATTCACATCCAAATTCCGCCGGTTTCAAAGATGGCGCCATTATTGTTTCTTGTACTTCCGGTGTTTGTTTCTTGTGTTTCTTATTTCTCGTTGTACGGACACGAAGTTTGATTGAATGATTAATAAATTTTAGGTAATCGAATTGGAAACAAAAATGTACATGCATGTAATACAGAGTGGAACAAATATATCGACGGTAGATGTTCGTCGTCACTGTGAATGTGATAGGGTTTAGTACGTAATGGATCCACATCATGCATTCACAAGTCCAACGTCCATTAATACAATATGCATGTACCATGTTCATAGTGTTCCCATATTATACGTTCTTTTCCTCGCTCACATCTCCCATGCAACCTTCTATACGTTCTAGTTATGCGATTGTGAATTGCTCTAGTAAACTTGAATTCTAATTCACATTTTGTTTTCTATCATGTATATTTTCTGTCATTTTTAAAAAGAAATCAGAAATAACAAATTGGAAATATTTATTATCAGCTAAAACCCCTTTCTTTTTCGTCTAAATTTAATTACCTAATTTCGTTTTCTTCTTCTCAATTGATTACTTGTGTCATGACTTATGAGCTTGTATGAAAAGTGGGTTACAATTTGCTTCTTTTTAGTTAATATTGGTTTATTTCATGTCCCATCTTAAATTTGTTGGGGTGGGATGAACTTGGCTTAGGGTAGCTATAATTTGAGAGAGAGAGAGAGAGAGAGAGAGAGAGAGAGAGAGAGAGAGAGAGAGAGAGAGAGAGAGAGAGAGAGAGAGAGAGAGAGAGAGAGAGAGAGAGAGAGAAGCCAAATCAATTATCAATTAATAATGGTACTAACACAAAAATTGTTGGCTACAAACCAATATTATTCATTTCACCAACTCAGAACAATCTTTCTTTTTCGCAATCATTGAATTTTGTTTTAGTGAGAAAATTAAATTTCTTCTAATACAAGAATTTGATTATTAATTATGCGCCACCTTGTTGTCACCATTGTCAAGCCACGAATTCCTTGAACAGCAAGATATACATAAATCCAGAGAGGAACAAAGGAAGAGCATACATGAAGATTCCCTTTTGCACAAAAACTTCAAAGCTCCCTTCTGAGCCCTCTTCAATTATGGGCTCTAGTTTTGTAAAACTTGAAGATTTTCTATGTTGGTTTACTAAAAGGTTTGCAGGTGCAACCTCTCCCCAATTTTGCAGGTTTCTGAACCCCTTCTCCATTTTGTTGCGATCTCCAAATAAAATCAATTTGGAGATCACCTGTTAGTTCTTTCTTCTTCAATTCTTGGGAGATTAGGGTTTTATTTTTGGATGAGAATCGAAGGAACTAGAAAACCAATGGTTTAGAGCCTTTATTGGTCTTCAATGCCTTCCAAATTTTGAAAGCAATGGGGCTTCAATCATGTTCATTTATATAGGACCCAAATTTTTTAGGGTACCAAAATAGTGAAAGGCCAATTGCCTTGGCAGCTTTGTTAGGATTGTAAACCAATCAATAGTTAGCCTAAACCAATGGCCTCCATCAAACTTAATTTTTTATTTTTGGGATGTAAGAAGTTACTAAGGGTATAAATCCCGGTGATTATTCGTGGTGCAGTGTATTTTGATAATTTAATCCAAGTAATTAATTAAAATTGAGCTCTTAGAAAGTTCAATAGTGCAATCTAAATTTTTCGACGAATCTCCATAAAATTAGGATTAAAGTACGTAGTATAAGCTGCTTTATATATCATATTAATTCCTCTTTTGTTTCTATAAAAACAGGCATCAGCCCTTGTACCTGGGTTAGATAGGAAACTTGAGTCCCAAGATAGTAAAAGGTAAAAAGATGAAGAAATCCTAAACCCATACACAGCTCAAAGTCACTGTCTGCAATTTATCAAATCTAAATAATTAACCAGTGAAAATAGGACAAGCATATTATTTAATTATATTTTTCGCATTAACATTGGTGAAATAGAAACCAAATTTCCATCTTATGGTACAAGAATACAGAGAAAATCAGCCATTGATGACTGAATAACTAATAGCATGTACAACATGTAACTAGCTCGAATGCTTGTTTTTGCTTCGTCTAATATTTCACATGTAATTTTCTTGTTTTCCAAGTACATTCTGAAATCATTCAAACATTTTTGATAACTCGTGTGTATTGTGTTGAGGTTACACTAAATCAACCTATTCAAAAAGAATCATCACCTCTCCTGCTGGAAATGCGTTGCTTGTTCCAACACTGATAAGTTCTTCCCCTATATGATAATACAGCAGACTATGTCACCATCAAATATTGGGGAAGTAGAAGACATAAACAGAGAAAGAATCAAGGCATGAAAACCAATATGAATCAGGAACTCACCAATTTAGTATGATACCGGTGGCAGGGAAGAGTTGAGAAGGAAATCCAATTATGGTGATTACAGAGTTCTAGAAAACAAAAGCAGATATCAGCAAAATCCAAGAATGAAGATAGTATTATTTGAAAGCAATTGATATAACGTCTATTTATAATTTTATATCCTCCGGCAACTATAAACTGACAGTGGGAAACATAAGTCTTAGAAGATTCTTGTTTACCTTGGACTTTTCATATGCAGTAACAAGAACACAACAGACATGAATATGGAAGTTGAACCAACAAGAGCGAAGGCAAGTCCAAGGAAGTCATTCTTTCCTCCTAACCAGCTTGATGTTGAAAGGATAAGCCTCTTTTTCCCACCAAAACTGTAAGTATTGTAGTTGTTTGTTAGATTGACTACTAGAACATCGTCTGCATCCAAATCCTCTTCAATTCTACCATACAGCTTTCTGAAACTGGGGAGTGCAGCTGTCCGCATCCATACAATAAGATCTTCTTGATCGCTGAGAGGAATTTTTGGATCTAGCTTCCCACCACCAACCAAGGTCCCGTTCTGGAAATTAAATGGATATACATGCTTCCCAAATTTGTGTTCACGGTCACTCTGCCAAGCTATGTTCTTCCTATTGACTTTTAATTCTGATCTTCCACGAGTAAAAGTATATGTATCGTTAAACAAGCTCCATGCTATCAATCCACAGGGAACAGTTGGAAGACCATTGTTGGACTCCTGAGGTTGACAGGAGCTTGTGTCATTGAACCCCAATCCATGTAAAAGCTGCTGATCACTCCTACTTTTGACATACCTGAAAAATTGGGAATCAGCGGTGTCAAAACATAAGGCCGACTTTAAAACCAGTTACATACAAATTATGATTTCGAATATTTCTCCCAAAATCTGACAAAAAGAGACACTATTAACCTGGTCCAAATTTCCATTTGAAAAATCATCCCAAAGAGACAGATTGAAGAGAGTAAACTTTTAAATGAAAAATTCCCCAGAATAATTTCCACCAGATTAGCAGAGTATTCATTTTGTACATTAGCTATAGTACTTTGGCTCCGTATAAGGAGGGTGAATGGTTTTACAACCAAATGACTTTCTCCTCCATTGTGATATATCTTCAGGGAAAGCTAGATTCAAAGGTCTCATTCCACAGACGGCAGCTGTTTGTGATATAGAAACCAAACGTGTTTCAGATTAATGGAATAAAGAAGCATTAAACAGCTCTCACCGTCGGTGGTTTTGATAGTAGTTATCTAGCTGATAGTAGACATAAATTGGAGCTTTCATATGCTTGAAAACCTTCAAAGAGAGACAAATTTGTAAACTCAGAAACAAAGGGTAAATGAAAAGTAACATAATTGAATACAACCAGTACAAAAAGTTAAGTAACATAGAAAATAAGTTCAGAAAAAAAATAATAATTAAGCAAAGAAATGTAGCCAAAGTGCATACAAAAACAAACCACTCCATGGAAAATTTTCAATTAAAGGAAACTAGAAAAAATCAGAACCTCTAAATTACAGAAAATATTTGGAGAGACATGTACCTAGAGCTCAGGAAAAAACTATACAATCATGCAATAGCTATTATATTTACAATAGAAGTATAAGTCAGCAAAATGAATAAGTAGATTTGAGTGTTGGTTACATATTACTTCCCATGCCGATCAATAATTTTCAGAGCCATAGATCACGAAATTTTGGATTCAAAGTTTAAAGACTAACAATGGAAACATCATTTTAAGAGTTAACCACCGTCCACAGAAGAAACTTGAAGAATGAAACTGAATCACTTTATGAAAATACATCAGTTTCTTGATTAATTAGATATTGGATAATAAGCTCTAGAAAACTTTTTGCAGACTCACTAGTTAGTAGCTAGCAATAAAGAAATCTACTGCATTCAATTTCTCTCCTTTCTTAAATCTGATTTAATAGTGCCTAACAACTAGCCCTTCCTCTACAGTTCTATAATAGTGTAATTTTACAGCCTGGCCTCTAATATACCATTGACAGCTCAAGCTCAATAAGTTACGATGATAGCCATTATCTATATAAATAAAATTATGTAAAGGTCTAGCCAAGAACCCCAAGCAGAAAAGAAAAAGATAAAGATTACCTTCAAGAACCGAGAGCAGTTTTTAGGTACTAGGTTATCTTTGATATAGGCCACCTTATTGCTCTTGAATGCCTCTGGTACACATTCCAAATCATATTGATCCACAATTTCCACAACCTATGCGTCCAAAATCAAACAGATAACTATCCTCAAATTTATGCTCCAATATAAATATGGGTGCAACTACAAACAAGAACCAATTGAACAACAGAAATGAGATTTACACTCTGGGAGACGTTGAGAGTTATAAGCCCAACAGGTATGAAAATGGCACCGACCAATAAAAATGTAGTAATCACCTGCAGAAGAGATAGTTAATGTCACAAAGCACACATAATTAATGAATAACATTCTTAAGAAGAGTTGCTTATGATATTTAATAACTCACCCATGCTGGTGTGAGGACAGGTTTACAAGCAGGGAGATTTTGCTGTTGAAATTGATAAAAAGCTACAAAACCAGCAAAAACATAACCATTATGTATGAACAAGAAGAATACACCAATCCAAAAGAAAAAAGAACAGGAATAGACTTAAGTGCAAAATCTTCTCTTTCTTTAAATAAGACTCCTATTAACATGGAACATGCTAACAAAAATTATTAAATGGTGCATTGTGAAGCTCCTTCCAAATGTCAAAAAGGTTAAAGACGGTATGAGATAATTGTACAAGCATAAAATTAGATGAGTAACACCTATGATTAAAGCAGATGCACATGCACAGCCAGACTTTCAGGCCTTCCATTTAGCCTCAAAATTCAAGACAAAAATTTGATCTTAAACTGTATTCTAGTGTATCCTTCACTAGTTTTCATCCTTTTAATTCCTGAAGTTTGTAACCAATTTGATATACATATACAACCTGGTTACTCCGATGAACGCAATCAAAATGAGTAGCCCAGAAAAACATCCAAAGCAGATTTCTGCACCATTTGTCGTTGGAATTTGACAAAAAAATTTAGATTAGCTCTAGTTACTTAAGCACATTGGCTTATGAATCAATTCTCTGGAAATAAAGTCATCCTGGGGATTATTCACCAGCTGAACTGTTAGAATTATATTGCAAGTATAATTGATAAAAGCAATTGTTTTCCCTTAATAGTAAATAACATAAGCGATAAATACAACTGCATCCAATCGTCAGTCTTGCATCATGACAATGAAAAAAGAACCAAAGGAATGATTACTAACAGGATATGTACAAATGAATATGTCTGATTTAGTTGGTATAGGACATGTCGGAAATTGCCTGGTTTTTGCATTCCAGAAACTTCTTACAAGTTCTTTAAATTATCAATTGATTGCATCTAACCATATAATCAATTATTGTTCCGGAATGGCCGCAAGAACTTTTAAGTACAAAAAGTATGCAAGAGTGGTAGCTAATTTATGGCTTTAATCATTTTGTGGAATTCGTGGTTAGAGAAGACTACCAAAATATTTGACGAAGGTGGAACATAGACCCATAAAGTTAAAGGATCTAGCCATATTCCGGCTGTCGGCTGTTTGCATGAACAAAGACTTCTGTTACTTTCTCTTTTTATGAATAATTTGATTTTTCCTCTTAGTTTTCAGTTTTTCACTGTCTCCATAGCTTATATACGTGAAAATTACAGTAAGTTTAACAACCTGTGATACAGAATCGCACGAGAAAGAATCTAAACATAGTTCCAGAGCTGAATCTAAGGAGACAAAGGGATGAATACAAATGGGAAAGACCGAAAAACATACCTTTCTGTCGTCTAGATTGTACTTGAATTGGAACTGGAATTGATTGAGCACCCCTAGCAACTGTTGAGGCACTTCCATCCACTTCCATCAAATCCAATCTTCAATAATACAGCCCCAACGATGTACTAACTTTAACCACAAGTGGAACCTTTATTTAGTTAAATGCCCCCATCCAGGACCCAGCCTCGATTTCAATTGTATACATATCAAATAAAGTATTTTAATCAAGCAACAGCGTTGACCACCACACTACCCAACCAATTGGTTAGCAAACTAAGCAGAATAGTAGATAGAAGCTCAATTGGTTTAAGGGTTTTAGTTTTCCCCGATTCCTACACAAGCAAAAAATACAAAAAGATGTATCAATTTCTGTTCTTTTTATTTTCCTGCATTTTCTCAGCAGACAAACACCAGATATATTCAGTCTAGGAATGAAATTGGAAAATTAAAATTAAGGTAAAAAACAAAAAGGAAATAAAAACTGGGAAATCGAAAGGAAGACGAAACTGAGAGAAGGGAGATCTGGAATTACCTGGAGAATATGAAGTGATGGGTTTAGTGGGAATTGAAAGGAAAACGAAGAAGGAGGGAAGAGATTACTTGGCAGTGAGACAAAGCTCAAATCTTTCTCATTTGTGTGTCCAATATGCTTAGCGTTCAAGGTCAGCAACGCCGCAAATAACGGAAACTTCTGCCTCTCTTCCTATTACGATTGGGCTGTAATGTCTACTTCTCTCTCTGTTTTTATTTTTGAAAAGAGGATTTTTTTTTTATTCCCTAAATTTCTATGTTATCTAAAATATTGCAATAGTCACTTTTTCCTTTTCTTTTCTCTAATGAATATTTAAGTTTGATTGGTAGTAACGTGAGATTTTGAATTCTATTTCTGTAAAAATAAAATAAAAAGATGAATATTATATATTATATATAATGTAATTATTTTATATTATATAAAGAAAATATGTTTGATACTACTAGTATGATCGAAAGCAAACC
Organism: Prinsepia uniflora; assembly: GCA_032719365.1. NCBI lineage: Eukaryota > Viridiplantae > Streptophyta > Magnoliopsida > Rosales > Rosaceae > Prinsepia > Prinsepia uniflora. The sequence continues at coordinate 81,931,722 of CM064866.1, read as the reverse complement.
AAACAAAGCAAAAAGACCTAACTTTCGCATAAATGCATAAGTCCAAGATAAAAATATTAATATCGATAGAAATATTGATAGTTAATTTTAAGGATATATTGATAGTCAATTTTACGATTATATCGATAGATAAAAATATTGATATCGACGAAAATATCGATAGTCAATTTTACGGATATATCGATAAATATATTGATATCAATATCGTTTACGTTTAATAAAAATTATGGAAATTTAATCCAAAAAGTATAAATTTTTAATGAAATTTTGGAGAAAACTTAATAATCTAATAATGATTATATAAGACTAATAAAAATTGTAAAATGACTTGATATAATAAATATATAATATATAATATGATATGATTATGACGATAACATAAAATCTTAAATATAAAAATAAATTTAAATATAATTTTATTGATAATTCACACATCATAATGAATTTTACCATAAACAAGTGTAGATGTTTACTAGATTTGAGTACATATTAATTGATAAAAAAATTAACAATACATTTAAGATTAATAAAATTATATTTAAGGTGTTTCAGAGTATTTTTGAAGTCTTTCTTCATATGCTATTTATTTTTAAAAAGGAATTGAGCAGTCTTCTAAATTAGATTTTTTATATAATATATATTTATTTTTAAATTAGACATCCTTCGTAATATCCCATTTAGTTTATATAAAAAAAATCTTTCATAATAACAATAATAATAATATGGCATTTAGTAGTCCTTCTTAATATCTATTCATTTATTTTTTGAATTAATTTTTTATTTTATTCTTAAAATATCTTCCCCACAAATCAATAATTTATTATTTTAATACAAAAAAATATAGTTTTATTTATTATTTTTTTATAAAAGAGATATTTTATTGAATATCGTAAAAGATATACAGGAAATAAAGCCTATAGCAAATTCCAATTGTGAATAGTAAAAAAAATAGCAAAATTTTAAAAAGATTTGTGATCTGGTCTAATTAACTAGGAAAAAGCTAATACCTACAAAAACAAATAAAACAATTACAAAATATAGCAAAGAGAGCTAATTAATGGCTTGGTCAACATGCGTAAATGTTTGAACATCAACGGATGATATGTGGATGTTCTACCATGCTATCTCGTTAAAAAATCTTGTTCGGAAAAATCTAGTGGGAAAAATTTTTGGCATGGGAAAAAGAGTGCAACACATTTAGAATGTTGTGAACTTGAAATCTTGAAGTGGTCAATCAATCTTCGGTATTGAGAGATCGAGCATCGTGAGAGAAAATATCCTCAAAATTGACCCATTTTTGTTAAATGGAGCCTGCAGCACCAGCACGATTGAGACCCCACTTCTTCAAGATTCGGCTCGCCCCTATGATGTTCTTGCATAATATTAGTAGTAACCACTAGTAGGGGTGACAATGGGTCGTGTCGTGTCGGGTTCGTGTCGTGTCATAAATTATGTTTTACCCATTTATGCCTAACCAGAATCCGACCCGTGTAATAATCGTGTCAAGAATGTCCAACCCGAATTCGACCTGTTAATGACCCGTGTAACCCGTTTAACCCATTTAATAAACAGGTCATACTCAAAACCCAATTAACATATGACCCGTTTAACCCGCTTAACCCGTTTAATATGTTTAACCTATTTAAATTATAATATTTAATAGATATTTAGGTAAATAAATGGGTAGATATATGAGTTAGTAATGACACGTTTATTAAAGTGGTCAATATATAAGTCAATATACGGGTTAACCTGTTAACCCGAAAGTTACCAATTTATTAAACGGGTTAACAGGTCATTATACGGGTTAACAGGTTGACCCGAAACCCACCCGTTTAATAAACGGGTCATAACGGGTTAACTCGAAAATGCCCCTAAATTTTAATCGTGCATATTGACCCAAATAAATTTCGTTCAGGTTTCGAATCGTGTTAAAAATTATCAACCTTATTCACTAGCAAGGTAGCCCGCGCAGGTTTGGAAAATGGTTTTGTAGATCTAAAACAAATGATGGAATGAAGTAATGACCAACGAAAATTTTAAATCCCAAAATCCCAAATATGAAAATGAAAAATTGAAACTCTAATGTGGAAGCTATCCTTACCTTCGTCCACCTTCAACGCTCGCTTGAAAGAGCAAATTGAATGCGAACCCAGGAAACTCAGCGACATAACTAAGATATTTTAGTGGGGTCAATTGTAATATGCTTCACTCCCGACGGTCACGACATGCTCTCCACAACTCTTTCCTTCTCAAATTCCTGCACTTTCCCGCTACCCAAACAAGGCCGTTCAGCACAATCTTTTCCCTCTTGAGCCTCTGCACCGAACCCAGAAAGCTCCAGCAAGTTCACACAAGGTTCTTCCTTCATGGCCTGCACCAAAACCCAACACTTTCTTCCAAACTCATCGATTGCTATGCCAACCTTGGTGTCCTCAGCCTTTCCCAACGGGTTTTCAACTCTGTCACTAATCCAAGTTCACTTCTTTATAACACAATCTTAAGAAATTTCGCAGAGTCTGTTGAATTTGAGAGAACCCTTCTGGTTTACAATGAAATGTTCATGAAATCTACGTACCCTGATGAAAATACTTACCCTTTTGTTTTGAGGTCTTGTTCTTGCGTCCCAGATGCTAGAATTGGGGAAAAGATTCATGGGCATGTGGTGAAATTGGGCTTTGATTCATATGATTTGGTAGGTACTGCTTTGGTTGATATGCATAGGAGCTATGGTGGTTTTGTATATGAAGATGAGGTGTTTGATAAGAAGTCTGAGGCTTCACAAAGACGAAAAGAAACGGAGAAATTTGAGACTGATTCAGTTACATTGATTAACTTGTTGAGGTCAAGTGCGGATTTGAACTCATTGAAGATGGGAAAGGCTATTCATGGTGTGGTTTTCGTGAGCAATTTGAATGCGGATTTGTCTGTAAATACTGCATTGTTGTCTATGTATGCTAAGTTAGGTGATTTAAAATATGCAGAAGTGGTGTTTGAGAAAATGCCTTACAAGGACTCTGTTGTGTGGAATATAATGATTTCAGCTTATTCTAGAAATAGGCACCCTAAGGAATCACTTCAGCTATTAAGATACATGGGAAGATCAGGCATCCGAGCTGATTTATTTACTGCAATCCCAGCAATTTCTTCAATTACACAGCTAAGAGCAACTGACTGGGGGAAACAAATGCATGCTCATGTGATAAGAAATGGTTCGGATTATCAAGTGTCTGTTCACAATTCTCTTATTGACATGTACTGTGAATGTGATCATCTGAATTCGGCGCGCAAGATTTTCGACTTGGTGACTAACAAGAGTGTTGTTTCATGGAGTGCAATGATTAAAGGATATGTAACCCACGATCAGTCTCTTAAAGCTCTTTCTCTCTTCTCCAAGATGAAATCCGACGGAATCAGTATCGATTTTATTATACTGATCAACATTTTGCCTGCTTGTGTGAATCTTGGAGCACTAGAGACTGTAAAATGCTTTCATGGTTGCTCAATGAAACTTAGCCTCAACTCGCTTTCATCTGTAAATACGGCATTTCTAGTCAGCTATGCAAAATGTGGATGCATAGAGATGGCCCGGAAGCTTTTTGATGAAGAAAACGGCAATGATAAAGATGTAATCACATGGAATTCTATGATTAGCGCATACGCTAAGCATGGAGACTGGTCTTATTCTTTCAAGTTCTACAACCAAATGAAGGAATCGAGCATGAAACCAGATCAAGTAACATTTCTGGCAGTTCTAACTGCGTGTGTAAATGCAGGTCTTGTTCAAGAAGGGAAGGAGTGTTTCAAGGAGATGACTGAAAAGTATGGTTGCCAACCAAACCAGGAACACTATGCTTGCATGGTGGATCTACTTGGCCGTGCCGGGCATGTCAATGAAGCCAGGGAACTTGTAAAGTCTATGCCTTTCAAACCGGATGCCAGGGTTTGGGGCCCTTTGTTGAGTGCTTGTAAGTTGCATTCAGAGCCTCAGGTTGCAGAGTTTGCTGCTGAGAAGCTTATAGCCATGGAACCGAAAAATGCTGGAAATTATATCTTGCTTGCCAACATATATGCTGCAGCTGGAAAGTGGGATGGAGTTTCTAAGATGAGGAGCTTTTTAAGGGATAGAGGACTGAAGAAAACTCCTGGCTGTAGCTGGGTAGAGATATATGGATGCCTACATGAGTTCCGGGTAGCCGATCGATCTCATCCAAGATCAGATGGCATATATGCCACATTAAGAAATCTGGAGTTAGAAATCAAGGATGCAATAGATAGAGAAAGATTATAGAAATGTTAGGGATACTTTCATAAATGCCAATTTTATTCTTTGAACCAACATATTGAACACATTTAAAGTTTCGAAGCAACATTCACTCAAAAGACTAAATAGATTATGTTTGAAATTTAAGTTTGGAAGGAAGGTCTGCATTTACTTCCATACAATTAACTCAAAACTATGGTGTACGAGAAGGATCTTTACTAGAGCGGCACAGAAGCCTGCAATTAAGTACTTTTAACCCTTGATACAATTAAGCTCTAAAACAAAATTGATATGTTGGAAAGTATTGCCCTTTGGTAAAAAAAGGCACACACAAATAGAGCCACTAAAAAGACTATCAAGACGACTTCCGTTGGTCAGCAATTTTGACTTGGTAATAACTTATACGCCTTCTGTTGCTGCATCAGTCCCTTCTTTTTGAATGCCTTTGCCAGTCTGTTGTCGTTTGAAGGCTGAAACACAAGTATGACAAGTGAAACTGGCTATCAGTTGAAACAACATTTGCATAAAAAAATTATATCACATATTCACATTGCTGCAGCAGGACATCAAGATATATATCGCAGCTCATGATACTATATGTCAAAATTTGGTTATCCTTTTAAGTACCATTAACAAACCCACCAAGTCAACAACAAACAATTTCCCAAGAATACTCACTCTGGTTACGCGCCTACATTTTGTATGACAACATATATTTACTGCCCAGGTTATATGATAATCATATCTTAGAAGATTCATGCCAAGACAAGTTTATAGCAACAACTAATGAAACGATGGGAGAAAAGAAAACTCTAGAACAAGACTACTCAAAATTCATTTAAAGGGGAAAACATGCAATCTAGAAACAGAATAAAACAAAATCAAGCAACCACGCAAGTAGAAATCTTACACTTAAGAGAAGATCCAGCAAGGCAAGTGAGCCTTGATTTTGTATTAACCTCGGCCAATGGACTTGGCTTCTCCGTGACAGCCATGCGAACATCCCAAACACGTATAACCCCATCTGATGAGGCAGATGCTAGAAGATGTGGATCATCATCGGCTACAGCACCACCTTTGCTTGTAAGTGATACAATTCCTTTCACACGGGTAGTATGTGCATCCTCAATACGGTATGCAACCTTTGCAGTTTTTGCGTCCCATGCTGTAATGCTCCGATCCTCACCACCAGTAAGCAATATTCCATTCTGTCAAACATAGAATAATAAGACAGACATAAAAGCAAGTAAAATACAAATGGACACAAGTATTTAATGATATTTGAACAGCAAGTTTGACGCACCTAGGCTCATAACCAAAATTTACTTCAAAATGTAGTGAATTGTTCAACAAACTTCAATAGTATGAATGAAAAATCTTAACAAGGGAGAACTAGGAATTGGTAGTAGACTGAAATTGAAAAACAAAAACTTTACAAATGGAGCAACTCCTTATATCATCAACTGGTAATTTTCAGACAATGAACTAATGGGATAGTCTTCCCCTCACGGATTGAACCCAATAAAACTATCCTATATATGCCATAAATTTTGGCCAAACAGGAAGGACTTCACCTGGCTCTCCCATAGCAGGTAATTGGTCTATGTTAGCTTGATAGAAACAAGAGTGGAGATATTTGGGGTGGAAGAAGGAGCAGGAGGGGTCGAGGTGTTTGAAGGGGCCATTCTCAGAGGGAAAAAGAAACAGAAGTATCTGCTGGAGCGAGAGAAAAAAAGAAGGAAAATGAAGGGGAGGATTTTGAGTCTGTAGCCTAAGCTCTTGATACCATGAAACAATTCACAATTCTCGTATATATTTCCAAATGAGGTGAGCCTCAATTTATACACAGATCACAAGAGACCTCCAAAACTGAAAGACTACAATGATGCCTAAGTTCTAGGAATTCAAAACAGCAGATAAATGCAAAGTACACGATCAGGCTATACAAGTGAACCGAAGATAAAAGAACAATTCGAAATTCAAATAGAGGGCTGATCGAGACAATGAACTAATGGGATAGTCTTCCCTTCATGGATTGAACCCAATAAAACTATCCTATATACAACAGTACAGACACATATAGCTTTGTTTGAGTGTAAAATAATTACAGAAATATGCAATGAAGGCAACCATGACATTCTTACAAGTAGATAAACATAACACAACTAATAATGTTAGATAACTTTATAACAAAGAGAAGTTTAATCCAGAATCAAAAAAATCCAAATGCCCAAGAAACGAACCTCGCCAGGCTCGACGCAAAGAACCCGATTTGAATTGTCCAATTCGCAAATCAACCGAGCATCCTCAGCCTCATGCACCATAACCTTCTCTTCCATGGTCATATAGAACTTATCCCCAGAAACATCATAGGCCACCAAGCTAGCCTCCTTCCCCAATCTGCAATAGAAGCTCCTCCTACCCCTCACCAAGTTTATCATCGCCAAGCACTCGTCTTTTCCGACGGTCAATGCCAGCTTCCCAGAAGGGTGCAAGGACAAATCATTGATGGCCTTCCTGTGCGGTTTAAGGCTCTTGAGGAGGACAAAAGGGTCGGCCTCGTAGATGCAAAACGACCCCTCGGCGTCGGCGGAGACGAGGTTGAGAGGAAAAGATAGATGGGAAGGGGTGAAGAAGGAGAGGGAGGTAATGGTTGCGGAGTGGTCATGGAGAGAGCCGAGGGAGGTAGCGGAGGACATGTCGTAGAGCTGGATGGTGTCATCGGATCCACCTGAGGCGGCGGCGGAGCCGGCTGTGGCGACTGTGGTGATTGGAGAGAGGTGGGAAGGGTAGGTAAAGAGTGGGGTTAGAGTGAGGGATTGGGAATCAGGAGTAGGGTTTAGCGGTTTGAGCTTGAAGCCCCATATGAATTTCTCGTATGAGCCTGCTATTAGGCTCATGGTGAATCGGTGATGGTGGTTGCTTTGCTACGTCTGTCTGAGGATTTTAGACTTGGGAGAGGAGAAGGGTTTTACAATTTACATTGAATACAAGCTTCAAAATTACCAAAAAGCCATTGTCAATTTTTTAATAATAACATCCGCCTTTTTTAGTGAGCGGTAGGAGGAGCTTCCATTGCATAGTGTGAAGTAGCCAAAATTCCCAAAACACTGATTTCATGGTGTGAAGTAACCGACGGTGGTAACCGTCAAACGTTGTCGAGTTGGTTAGGGATTACAGAAGTTGTATAAATAGATAAATAAACTTGGGTAAGAGCTAATTAAAACCTATTGCTGATTAGTAATTGCCGGCCGAGGATTCTGGGAATTCCGAGGAAGAAGCCAATGGATCAAGAAAAAGAAGAAGAACCACAACCACAAGAAGAAAACCAACAAGAACAACAACGACTGGAAGAAGCTCCTCCTTCTGATGCGACCTCCGAGCAACCCTCCACGGCTCAACCCGACCCTGCTCCGGTGTTCGATCCCAGTCGAAGTAATTCTCTCTTTCCTGATATGTCTCTTCTTTGGGTTTTTTTTTCCTTTGAAATTGCGACCATGATTATGTTCAAGGGTGCTTTCTTTATTATAAAGTTTGAATTTCCTATCTGGTTTTATTGAAAGATGTAGAATTTCACAATCGAAGTTGAGCTTTAAGGTGTTAAATTCAGTTATCTTGCAAGTTAACTTCTAATTGGGAACTTATTACATTGTGGAAAATCTAAGGCTTAGAGTAAGTCAATATATGGCATGCTGCAAGGGATTCCAAATTGCGTGTTTGCTTGTTCATTTTCTTGAAATATCGAATCGGCAACAGCCGTTCCTTTGTAGCTAATTGTTAGTTAGAGTACTGCATTTTTCTGTAGGAAGTAAGAAACACCATGAGAGATTTCTCTTTTTCGTTCTTAACTTGATTAATGGCTGACACGATAGTGCTGCAGCCTTTCTCATGCTTTATTACCTACATACTTAGTTTGTCATGTCTAATTATGATTGCACTCCCCAATCCAAGTGGTATCTCTTATGTGATATTGCAGATAAAATGTGTATTTGTCTTGCCATTTATCCTGAAAAAAATGGGATTTATTCTTTGTTCCTTGGTGGCACTGACATATAATGAGACTGTCGTATTCTTTTTTGAAGTGATTGGAATCATTAAAAGAAAGGCCTTGATAAAGGAGTTAGCTGCTGCATACCATGCAGAATGCCTTGCATACTGTCAAGAGCTTTTGGAACTTCAAAGAAAGTCAGATGAGGTCAGATATTATGCCCTCTTCATTTGTTTCTAATTTCTTATGATTTATTTTTACTTAGTTGATAACCACATATGCACGTGCAACTTTACGGAATCTGTTAATTTTCTGGCATGGTTTAACTCCTGATCCAGTGATCTGTATACTCCAATTATAAGGCTATTCTAGGAATGGCAATTGGACAAGGCAGGGCCAGTTTTTCTGTACCCAACCCCTCCGCTTTAGAAAGGGATCATTATTCGGGGATTCGATCGCCACCTAGTTTATAGAATGGGGTTCCCACTTCCCATACCTTCTGGCTCGCTTCATGAATATGAAGAAGATGCAAAGTCTCCAAATCTCATACTAATGTGACCAAATGTTGGTCCTTTAAATTTTAGCATAAAACACACAAACGCACTCACATAGAGACTTAGACAGAGGTATGAAAAAACACGGGGATTGGTGTGGGGGTGGGGTTGGACGGTTGTTTTGGCTAACCTGAAAGAGATTAGGCTTTCTTAAATCTTATGGTTATATGGATAAATTGGTAATGGCTAACTGGGGTTGGTTTTGATTTCGGAATTGCTCGGATCCTTCTCATTCTGGTACTATTGTATTTACCTCTATTGGAAGATCCCTTCCCGTCACTTTTGTTTTACCCAATCCCATGGGGTTGGGGATCGGAGACGGAGATAAAATAGCCATCCTAGGTTTTTCACAATTTCTGAATTGTATCCTGTATATTGCTGTCCTCCTATGAATATGAAGTTGGATATGTATCTGTTTACGACTCTTGGCGTATGTGTTAAAGTCATAAAGGTGGAAGTTGGAGTTGGGTAGGTCTTTAGGTTATATTTTCGTATTCATTTGGCATGATGGATTTTTGTAGGCTCGATAAGCCAAAGTTTGTTATGTCCTTGACAAAATTGCATAGTCCTCATCATCTTTCTTGGTTGTGGCCAAAGGTTGTTATGTCCTTGAAAAAATTGCGTAGTCCTCATCAGCTTTCTTGGTTGTCTTTTCTTTTAGCATGGGCAGGAAGGACCCTACATCGGCGCAACATCCGAAAGGTTTTTTGTTTGTAAATTACTGACTGAGTGGTCGTGTATTTTCTGATTCGGGCTGATCATTTAGCAAAATGCGATCAAATGGCTCTGTGGTGATTAAGAATTTCTGCTCCTGTATTTGTTGATCGAAGGTTTTAAGTTTTACAGCATATGAGAATTGCCTTTTGATTTGTTCTCACTATTAGTGGATTCTCAAATATGCTTGCAGCCATTGATTGACTTGAAACCTCTAGAGGATCTGAAGAAGGAAGGAATGCGGCCCCCCAAGCGGTTAAAGAAAACCCAGTAGGCATTGTTGATAATGCTGTTTGGAGCTTACTCGAATCTGCACAGAACATCCTCTGGGAGCGTAGTTTCTCCGTCCTTCCTGTCTCAGTTTCTTTGGAAACAGTTTCTTTGGAAACAGTACAGGATACAAACATTTATCATCTCATCAACATGGTGGATTTAGTAGATTCCAACTTATGCTCGGAGTGCCCTGTTATTGTAGGGCATTTTGTAAAAATTGTTACACGCAAGGGAGCTTTGTTTTCCATCATTATATGTATGTGTTGTTGCTTACTTATGGAATTTGTGGGTTCATTACACTATCTGATCAGTGGTTCAGCTACACAGTTATGAGCAAACATCCTTAGCTAGTTGCATATGAAAAGTTCAATTCAATAAAGTACAAAATGTACAATGTTGACATTTTTATTTGAGTTTCTTGTACACAGGTATATCTAATGATTCTCATGGGGCTGACTTTTCAAAACACCCGAACTGCAGTTTCTTAACCTATTTTGAGGTGGGCTCTTTTCAGGTCTCACCAATTCGTTCCTCTTACCTGAAAGGAAAAACAGCCAGTTGCCTACCCAGGTTTTTCAACAATGCCGACATCCTTTGTAGGGGGCAACTTGGGGCAGTGCCCGGCATATTCGATATTGACGCCCAAATCCTTTGTAAGGGGCAACTTGGGGCAGTGGGTGGATAAATCTGTCCCATTTCATGAACAGACTTGATAGATTCTGAGAGTCGATTCAGTAGGTTTATCAAGGCAATTACTTCATTCCGTTGCAAGTGCAGCTGCAACCAAAACAAGAGAATTCAGTTGGAATGAAATGGAAAGTAAATTGGACACTCAATTCCAGCTACATTCATATATATGTATGCACATGCATGGGTTGGAAAAAGAAATTAAGAAAAAATGCAGTGTCATTTTAGAATTGATGAGAATTCCCGTGGGGCATAATTACATGGTACAACTGTGGTTCACAAGTCAAAATACACGTCACAGAGATGAAGAGCAGACGGTCCATTCCAACAAAAATCAGTGTTCATGGAATCTTTGTACATGCCATGCAATTTAGGAAATGGTGTTGACATGGCTTGCTACGAGTTTCTAAAGTAGGGTCGATTAGATAAGACAGAAAAACAAATGGGTGAAAAGGAAATTTTGTTTCACAATTAGATCATATTAATGTAGGTCCATAGGTGATGAGTGATAACTAATGATGTCAGTCTTGCCAACTATTTTGAGCTATTATTATCTTACATAAATGCATTTAAATCAAAGTTACAGACTTTGGGGAAACAAAGAGTCAATTAGAATTTGTTGGAGCTGTTATTATCTTATATAAATGCATCATTGAATGAAAAATATGTTTTCAACTGAATCCCATATAAAATCATCTCAAAGAGATGCTTACCGTTTGATCATTTTGTTGACCATCGACGGAGAAGAGGATTTTAAGTGCAGTGCCAAGACCAAGGACCTGAAGCTTCCCCCAAAGTCGACATTTCTCACATCCGACACAATCCATCAATGCGCTGCAATGACAATGAAAAAGTTAAGCCATAGAGACATAAATGAGATTGTTCTGATGGTATAAGGCTCTAAAAAAGAATCATATTTAAAGAACAGATAATTTTATGACACATACCATAGAACATACTAAGCTATAAATATAGGTACCTAATGTTTCTGAATTGTTTTTGTATTTTCAGCTTCAGTTCAGGTCCACTTTGGCCTTTCCACAACTTCGCTTCATCAAATGGGACTGGGCACGCAACTTGAAGATTGGGATTATAGAGTAGCTGTTTCACCAAGGATTGCGTCTTCAGATCCTCAATAGGATTACCTGTGTCATATTCAGCATGTTCCAAGTAATCTGCAGCCTACATACATTGAAACAAGAGTCGATATTATTATCTGCAGAAGATGAACCATATCACAGGTAATAAAGTTTTCCATAAATGAACTACTGTTTGGGAAATGCTTCAGTATGCCTACCAGTACAGGTAACATAAAGTGTAGAGGATTTAATCTTATACTCACCTTTGTCACAGCTCGGAGAACGAAGAGATATGTGAAGTACAAGTTTCTGACACGATCCGGGTATCTTAGGACCCGATCATACATCAATTGGGGATTTGGACCCCACTGAAACAGAAATTTCAGAAAGAAAAAAGGTTAGATCATTTAGTAAAGGCAAGCAAATGATTAAGTAAAGCGAAAGACTATAGTTATCTTCATGATGCATCTAAGAGTGAAACAGCCAAGATTACCAGATTTTTTTCTGTGATGAGGTTACAGGGTATTTTTCTTTTAAGACCTCATTGCTGAGATTATGGACTATAGCAGAAAGTGAAATATTATAACAGAAAGTGACAATATGCTAACAAATTTCCTGGCATCATAAGAAGGTTTGCAACTTATATTTCTTTTCAAGATCCATGGGTATAAAATAGATGGGGCATATAACAATATTAAATCTTTCAGAAAGCATGGAAACAGTCTCTTGTCTGCATCATATAAGTCTTAAAGAAAATGATGAACCAGAACTTGTACCATCTGTGTAGTTTCATCAAGGAGATAGTCAGAAGCTATGTGGACGGAAATAGAAGAATGAACACCAGATATCAGTTTGTACAGAATTCTTTCTTCAGTGCATAGCTCTTCAGATGGATCTGGAAAACGAGTTATAAAGGAATACAATATTCTTAGACAAGAGTTGACAATAAATAAAATATTCTTATAATAAACACTAGTAACTCAAAGGAACCTCATCTTAAGTGCAATGAAACATACATCAGTGACAAGAAGTGGATAAACCGAAATATTTCTCAAAAGGAGGAATAGCTAACTTGTGCTTGTCAAACTAAGCAGACTAGCCAAATGAGTAAACCATGCAAACATTTTGACTTGCAACTTTGAAGCCCAACACTTGGCAAATGATACTTCCCCAAATGTACCAAATTCGACTTCAATACAAACTCCCCAAATGTACCAAATTCAACTTGAAAACAGAACTAAGGTCAATAGAAGTTAATCTGTTAATCAATAGGCACCAAAAGTACACTGGAGTGAAACGGGTATGGGAACAATGACATAAAAAAATCCAGGTGAACCCCAAGTTAAGATTAATTTGTTCACACAATAGTCTAACCAAAGCTCTCCTTAAGAGATCCAGTTAAATATTGTGCAAAAAGGCTGTCTTATAAGAAGCATTAATCAAATCGCTTGTAAGTATGAACAAAAAAGTTTTAGTACATTTTTTATTCATTAGAAACAAGAACAGAAAAAAATTAGCACGTTGGATATAGAAAAAGAAACCCCACTTGCGACAGAGAGAGAGAGAGAGAAGAAAAATCTTACATTTGGGACAGTTCTCTACATACACAGCATCCCATATCCTTCTAGCTGATGGACCAGTGTAGCCAGTATACCGTTCAGGATTCAGTTGAAGATTCACATATGTCATCTCAGCTGCAAATATAAATGCAAATCACTGAAAATTGCATAGAATATTTAAACAATAAAATAATGAATGAATCTCTCAGAGTTATCAAAATGAAGTAAGCATTCATCCTTGCATCTTACAAACTAAAATTTTCAAAGAAGAAACAACAGGTACTGATAGGAATGACATTCCACTGCAAACATATCACAATCAGAACCGTTAAGTTGGGGAGGAAGAGCAAGGATACACACCATTGTCAGTCTCATCGTCATTCGTCCAGGGATTATCTATTTCTGTCCAGCCTCTGAAAGCCTTTTTATCTAGTGTGCGGTCAACAGCAGCTTCTGGCTTTCCCTCTTGACAGACAGGATTATCCGATGGAAGGCCATGATGGGGCTTCTTGAATAACTCAGGGAACTCACTATCTGGGCATTCACATACACTGCAATCTCGCAGACGGCACATACCATCATCTGGCCAGAAAGGGCAGTCACACCATAACTTAACCTAATACAAATTATTTTAACCAAGCGTCAGCTGAGATGCACATCAGAATAGCAGAGTAACGATTAAATTGCAAGAAAACATAGATTAAACCATCATTTATCAGATTGATTAAAAATAATCCTAACTATGAATCAACTTTAAAATTCGCCTAGTAGATTTCCTAAAAAGTTAACAAACTTATCAAATTTATAGTAAGCATCCAACCTTGAAGTACCGAAAGAACGGCGTTTTGACGAGCTCTTGGAGTGATTGATTCAGAACTTCATTATTGAGATGGTCCACGGTCTCGTAATCACAACAACAATCCTCCACTATCCCACTATACTTGTGTGTTTCCTACGCAAATTATGAGGAGGTAAAAATCAAGCAGAAAAAAAATAACCACAATCCCAATCATGACAGCAACCTCTTTTTCATTAGATCTCATATTTCATAATTCAAGCAATACATCATTTTCATTGTACATCATAACAATCCCGTGTTACACATTTCAAGCGTTACGTCATTTTCTTTTTATGAACTGATAAGAGTTTGACACAATGTGCCATCTTCATTGTACATCATAAATAAACCGAATATGCAAGAAACCGTACCTGAGAACAATTGCAAGGCTTATTCGAGCGTCCAAACAGCGAGATTTTGGGGGCAGCTCCCGATGTCATAGCCACGGCAACAAAAATGGCGATCAGAGCTCCAACCACCCAAACCCATCGCTTTGGTTTACCTTTTTGCCCTACCATGAATGCAAGAAATGGTGTACAGAACCCGCGAAAACCTCCGGTCAAACGCCCTGCTTGGTTCCCAAGAGAATGAGAAGGAAAAGTCTTGAGCTTTGTGCTCCCTGTAATTTAGCCAGTAAGGAAATTTATAGAGGCGGTGAAATCAGTAGATTTAGCTTTAGTTGGAAAGATTAAAGCGGTAATCAATAGCCAGTTATGGACGTCGTTTTGATTGATGGCTTCTGCGAATTTGATTGGTTAAACGACGTGTTCAGAGAAAAACAACGGCCGACTATGGGCAGGTGGGAATAGTGAAGACTAAACCCGTGGAATTGGTAGGTGGGTTCAGTACTTTTAGGCCCACTAATATGGGCCAGATCTAGAAAAATTGGGCTTGAGTTGGAATCGGTTAGCTGAGCTGGTATTAACGCCCAAAGGTCTTGTGTAGTTAGTTGCACGTGACACTTGCAATATTTCTTTAGATATATCTAGATTTTAGGATCTTAAAATAAACCTATGAGGAAATAAATATGCGCCATATTTTTATTGATGTATACATATGTAAAGGTTTCGGCATAAACATAGAGGGGAATAAAAAAATTCCCCCAATTTCCACAATATCCTTATTAGTTTTATATACATATTATTTTGTGCTTAATTATTTTTCCAAAATTTCATCCAAAATTTTCAAATTTTGGACTAAATTTCCAACATGTTTTATTGAGCGTAAATGATATCAATATATATATATATATATATTGAAATATTTGTAGATATTATCATCTTTGGCCATACATAGATTAATCACTGGGGATGAAATCGACATATATAGCTATATTCATGTTTGGAAGTTATACTTAAAATCATTCACGTACGATAAAGATAAATATTATTAGATCATAATGTCGTTAATTATGAGTCGGCACAAAATTTCATATGTCATAAGGGGAGTATTTTCGTTTCAAGATGTAAGATTTGATGAGCTCAATCTTCTTGTGCTTTGTTACTACCTTTAAGTTTGCACTAAACTACACGATTTCAAATCTTGCATTAGTAAATTACATCCGTACGAAAGTTTACAAAACGGAATAATTAGGAAGAAACTTCATATATATGCATAGGTGAAGGAAGAAACTGAGTATATAGGAAAATTAATCTCATCTTCCATTTTATTAGGATCGACCGCGCGCAGTAGTGCAGCACTGTAAATAAATTTAATGTTTGGAAGAATGAAAATGAAAACGTTTTATGTGCAGAAATGAAAACTACCTTGTCTGCGCGCGGATGTGTAAATAGATAGACAGCAGTCACAGTAGTGACGTATGCCCTAGTCAAAGAATCAAATAGAAATAACAACATATCCACAATGATATGTGATGAGTTTGAATTTGGTCAATGAATAAATATATATATGGATCAAATTGTATGAAGGCCAAGACACAAAACTGTAAGCTTCACTCACATCACATGTACGTACTCTATTTCAGTAAATGGCAAAGCATCATGGTCAAATTTCGTATCGACCCAAATCACCGCCTTATATATTTGGGTTTGAATCTCCTTCCGATTATTTAATTAATTATCGAAATTTGTTGGTCCGACTGTTTGATATCTCATGTGTTTAATGATCACATTGTAATATCATTTTTGTGGTGCGGCGTCTGTCTGCAAATCTCAGTCGTACCAACTGCCACTGGAGGCTATACAGCCACCTTCTTCCCTCTTGCTCTTACTCATATTGTCTGCTCTTTTCTGACCTGGAATTAATAACGCCAATATCACTGCCCTAGCTAGCTCCATCTCCATATATGATGAACCCAATTAAGCTAAACGCGCAGGCTCTTTAATAATTTGTTTCACCAAAATAAAAAATACACATTAATTGCTAGCTACGTACCTATTTATATAAAAAAAAATGTCATTGTAAACTGGTAGTGGGATATATACGAGCATATATGTATGTACGTGCGCGCCCTGATAAAAATAAACAAGACCATAAATTCTTGTGTGTCTCATTGTTTTCGCATAAGTTCTCTTCCAATCTGGCGTGGTTTCATTATTTTCATATTCAATAGAGTACTTTCTCTTGTAGAAAGGCGATCGAGAGTAAGATGATAAATATATATATATATATATATATATATATGTACGTATAGGAATTATTTGTAGTACTTGTTCCACGATGTTTTCATTTTTATGCACTAAGTTTTTTGTTTGGACTGATCATAAATTAATATACAGGTCAGAACTTAAAAATTTATAAAAATGAAATTTAGAATTTGGATGTCTAATATGTTTATATTCATTGTACTTTTAAATTATAAATTATATGTATTGTTGATATATACTTGCCCCTTAATTTTTATAACAGTTATATATATATATATATATATAACTTTCAAATTAATGTACGTATATACTGCACTTTTGAGTTTTGACCGTTTGGTAATGAATTTTGAGCCTATTTTAGCTTTTGTCTGATGTGATAAATTTGTAAGCCGGCCTAGCTAGCCTGGAGATCAGATGCAGTATTCGCATGGCATATATGGTGGTGGACAAGCCTCAGACCCCTGTCGGTCATGAATGAAGTGTCATCCTCTTTGAATTTATTCCACATATATCTCACCGGGACCATATATATTTCAAGCAGGTACCATGCAAATGCAATTGATCAGGAACACGTACTGTCATATATATATGGAACATATATACATGCATATATATATATATATATATATATATATAATAATCTCACAAAATTAAGCCTAAAAAACAAAAGCAAAGGTGTTTCTAGTAATTAAAACCTTTAAAAATATATAGAGATGTCTTCTTCGATATATATATATATATATATATGAATTATCCAATTGTATTGTTCTTATTCCTCGATATATATATATATATATATATAAACACATCCCACATATATTATTAATTGTAATTAATATTCAGTAATTGTGATCAGATATTGATACGAAGTAGGTAAGGCTAGCTGCATCGCATATATAGCCTGTACAACTACCACGTAATTAAGAACATAATACACAAAAATATCCCACGTCCTAATAAACCCTAGAAATATCAAGATATAATATTAATTCGTATATGAAACCTAAGTACTTTTAATTAATTAAGACGCAAACCCGACAACATTAATCCATCGAAACCGTGTTTATGATTGGTATGTTGATCCATGATCAGAGCCAGAGGGCACCGCAGTCTTTGAGGAGAGGAACAAGTGTGCCGTTGATGTGGCAAGCCATGAGATTCTCCACTCCTCCCAAGAACTTCCCCCCAATAAACACCGCCGGGATCGGTTGCTGTCCGTCCACCGAGAGCTCATAAAGCACGGCCTCTATGTCAGGGCCAGCCACGTGCTCGTCCAGCTCAATGATGGTGGGGCCAACGCCGAGGCTGAAGAGGAGACGCTTGGCGACAGTGCACATGCAGCAGCCACTCATGCTGAACACCACCACCGCGTTGCAAGCCCCGAGCTGCCTCACCATCTCGTACGGACTCCTCTTCGTCATCGGACTCTTCATGTTCTCAGCTAGGTTCTTCCCCTCCGCCGTCGTCTCAGCCACCAACTTGATGGGGTCCATTCCAATCCCTGCCGATTTCTTCGCAACCTGCATTTTTAGGTGTGTTTTTCTTTTTTCACGTTGAGAGGGAGTACCTGAGAAATGAGAAAAAACAAATTGAAGTTTAAAGGAAGAAACAACTTGAGAAATAAGTAGTTAGTGCAACTTATGTGTACGGATTTGCAGGCCTTGCCTCCTTGAGCTTCTTGATTATGATGACGATGATCTATGTATATACAGGGTACCTTAAACTTAAGAGCTTTTTTAAGGGCAGTGCTTCTTTGACGTGCGACTGAGACAAGGCAGAAGGGCACTTAAAACCCAGTAAAAAAACAGAGAAGAGAGAGAGAGAGAGAGAGAGAGAGAGAGAGAGAGAGAGGAGCAGGGTGGAGGAGGTTTGATTATTGGGTTTGATGGGGTTTTAAAAGAGTTTACATTGCATCCATGATTGATTATACACCGTACACGCGTCAGTCAAAGTAGTAAAAACCCAAAACGATTTTATTTTTGGACATTAATCCAAAACATATGTCATGGATGATCTCTGTCCTCTTCCTCTTTGATTAACTGACCAAGGGTTATAGGGGCCCACTCTAGGAGAAACAGAAGAAAGCTAGAGAGGAGGAACAATATATAAATCCCAACAGTAATTCAAAGCTTGTTTGGTCACACAAAAATAGTTGGGATCAAGGCAAGCTGCAAATGAAAGAGATAAAGAATTAAAGGTATATAGTTTTGTGTGGGAGATTTAACATGATTACTCACAAATTTCACGTAGCTAAAATATATAGACTTTCTTGAGAAAAAAATATGGAATTAGCTATAGATAATTTGAATTGGACGACTACATATCTAAATTTAAGTGGAGGTAACTTAAAATGAATGACATTTTATTTGAAAATGTAATATGACAACTTAAGTCAATAGATCATGCTCGAGGTCAAAGTATAATAATTATTCATGCTCGCAATGATAGAAAACGTAGGAAACGTACAAGTAAAAGGGTAACGATAAAACACAGTTTTTTAGAAAGAAGTCCACTCAATCTTGGTCGGAATTTAAACTACCTGACGGCACCAAGCCAACATAAACTCCAAGCAATCCAAAACCTGGCCAAAATAATCCTGAAGTTCACAATTAAATTCATTTAAAAGGAGCTAAATCCCGAGAAGGGGTGGCCCCAAAACGACCTAAGCACGGACTTTCTAAGTATTTTCAAGTGTAACAATGAGTTATGAGTGCTTAAAACATCCCAAAAACTCTAATACACACTATCATGCGTCGGGAAGATTAGTTTCTTTTATGGGAAGATAAGAAGTTTGTATTTAATATATAAGCCGAGTATGAATTATATAGGATATTGCATGAATAGTGAGATGATAGAACCATTTCACCTAACATTTCTCATTTCTTCTAAAAAAATAAAGAGAAAAACTAAGTAATCGTATCTAATTTATAAGAAAATGAAAAGAGGGAGTTAAAATTATAACATAATATATAGTGATTAAAAGGCATGCATGGAATTGGGATGGCCGGGGACAAAATTAAGAGTAGAAGGAGGAGGGAGGGTGTACTGTGTAGTGTACGAGTAGTACCATATATACTAGTATTGGTAGCGGCATTTGCTTAGTCGCGCTCTGTTTCTGGCTTTAAAGCTTGAACGCGTGAGCTGCCTCGTACGGACTTTTTCAACGACCACTTGCTACTTTGCTAGCTAGGGTTTCCAGTCTTTGGAGTTGAACCCTATGTAATGTATATGCTTACAATACTTAATGAATGTATGTGTTTGTGCATTAATTAATAGGCTGGCAACACCTAAATTATGATTTCCATTTCTATCGAGTTTTCCAAATTCTCCCAAACAACGAGTTCATTGTTCATAAATTATTTTGCACCTACAAATCTGCCTACATATTCATATCTCTCATTTATTTTTCTTGTACATACACCATTTAAATTAAGACCGGCCCAATATTTATGTTTGTCATCACTATTCCTATGGTGATATAAGGATGGGTACTTAAACTCCGATCGCAAGTGACTATAGCTCCCCAAAATTTTCAATATAATTTTGAAGCAACAAATTTCGATAATTATTAGGAAAAATATTGCAATTTCTCTACCTTTACTTCACCAAAACATATATATAGCTTAGTACCTAAATGATACGTTGGATCCTTCCCTGCTGTTCGAGTGTTGATGCCTTAACTTCTATTCATGCAGTTTATGTACTTCTATTCAAGCAGTTTAATTATGTACTTAATTGCAGACGATTTGATCGATACTGCTCCAGCTACGACATTTGCACATATAGATGTTTGGGTTTTGGCTTCGTGACGGTGAAGTCGCGTTCTTCCTTGCTTGATGCTATTTTACCTTCTACTTGTAGACAATACTAGTGGAACCAGATGAATGTCCTCTCTTGGTTTAATCCGTATCTCGAACGAGCAAGCATTTGAACCGACTTACCGTCACGTTCTTCCTTGCTTGATGCTATTTTACCTTCTGCTTGTAGACAATACTAGTGGAACCAGATGAATGTCCTCTCTTGGTTTAATCCGTATCTCGAACGAGCAAGCATTTGAACCGACTTAGAATTCGAAAGCTTTAGTTTAACTTTTTCGGTATGAGACTAGATCAGAAATTAATTAAGTAATAATAATATAATAGACTATTATATATACACTTGATGACTTACATACATGTGTATACCTTAGAAATTATAATACAAACAGAACATATTAATGTTAGATACAAATTAATGGAACTGATGAGATGATCGTAACCCTAAAAAACATCAAACTTAAACGTCAAAATCCGAAATAAAACAAACCCATTTGAGAATTAGGTAATTTAGCTTTCAAGAAATTGGAATGTTCAATGTAGTCCTCACATTCCCAACCATGCAAGCAAAAAACTGTAAAATGGGCCGGAAACAAGCTTCAATAGGGCTCCTAACGTAAGAGTACCAGCGCCAACCTACAGCCCCATTGCCAGCCCTAAACCTTCCCCAGAAGCTCACAATGAAGTTTGGGTTCCGACTGCTGGCCAATAGGGCAGCTGACTGGACATACGCTGATGCCGCCCGCTTCACCAGCTGGTTTCGAATCGTGATGTTCGAAGGATCGAATTCAAAGTCATTTTCCTGATCAGGAATCGTGTTGCTGTATTGTGGTGAGTTCAATATGATGTCCTTCAAACTTGTGTACCTATGCTGATCATCTTCGGCCTCAAGGTCCGGCGCCCTGCTATTTGTCGATGAGTTTCTGCGTAGGATTAGAGCAGGTAAGCTTTTGATGCTTTGAAGCTCCGTGTCCATTATCATTACAAGGCATGAGAGTTTATCGGTGATGATGTGGTTTTGTATGTAACAAATGTAGGCATATTGGAAAGTTAAACTAAAAAGTTATGGGGTTTGGGTTTCGGAGGAAATCTCAATAAGTTTTGTGTGGATCAATTTGGATTCACAAAAACCTAATGCCACAATGTAGTTTTGTTCATTGGTTATATTGGTAGATTTTAGGGGTGCATGCATTTTATATGGGCTTCCTTCGATCTAGGACAGTTGACCTGGAAAAGGCTATACATATAAATATTGTATGTGTTTTCTGGCCAATTATATATAAGGATTGGTTTTATTTAACTTATTGCTTACGGTTTGTAATTGATGGTGCTAAATTGGTGTTATTTCTTGCAAGTTTATCATTTTTGTGTTACACCCGTCTATATATATATATATATATACACTATTTTTATTTGTCAAAACCATGTGAATAACGCATAAAATAATATAACTTATCAAATCCTCTAAGTATCATCAAGATCATTGCTGCCCAAAAAACTGATCTTTGCAATCACATAAAAGATAAAACCTAGCATAGTCTACCAGATATAAGAGCTGCTGAACTTATTTGTACAAAGCAAACTTAAAAAAACGAAAAATAAATATCCCAACAAAATGCACAAATAAGCCACTACTACAGTTATCCATGCATATCACTACATTATTTCCGCCTCTGGGGAACTTTAAAGACAATGAGTAATACTGCCATCACTATACTGTAGATGCTTTGCTCCACCGTGATTGACACAACCACCATCAATAAAGGACCGTAATAGCTCAATCAAGACCCATGAGGCCAAATCACAAGCAAAAACCATGTGAAGACCAAGCTCTTAAAGATAAAAATTTCAGACAATTTGACTTGTTGGAGCACCGAAATATGTGACCATGATTGACATCATAATAATAAAATGATAAAATGAAACTTGAAGATGAAATTTTTTTGTGAATTCAACCTCAAGACCTGTTGGATTATTCAGATCATTTACTACAATACTATACTGCTCTTACAATTAATCTTACTTCGAACAAATTCGGTGAATTCAACCCCCAAGACTTGTTAAAGTATTCAGTTCATTCACTACATTCCTTTAAGTATCATGGGAAGCCTCCCTTGATCCAAATAATATCAGTCGAAGAAAAAAAAAATTAGGGAAAGATTTTTTTTAGAGGAAACAATTGAATACGGGTAAGTCTCATAATAACGTATCAAAATACAATAATTAATATTTGAAAACATTTGCTGAAGGGCCGGGATTGAAGCACATTCTTAATTATTACTGTCTTTTTGCAAACAAAGTTTTATGTTTATTGTTGCGTTTAATTATAATATATGTTAATTATTTATACCAAAAAATATATATGAAGACTAACAGGCCAACAGTACTTTGTAGGCCTTGCGTATTTTACTTTCCTCTCAAAATAAAAAGGCCAACAGTATCAGCCCAATAAGAGGTAGTGGGCCCAATTTGAGTTGGCTAAAACTGCGTAATCCGACCATGGTCCATGGGAAGGCAGTGAGCCTGTGAGCTATCAAATTCAATTCCCAAAAAAAAAAAAAAAAACTGATGAAGTTATTGGTTGATTCATCCCACATTTATGTCGTAATTAAACCAACAAAGATATATAGTGCCAAGTTTAAAAAAACTGATGAAGTTGGTTTTGTCTCGATCAATTTTCCCCCGAGTTTAACGAAACTCCATAATATAAAAATAAAATAATAAGTTCGTAAAAAAATACATTTTTAATAATAAAATATATAAATTAAACGCAGATTTTATATTTTGAACATTCAATCGGCCGGACTAGAAAAAAAAAAAAAAAAAAAAAAAGCGCAACGAGAAAAATGATATGGGAGCGAAGTTAGTGAAGCAAGAGCAAGGGAGTAGGGTTGTGGGTCAAATTCAACAAAAGGCTGTAGCTTTTACCCCAAAAGGATTGTCGTATCCGTACGCTACATCATGTTTCTGCCTTTTAATAATAACCATGATTTGTGCATCCATGCACCCTCTCATTTGAGTCTTTGACTTCTCATTGCCACGTAGCTCATCATTTGAAAATCAAAATCATATACACAAATTGTCGCGTAATATATATTCTATAATTATATAAATAAATAAATAAATAAATAACTTTTAAAGAAGAAAACAAAAATATAATATATGACTATAAAAAAAATTCTTAAATTAATTACGATTAAACATATCTAAATACAAGATCTAAATAGTTTTTTGGAGCAGCTAGCGAGACATGAATTTTATTTTATAGTCGAAATCAAATAACGGTAAATTACTCAGTTAATTTTCTCAAAATTTACCCAGATATTATTGAATAGGAAGATCTTTTAATGGGGAAATGCATGCATGGTCCTATTTTGACTAGATGAAAGCCCAAAAAACTGCTGAGTGTGAGGGATATGGGGACAGTCAACTTGTTCTAGGGTCGGAGATGGAGCCACGTACTTGTAATAATAATATCTTAGCTAGATATATTAAACTGGAAAAAATATCTTAGCTAGGTTGACAGTCTCGCGACTTGATCAGAGTTCAGAGAGACTGAGAGAGAAAGGTTTATATTTCAATTATTAATTTATTAAATAAATTACAATTTGTTATTATATTGCACGTATCTGTATTTTTAAATTTTATATTTATTATTTCTATTTTTTAAAATATTATTTTTATTAAATTTTTTATTAAAATTTCCGTTAAATAATAATTTAATAAAAATAAGACGTATAATAATAAAGTGCATATAAATATGAATTTAATATAAATTATATAATAATAAAGTGTAATTTATCTTAACCACCGATCAATTGTAAGTTGTTGCTTTCACTTGCCCATCACATCTTTCTCAATTTGGAAACCTTTTCTGGAAATTTCCTATTGTATTATTAAAGAAATGTTATTTCCTTTTGTTCTCTTCTCCTCTTTTTTCTTCTATAAATATAATAATCGTATGGGTGACAAGTACTTGCATTTGCGTAATCTTCACGTTTATTTTGTTAATACAGAAGATAAGAATGATTAGCTCCATTAAGAGGGCCAGCGAGCGAATGAATATCTCTTGTAAAAATGAGAATCATTTTACGTGGGTACGTTTTTTATAAATTATTTACACGTACGCTTATATGTTTGTGAAGAGATGAAGAAAAATGCAGCACGAATCCAAAATAATAAATAATTGTAGTATTACACCATGTTTAATATAAGGTTCTCAATTTGAAATTTAAAATGAATGATTACGAATTCTTTCTTCCTAAAACTCTCATTAAAAAAAATGAAATCCCCATTAAAAAAAAAGGTGCATTGTAGTATTACACCATGTTTAATATCGAGAAAAGCAGATGCGGACCAGAAGAGGAGCAGAGAAGAAAGATGAAGATGATGATGGCTCGCGAAGACCGTGACACGTGCTGTGGTCTCTGCTGCTGCTCCTGCTGCTGCTGAATGCTGATCCACTCATCATCGATTTCTCGGCCAACGCGTATATAATTGATGCGTTACGCCATTGACACGTGCCCCTGCCTCTTTTCCTTCGTCTCGAGCGTGTCACCAACTCTGTCACACACAAAACCAACTCACCTTTTACCTTAAGCCTAGGGCTGGGCACATGGAACCAAAATACCGAAACCGTACCGTTTCAGATCAAACCATACCAAAAAAAAACCGAATAGTAAAACCGTTGTATGATTGGTACGGTACCGAAACCGTACCGATATAATTCGGTACGGTTTCGGTATCGATATTTTAAAAAACCGTCCCGTATCGATACCGTACCGAATTAGAATATTTTTTTTTAATAATTAAATTTATTTCTTATTGGTTTATTAGGCCTTCTTCAAGAGTTGATATGACCATACATGTCTTAATTTAGCTTATAAGAGTTGATATCTTCAACTTAGTGCAACTTTTTCAATACATATTTGAAAACTTAAGTCCTTCATAAATGTAATTTTGTTTTTTCTTTAGTTTTTTCCTTGCTTTATAATCACAAACAAAATTTTGGCTCAAAACCGAAACCATACTGAAACCGTACCGAACTTAATTGGTACGGTACGATCTGGTTTCACTTTCAAAATATTGAATACCGAACCGTACCGTACCGATTAAAATTAAATGGTATGGTTCTGGTATCGATCAATTTTGTACCATACCGAACCGTGCCCACCCCTACTTAAACCATTCGCTTCTCTCGCTCTCTCTCTCTCTCTCTCTCTCTGGCTCTTTGCACTTTGCATTGATCAACTCGACACAAACCCACACCCGTTCTTCTTGATCTCCCACACAATGCCTTTACCCTATTTTACCATTTTCTAATTGACCAAAAAAAATATATTACCATTTTCTTCTTCCGTACTTTTACTTTACTAGTCTAATACATTATTATCCATATTATATATGTGTCAACTTACAAATTATATTTCGAATATAGAAGGAATGCTCGTAACATTTGTTTTGTCACTCTTTTTTTTTAATTTTTTACCTATATATCTTTACATAACTCTATTTTTAAGATATTAAATAAAAAAATTAACCATTCAGTCATCTACTCTCTTTCCTCGTTGAATTTTCTCCGATTTACTGAGTTGTTAAAGTGACATTTTTATGGAACTCTATCAACGGGAGATTATTAATTAAATGGTTGAAAGATTTCTAACTGAATTTTTTTTTTTTTTGAAAATAACTTAGAACAAAAAAAAATGGGGTCTTTTTTGTGTGGAATTATAATTGTAGTGCAAAAAATGGGTTCTTTTGGGGGATTAGATTAATGCTGGCTTCTTTTTATCCGGCAAGTGATTCAGCATCGAACTTTGAGAACACGCCCTCTTAATTAATCAGGTTTTAATTTGTACTTAATTAATTTAATCTAATCATGTACTTGAATTTCGTTTTCGATAATAACTGTCGGAGACTATACATACTGATCCCATTCTGGTAAGTCATGTCACGCTCTCCACAACTTCCCAACTGTGCACAATTTCCTTATTTTTCCACAATTTAAATGTTTCGTAATAAATGCTGACGAAATTAATTCTCAATAAAAATTTGTTGTTTTTAATTATGATTTCGGTCTTGTTATCGAGAGAATTCCTCTTAGACAATCCTATCACACACTCTCAATCTTATGCATGAAGTGCTAAACTATAAACTTGTAAAAATAGAAGTATCAAATGGGCCTCTAAATTTAGAATTGACCCAGCAAAACCTCTCATACAAGGGTTGGCAACGGGTTGAATTCGTGCCGTAACATGGAATATATTTTACCTAAATATGTACATTTTGAATTTGGTTGGTTTAATTACTGTGTCGATGATGATCAATTTGAACTCGACACGTTAATATACTAAATAACCCATGTAAACTATTTAATACATATGTACTCAAAATCTGATTAATGTGACGATTAAAAATTCGGAAAATGAAATTTTGAAAATTTTAGAAGGAAATTGACGATTTTCCCCTTGGTATAAGTGATCAAAAGTTGACTACTTGTTTGGGATACTTTTTGCACATTTTTCGGGAATCGTTGTGTAGGTCTCGGAGCACTGAGTCCGTAAACAGGCGACACGTCAAAATCGAAGTTCGGTCGGAGTTGTTATGAGTCTAATTCTTTTTACTGTTTGGATCAGTCACCAGGTCTTGGATTGGTGACACATGTCATTAGCTAGGCCAGATTAGTGGCCTGGAAAACATGTGTATGTGTGTGCGTTCAAACATGAACAAAACCAAAAAAAATGGTTTGATCAACACTACTCGAGACAATTAGATAGAAATTAAGAGAGGGCGAAGATGAAAGAATATAAAAGAAGAAAACAAAATGGAAAAAAATAAAGTAGAGAAGAAAACCCACAAAAAAACACCCAAACCCAAAAACCACTTTGGACCCAAGAATTCGAATTTGGATTTTGAAGGTTTAATGAGTGAAATTGAGGCTACTGTTGTGTTATTCGGTCCTTAACGAGCAGGATTTAGTTGTCAAAGTGTATTAGGCACGGGAAGACTTGGATTGGGAACTGGAACTTTTCGCCGAAACTAGAGAATTCGATTTTCGATTTTTAGTAAATTTTCCTTGAAATTGAGGTCACAGATCCTCATATGGGATGTATTAGACTGAGTTTGTTTAAAGAATTGTGAGAATTGGTTGAGTTAGACAAGTTTTGGACAGGGTCAAGACATCGGGTCGAACAACCCGTTTTGAAGAGAAAGCGGACAAGGAAGATGAGTAGTGACTTCACTTTAACAGTGCGTGGCTCCCACGCGCAGCCACTTTGGGTGGCGCGTAAGGATGCATGAGGGGGATTTTCGAGGTAGGACTAACATGAGTTTTTATACTTTCGACGTAACAAACATTTTGGTACAGATTTGGAGTCGATCGGACGTTATCTCGGTATAGTTTCGAGGTACTCTCACCATTTATTTGTAATTTCATTTAATTTTTTTTTATCTAAAAACATTAAATTTGTAAGATGCCTATTTAGTAATGTAAAATTAGAAATGGAAGCTGTTTTCATTCAATTTATATAGTCAATTAATTAAATCGTTGGGAACAACACTAGAAGTTAGTTATGAGTCCAAAGGAAATGACACTTTTTGACTTTAACCTTCAGCATAAATCCATAAGTAAATCCAATAATAATACTTGTGCTTATAATATTCATGGGTGTAGAATATAATATAATCCAAGTATTCGGGTTTCTTGTAGAAAAAAAAGAAAAGTTCGGGTTTCCAAATTTCAACATAATATATCAAGCCAACTAGTTTTTCAAAGTCTTAACTTTTGTTTTCTCTTATCTCAGTCCCCCAAAAAAAAAAAAACCACCCTAAGATAGAAAAGGGAGAAAATTATCTCCCTCCCTCATTTCCTCAATTACATGTTTATCTGTTTTTAGTTAATAAATAAGAGATTTTTGTGGTGATTGTCTAATTTGGGCCATACTCAAGTTTAATTTCTCCATCATTGTTATTTTACTTTTTTTAATCCATATTTTGACCCAAAATCTTTATTAATTTTTTTTTCTTCAAATCTTTTGTACTCTACTATTAGAGGGAGTTTGTTGTAATCTTTCATTAATTTTGATCATGATAATTAGATTACGACTTTTGATTTTTTAGATTGTCGAAGATCAAACCTCCTTCATATTTGCCCTTTTTCAATGGATTTGACATCAGTGCCTGTTTCGTTTGGTAGGTTTTTTGTTATTTCAAGTTTTTTTGTTATTTCAGGTTTTATGATCTTGGTTTGTAATTTTTCACAATAATAGTGATGTGGATATTTTAGTTGCCCGACTTTTATCAACATTAATTTGCAGTATTGATTTGTGGATTTTATTGTCATAATTTGATTTTGATGGTATATTAATTTGTATCCTCCCTTACAATATGTGATATTAATTTTGATCCCCTAGAAAAAAAAAAGGCATGGGAATGGTATATCAAGCCATACAAGACAATACGTGATACAAATTTCTCAATATTTTCCTAAACCCACAAGGTTCATTTGTAACTCCCTATCCAATTAAAGTATCATACGATTTTTGATTCTATCTAACTTTCTCTGAATTAATGTGCCTAATCTCGAAAATTTGATAGCATACTTTTATATAAATTGGGCAATTTACAATCCCATAAAATAAAATAAAATATTATTTATCACGATAATTTAAAATTCAAATATATTTATTTTACCATATTGGAAAGTGAGAATAACTTAATGTAAAAAATAACAATAAAATTATTTTGCTAGAATATATACGAACACAAACCTCCATATTTAGAAATAATGCATTACATTTCATAAAATCTAGACAATTAAAATAATCAAATAACCTAAAACATACGACATCAATTTGAGGAAAAATTTGTAAATTTCTTTTAAAATTGACGGCAAAGTCAATTTAATTTAAAGGAGCTAGGTATTTTTTATATTATCTTATCGTACTATTAGACGTAACAAAAGCATTAATTCAGTGGCCTAGATGCGCTATGTTCAAGCTTGTGCTTATGAGGAATTGAGGATGCATGTGGTCATATACCTGGCCTCACCAAACACCGTGGGTTTTCAAATAGTAACAGTTCCGTCCATCTTGTTTAAAAAAAAAAAAAAAAAAACAGTTCCGTCCATCTCAAAGTTTTTTTTTTTTCGTAAGTGATCTTAAAATACGTTTAATACCATATATCATATATGTCATCAATTTTATTATTGCATTAAAATATATACAAATAGTTACGGACGAAAAATATATATATAATATACGTCGTCTCAGATGATTAGAATAAATGTGTTTTCTGCTCTCATTTTATGCGCATGCATATGCGTACAATGTTTTTCTTATTTACTTGAATGTCTACGAAAAATGTGCTTTATGTTCTCATTTCATTCATATACATCGATGAATTGATATACCTATAAATGGTTAAGACAAATGTGTTTCCTAGTCACATTTTACATACACACTCCATTGATTAGAATCAATGTTCAAAATGAGGCTAGATTAGTGGTGGCAATGAGTCGAGTCGTGCCTGGTTTGTGTCGTGTCATGAACTCTTTTTTATCCAAATATGCCCAATCCGAACCCAACCCGTTTAATAATCGTGTTAAGGATGTCCAACCTGAACCCGACCTGTTCATGACCGAGGTAATCCGTATAACCCATTTAATAAACAGATCGTACTGGAAACTCAATTAACCTATGACTCATTTGACCCGTTTAACCTATTTAAACTATAAGATTTAATAGGTATTTAGGTAGGTAAATGGGTAGATATATGAATTAATAATGACACGTTTATTAAACGGGTCAATATAAGTCAATATACAGGTTAACATGTTTACTCCAAACCTACCCACTTATTAAATGGG
Source organism: Prinsepia uniflora (assembly GCA_032719365.1). Classification (NCBI taxonomy): domain Eukaryota; kingdom Viridiplantae; phylum Streptophyta; class Magnoliopsida; order Rosales; family Rosaceae; genus Prinsepia; species Prinsepia uniflora. Next base: position 81,901,480 of record CM064866.1, on the reverse strand, counting down.
TTAACAGGTTGACACAAAACCCACCCATTTATTAAAGGTGTCATAACGGGTTGACCCGAAAATGACTCGAAATTTTAATCGTGGGGTAAATCTCGTTCGGATTTCGAGTCGTGTGAAAAATTATCACCCTTACGCTAGACGCCTTGATCCTAGGCGGTTAGGTGGGGGCTTAGGCGATTTTTTTAAAGACAAAATTCAACAAATTAATAATATATTGAATACGATCAAATAATTTCAGAACAAAAATTAATTATATAGATAAATAAATTGAGTTGAGAATCATAAATATTGATAGTGTAAACTTTTTATTAAGTTTATTATACAACATTCTATATTTTTTCATTTATTATTTTTGTTTTAATTAATACTTACATTATTAACTAAGTATTTAACAAATAAAATAAATTATATAACTCAATATATATGTATATATAAGGTGTACACACAAATTCTCATAAGGGCCGGCCATGGCTTAGGACGGCAAGGACGACCTCCCTGGACCCACGAATAAGGAAGACCCAAAATTTTTAAATTTCTCTTATTTCTATGGAAAAAAAAGAATATTTAAAATTTTGAAAAATATTTAAATTGAATTTGAAGAAATATCTTATTAAAAATTGGTCTCGTATTTTTGAAATATTATAAGATTTATTATGATTAATATATATATAGTTATCTAGCTTATCTTATAAAGTCATTAAAACTTTAACTCGAAATTTTTTGATAAAATTTCACTGTTTTTAAAAATATAATATTGTAAAAATGACTATATTTTTTATGTATGATTGATGTGCTTAAATTCTTGATATTTTTTTTTTTGTATATCACTAGGAGGATGAAAAAAAGATTGAAATTTGAAAAAATTATTAATTTTGTATATGTATTTTATAGGAACACATTTATAATTTTCACCCTAGACCTCCAATTTATTGGACCGGCTTTGATTCTCATAGGCTCTTAATCATTATTTGGGACGATTTTTTACCTTCGAACGTTTAAATGGTGCCTAGACGGCTAGACGCACCAGATCAGCTGCCGTTTTGAACAACTAACTAGGTACAGAAGTACTTGGTGCTCTTATTGGACGTAAGTTATATTGATAAGAACATATATGTACATGTACATGATGCTCTTTTCATTGACTAGAAATACTAGAATTTTTTAAATGTGTTTCATGCTCTCATTGTAGACACATTATATTAGTTAGGACAAACGTATTTCGAACCGTCATTTCACGCAACGCAATATTAATTGGAACATATATACCGATACCCTACTCCATAGTCCGTACTCACTCAAATTCATTTGAATTTCGTGCAGAACTATTGCTACATTGTTTTCCAGCAAAGAGAAGGTACATGGTGGGTTTGTGCTGCCGCTTGAATGGCCCATGGAATGCTGCCACCTTGGTCCTTGCATGCGATTCAAGTATAATTTAATAAGGATCGATAGGAAAGAGACATCATGACCCGTGTCAAGTCTCAACTCTCAGGTCTCAGCTAATTGACTAAGTAATTTAAATGCCCCTTAAAGTCCTTGCTTTGCTTTAACATACCATGAACTGAAGAATTAATTAATTAAACCCCAAAAGACCTTTTTTTTTGTGTGTGTGATTAGTTGGAAGGGTGATGAGTTAGTTCCGAACTCGACATTTGGGTGGTGGGAAAGTCCTTTATTTCTTGCAAGATCGGATATAAATCGCATGATTTCTAAAACGGAAATAATTGCACACATCTTACTGATTTTATTCATTGAATGTGAGATGTCATCGATATAAAATGTCATATATTTTCTCATTTTGAGAGTGTCTACAACATAGACAGATTCTCAATGATTTCAAATTATGCATCACATTGTTATCTAACAAAGTAGCTGTGTTTAGTACATTGCATAGGAATGATATAGGTTCATATAATTGATTGCTGGAACCTTTTTACCACCAAAAGGAAAATGCTTTACAATAAGAGCTGTAATTGCATGTACCAATCCTTGGAATAGGCCTACATGTAGAGTGTGAGTACTGATATATATAAATATATATGTACCATCTTAGTTTTAACTGTACAAAATAATTAACAACAAGCATTCACATAACTCAGGCAGATGAATCACAAGCATTTACTTTCCCAGTTTTACTGCATGATCATGATGAATGTTTACAAAATTCAGATCTTTTTGTGTGGACAAATTTTGTTGTGCTGCATGAGAACTTGTTTCTACTTAGATGACAGCTAATGTCAGTACGTGGTAGCTGAAAACTAAGGCATTATTGATACATTAGCAACAGCAAATAGCAACCCTAGCTAGTATATACTCTGATAAAAAGAGAAGAAGCTAGCACTATATAATTATAAAGTAGCAAACAGTAAAGAAAACCCTCTAGATTTTCTTTGCCTTATTTTAATTGGGGAATCTTTGCAACCCTCGCTTTGCAGGGTTTCACTCATAACATGGGACATGCGAGGCACCTCAAAAATGGGAAGCCATGTTAGCTCTTAGCTTGAGCTTATTTAGCAGAAATCTTAAATAAAAAGAAAAATTAATTATGATTTTATTGGTTCGAAGTGATGAATGAGGTCTACCGAGTTATTTTACTATTTTGACAATATATATATATCGATCGATAACATAGAGAATTTGAGGTCGCTTTGTTTTGAATGTTATGCGATTGAGATGATTACATCAACATATCCTTAATAGTAATACCAACAAATATATCGTTATCAATTAAAAAAAACGACATTCCGTATTAAGCGAATTACAAATATAATTTCGAATAGAAGTGAAATCCTAAAAAGTTACCTGAGAAATTGAGTAAATTTCGGAAAACCTTTGGTGCCTTTTGTCCGGATGACAAGAGCTGTTGGTGGAAACTGCGGAATTATGGTAGGTCTTGAAATAATACATATTTTAATATCTACAACATATAAATGACAAAATATGTGTTTTCTATTTTTAATTATTTTTTGTGTAAAAAAATGAGTGTTAAAAAAATAACTTAAAAAACTATACATTAAATTATTTATTCCCTTACTTACCCTCCCCAGTAATATCCATTTCCTTTTAATTAATTTTTTTTTGGATTGATTTTAAATTTTCGAGAAAATATAAAATTTTATTAATATAATTTCCTGCATATTTTGTTTTGCTATACTTACTAGAAACACCCTGACGAAAATATTTGTTGTAGGGAGAAAGGGAACATTTGACCCTAATTAGTTGAGAAAGATCCTCATTTCCCCAAAATCTAAACAAAATTTACAATTTTTATATTTAATGGCCTTTTCTTCTAGTTTTGCTGTCGGAATTAAAATAATGAAGTAAGCAAATAAAAAAAGATAAGGGTGATATTGTAAAAAGGAAGAGAAGATAGGGGCAAATGTGGAAGAGAAGATAGTATATGTATAAAGTGGAGAGAACGGCGCTGTGTGCTGTCCTTTCCCGATAAGCTCGGTGAGTTGCTTAAATGGGGAAGAAGCAAACAACAATTCTTCCGTTCTCTCTTCTTCCTCTTCACTCCTTCAACTCTCACATAACCTTTTAAATCCCCACTCCTCATTTTCATTTTTCAGTTTAATTCAATCCCTCCTCCCTCCGTTCTCCATTTTCCCACTTATTTTCTTACGCGCCAAATAACCCTAACCCATCTCCAATTCCAAGCTCCCAAACGCCCACACTTTCTGTGAGTCTTTTCCTCCATGAATTTCTCATCTTTCTTGACAAAAGGCTCAAATTTATCTGCTTTTTGTTTTTGGGTTCTTTGTTTAGGTCAGTTAATGGAGCTTTCTGCCCTTTTCACTTTCAGGCAGCTGGGTTTTCTACGAAAGCGTAATTCTTGCAAAGTTGGAGGCTTTTAGGTCATTAATTCATTTCTTCAGTGTTTGAAAGTGAGAAGACGATCTATCTTTCTTAAATTTTGCAGCTTTAATCGTACTTATTAATTATGAGCTTTTTTTTGTAATTAATATGGGGTTCGAGATTGGAGGTGGAGGCAATGGGAAGGATAGGGTTCTGAAATTCTGTTTTGATTATTTTTTTTTGGGGTCTTGCAGGGAAGGAACTGATCCCATCAAGTTTTAATGCGCAGATCTGTGTGCTTTGGATGCTCAAATTAATCTCAACTGCTCATGAATCTGCAGACATACTATCTACATTTGGCTCTACTTGTGTAAGCTGTACAACAATCTTACTGCTTGACACCTGTACCAAATCAAAACCCACAGCATTGTTCAAGGTTTGAAATTTCCCCACATTTTTAAACCATAATTCACCTTTTAAATATTATTTTCTTCCAAAATAAAAATGCTAGCAATTGGGTGTGTGTCGTGTTATTATTGTTTAATGTGTTGAATTAAGCTTCATAAATAAAAATTAATTAATTAATAAGATATAGTGGAGTTAGAATATGTCTGGCATTTTTACTAGGGCCAGCCAAAGCTTTAAAGGGCTGACTGAGGTCATGAGATCGACGACTAAAATTTTATGAATCTGAAGCCAAAAAAAAGCTTACATTCACGAAGATGACACATCTTGTGCAAACTTTATTGTTTAGGGTTGTTTTGAGTACCTTGTTTGTTGTACAAAATGGAGAAAAAGTCCGATCTCTGAAAATTGTGTACTGGATTTTTAGAGTGAGTCTTTATGAGTGTAAATATGTACGTTGGGCATCTGATCAAGTGCTTTTACCTGCTTGTGTAGCATGATATATTTTAGGTAATTTATTTTTCTACTTTTCTTAAAAATATTAAGTATTTTGTTTTGAATTATTTTTGTACTGTTTTGGTTTGTTGGGTTTGCAGGGCTGAGAGTTGAGGCTGAGACCCAATTGTGCAGGCTTTGGTTTGGTGTTTTTTTTTTTTGAAAGGTCTGTCTGCAAAACTGCAAAAGCTTAAACGAGATAGAAAGAGAAATAGGCCCTGACTTAGACTGAGATATATCACCAGCGTAAAAAAGGCCTTTTTATCAATATTTCTCACTACGCAGCCAACTAGCCTCTCTGTGAATTAGCGTCATCAATGCATAGGACACTGCAACCCCACCTGCACTCCTCTTCCTTTCCCTCTCCCTCTTCATCTTCTTTCTCTCTCTAAAACACCTAAATTCAGCCCGCTTCACTTCTCTCTCTAGACGAATAGGCCTTGGTTGCAAAATTGAATGAGTCTTCGTTTGAGAAAGGAATGAAAGTTGTGAAATGGAGGTCGAGGAGATTCAAGCCCAACCTTGCAAGTTCCCAAGAATTGGAAATGGCAACAGCAGAGCTATTAACAACACCAGCAACATCAACAGCAACAACCCAGGTGCTGCTGAGGACGAAGATCAAGACCCCTCATGCGTAGACCTCAAAAAGGTCGCCACCACTCCCGTCGACGCCGGAAACCGTCTCAGGGGATGGCACCACTCCCGAATCATCCGGGTTTCCAGAGCCTCCGGCGGCAAAGATCGGCACAGCAAGGTGTGGACTTCGAAGGGGTTGAGAGACCGGCGGGTCCGGTTGTCAGTTACCACAGCGATTCAGTTTTATGATCTTCAAGATCGGTTGGGTTATGACCAGCCCAGTAAAGCAGTTGAGTGGCTGATCAAAAAGGCGGCGGACGACATAGCTGAGCTTCCTTCCTTGAACAATTGTTCCTTTCCAGACACGCCCAAGCAGCTCAGCGATGAAAAGAGGGCGAGTTGCGAACATGGGTTTGATTCTACTGAAATTGAGCTCGACGGTCAATGTCACCAGGATCTCAATTACCACCATCAGAATCAGACCCAGAATCAAAGTCAGCATCTTTCTTTGTCCAAATCTGCTTGTTCTAGTAACTCCGAGACCAGCAAGGGATCAGGGTTGTCTCTCTCCAGGTCTGAGATTCGGGTGAACCGGGTCAAGGCCCGGGAGCGAGCCCGGGAGAGAGCCGCGAAAGATAAGGAGAAAGAGACCAATGAGTCAGCTTCACACAACATTGCTCATCATCACCGTCAAAACAACATCAGCAGCAACTCCCTTTCTGCTCAAAGCGCTTCTTTCACTGAGCTTCTCACCGGTGGCATCGGCACTAACAGCAGCAATAGTCCAACCGCCACCGCTCATCAGCAGCAGAACCAAGGCGGCGAGCCCATTTTGTTCCACAAGGCAGCAGCAGCATCACCAGCTGCGATGGATTACTTCAGCTCCGGGCTTCTCGGGCTGTCTTCATCGACCCGAACCCATCACTCATCCGGGTTGTCGGGTCAAATCCATCTCGGGATGAATTCAATTCCTCAGACAATATCGGTTGTTTCCCCGTTCAACGTGTCCGGGGACCATCATAATCATCATCATCACAACCACAGCTCGGAGCTTCAGCATTTCTCTTTCGTACCCGACCACCTCATCCCGGTTACGACGTCGTCCCAACCGGGCAATGGTGGTGACTACAATCTCAACTTTTCGATCTCTTCTTCCGGCGGCCTTGCTGGTTTCAATAGGGGGACCCTTCAGTCCAATTCTTCTTCACCGTCTTTTTTGGCGCCTCATCCCCTCCAGAGGTTTTCTCCCATAGACGGATCATCCAACGTACCTTTCTTCATTGGAGCTGCTGCCGCGCCGGCAGCCCCAAGCATGGAGAATCACCACCACAATCAGCAGCACCAACAACAGCAGCAGTTCAGCCGCTTGCAGCAACTCTACGGCGACGGTGCCCGGCATTCTGACCACAAGGGAAAAGCAAAGAACTGAGCTTGGCCATGATCAGTCCATGGTAGCCCATCCAAGCTTCTTTTTGGTAAACTTCGACAGCCATTGTCTTTCTCTTCTTTTTCCATTTTATAATATTTTCTATGCTTCTCTATTTTTGTGCTTGTTTCTCTATTGCTCTTGAATTTGCCTCCTATTCGAGTAGCTATTGCCCTAACAAAAACCTAGCTTTATTTCGTGGATTGACGTGTTTTGCATCAATTGGTTGCTTTGGTTTCTTGGAAATCAAAAACAAGTGGTTTAGGAGGTTTTCGTGGGTTTTATGGAATTGTATATTGTTTTCCTTTTGATTCCTGCATGGATTTGAGTGAATAGGGATCGGCTGGTTGTCTCCTCGTTTGTTCTCTTGATAATTGGTTCCCTTCTCTCTTAGCATTTGCTAAGAATTGAGTCTCCATCTCCATGGTTGACAGGTGTTGCCATTCACTTGATCATGCCATGTGTTTTCACTCGTAACCTATTTTCTGGCTTCATTTAGGATCCTAATTATTTGTTCTTCTCTGCACTTCCAAGCTGCACCACATGCCAACTGCCCGGCGCACTGTTGGACGTTACATACATTATATATATATATATTTGTGTGGCGAGGAGAGTTTCCTTGTTATTTTGCTAACTGGATTAATTGGAGATCGGGCAGCTAATGTTCAACTTTCTTTTCCTCTGCTTGTAGAAATTTTCATGAACCCTAACTCTGCGTCCTTATATAAAGGCCATGCACTCTAGGCACTAGTCAGGCAGAAAATTTGCTTAGTAAGATATATGTTTTGGAAAAAGATAACGATTTTCCCTCTCGTTTGAACGATTTTCCCTCTCATTTGAACGATTTTCCCTCTCATTTGAACGATTTTCACTCTCATTTGAACGATTTTCCCTCTCATTTGAACGATTTTCTGTTTTGATTTAGTCCAGACTTGATTGAGAAAAAGGTAGTCAAATGGATAAAATAACAGTGTGAAAAGTGGAATCAAAAGAAAATGTTAAAAAGGAAAAATGGAGGTGAGGGAAAATGAGTAAAGGAATTATTTAATAAAACCTAATAAGATTGTTTGGTGAGGGAGATTGTATTAATTTGGGTATATGACATAACCAGGTTAAGTATATTGAATATATGAATGGATACCTTGTTCATTGTATGGAGATTAGACATTAAAGGAAACTTATCCTATTCAATCTCCTCAAAATGTTAAGAGCTAATAGAGGTAAATTTCCAACCATGTCTAATCCCCTTACAATTGATAAGACATTGTCTCTGACCTTCAAATCAAAATATCTTGATATATTTTTTTAATAATAAACAGATAAATAAAATAATTCACTTGTTCTCATTTCGTCTCTTATTTCTTCTTTTTTTCCATGTCTTTTATTTTCCTGTTTTTTGTTTTTGTTTTCGAAGAGAAAAAAGAAAAGAAAAGTAAAGTTGCTATGAAATGAGGTCTAAGACTTGTCAAGACGTCCAAGGTAAAAATTTAAGAAGATGAACTGCTTAACCAAACTTTACACATTCTCTTAAAAGTGTGAGGGGAAGGGATACATGAGTAGCAAACTGACACTAATTCCATCTCAGATTCAAGAAATTCCGTATTAAGATAAGTCTCTGGAAACTTTGAACAGCTGCGCCATTTATAGGAGATTTAGATAACAAGAAAGCTTACTGTATTCATTTGAGTCATGTAAGATCTAAAATCTAAATCATATGATAATGTTGCTACTATTAGTACTATATCTATCTTTTAATTACGGTAGCAAGTTGAACCACGGATTCAATACATATCTACTTGTCACCAATTATTTAGATTGATAGTTTGAAACAAAGAACAATTCTCAGACAAGACTCAAGAGAACACCCCAGGCCCTCTTAATTTTTTGCAAAAATTGGAATTTCTTGTTTTTTCCAGCTCGAAGTTTGGGTTCTACTTCTACTCTTGTTAATTTTTACATTATCACACCATAAGAGCCTCGTGAGAATATTTCTCAGCATGCGTTTTTCATTTTCATCTTTCCTGCACTTCTTGATTTTCATACTTGTATTAATTCAATGTGGCTAGTTGATTGCCATATATTGCCACTGTTTATTGTTTTTTAAAAAAAGGAAACAGATTTTGAGGTAAGGGACAGTGATAAGGGTGGTTCATTCTATTCCTACCAGATTGAAGGATTAATTAGGGTTATTAAGAGTGAGATTAATCATAAAGGATTTTTAAATGTCTTTAGAAAAGTAGATGGAAGATTGTTGTCTAGGGTTGAAGCCGCAATTGAGATTTTCAACCTTTATAGCTACTTGACTCCTGATTAAGTAAAACGGGATAATCTGGCGCCCCTGTAAGAAATCTTGCTTTTGGATGGAACGGTACCGATTTTAGCTAAGAAATATGAACCCACAACCTCACCCTCTACCTGATACTTTTGAGGGGAGGAGATGCCTCCCATGGAGCCTACGCTTATGTCAAGTTCCTTCCTAATTGTTATTGGAACTGAAGCTATTTCTTCCCTCAATTGTGCATGTATTGATAATTCCACATTCTCGTTTTCCTTAATGATAAAACTTAAAAACTAGAGAGTTTCGTAGGGATTCGATATAGTTTTTTCACCCTCATTACAATAATTGTCATGTTTTGATGTCCAATGTCAAGTAGTAACATGATTCTACTTCGACATGGGGAATCTGATAAGTGCATGTTTCCTTTTGTCCAATTTTTTTTCATTACTCCAGTGTTTCATCTCTCTAATCAGGATTGTTCTTATTGAATATTTTGGTACTTTATTCCACGTCAATGGGATCCTTGTAATGTTTACCTTTATAGTCTAGTGATACTTTCTTGCCTCGAACCATTCAGTCATATCATAAACAAGTTTTAGTCTTTGAGTTTCCAAACCCACGATATCTTCATTTACCAAATACTAGCATATATTTATATATGCAGTAGTGAATGGAGTTGCTTGATGTCAAACTTAACCTGGTTGAAGGTCTCAGTTTGCACCATATATGATTATTACACTGCTCCAATCATATCTGCCTAATGTGATGGAATGTTTGTATACTCTAATTCTATAGTAAATCAAAACCCCGCGAAGCTATTGCTCTTGTAATTATTCTCAAAGGCTTCACACATTGAACAAGAATCCAAGTTTACTGTTACAATGCGCACCAACCTTGTTCATTAGACTCAATTCTTGATGGATCTATCTATCTCTTCTCCATCCCGGTAAATTCGTTTTCAGTAGATGGCGCACTCAAATTTGATGGTCGTGTTATTATGTTGATGCAGGAAAGTGAAGGTAAAGAAAGGAAGTGGCATGGCATGGGAAGCTGTGAGTGAAATGGAATGCAGGCTTGGGTTTGGGTTCATCTATATGGTGATCCTTGGATGGTATCTTATTATTATCCAGTTATGAAATTGTTGCTATTTCTGGTTTTAACCATTCTGAAAGTAGTATTCCATCGGATATATTTACTTATGCGTGCACAAGCATTCTCTCTTTTGAATTAAGATGTAACTGACTGTTCCATTCAAGTTATTCATTTCTTCTTATTTTTATTCTTCTTAAAACGTGGATCCTAAACTCCCAGTGTCTAAATTTACAGAAAAACTCGTCTGAGACTTAGTTCTATTAAAAGTAATCATATTATGAACTTAAACAGGTTAAGGGGAATATAAAAAAATTCACATGTTATATTTTAAAAGGGAACGAGACCATAACCATGACGATGACGGCCACATGTCTTTCCGGTTAAAAGGAAGTATCTTTTGACTTGCTTTTGTTTGGCCGACAAGTGGACATGGACTCCCGAGTCCCGGCAGAAATAACTGCATCATATGCAATGGGCAGACCACAAACTGGAACTTCTTAGACACTTTTCTTTGTCTCTCTGTCTAACCAGAAAAGCTTGCCCTTGTGCTTCTACAACATGCCGGTAACGCAGGGAGCTATCTCTCTCCAAAAGGAAAAGCACCGTTCTTTGATAACGTCACGGGTTTGCAATACTGAAAATCCCCAGGTAGAGATCCCTTCCCAGTGGAACAAAGCAACGTCTACGATTCTTTGAATCCATATTTCTTCATAATCCAAACATCAAATCGGGTCCACTTATGAACAAAAAGGCTTAAAAAGCATCCCAAGGCTTCCACAACATGGGAGAATTGTCGACCCATCAATCGGGATAAAAATTGGTCATATCTCTCTGTGTGAGGATCAAAGGTTAAAAATTTCATCTTATTTTCATCTAATTGGTTAAACGTATTCCGAAAAAGAGCACCATTGAGCAACACCATTTTGCTGGACCCATGAAATTGGAAACCACAAGGCATGTTTAGGATGGCTTTCCATGAATTGGATTTTTGGATACGAAAGCTTCAATTGGGAACTCCAACTATCAATAGGCCCCTATCGAATAAATCAGGCATATGGCCAGAAGCTTATAGTCATCATTAATTGAATCATACTCAAATTCATAACTGATCACTACGTCTTCGTCCTGATTATGCTCAAACATCGGGGAGGGAATGTACTTAAAACTTTTGAATCGACGGGTTCAGCAAATGTCATATGGGACCATTGACAAATTTTTACACATTTTTTAAGTAAAAAAATTTGAGTTTCATTGAAATTTCGTAACCAGAAGCTAAGTGAGTCTAACGTCTGAAATTCTTTAGAAAACATTCCCCTCAAATCACAGAGTGAAAGGAATGGAAACAAAATAAGTATTTCGATATTTTTGAAGAAATTTCAAAATTTGACTAAAAATGGTGAGTATAACTCACATTTTTTGGTAAAAAATATAACTATAAGGATTTCGTTGAATATTTTAATTGTATTTTAGCCAAAGTATTAAATGTCATTTGGGACATGTCCTGCCATTCAAGATGCCAATTTACTATTTTTCCACATTTTTAAGCAAAAAACTTGAATTTCATTGAAATTTCGTAACAGGGTGAGAAATGAGTCTAGGGTTTGAAAGTCGTTAAAAAATATCACCCTCAAGTTCAAAGTATCTTAAAGAGTGAATTAAATGGAAAAAAAAAAAAAAGCAAGTCTTTCGATACTTTTAAAGAAATTTCAAAAATTGATTAAAATTCATGAGTATAGCTCACATTTTTTTGTAAAAAATGGAACTATCAAGATTTCATGAAATATTTGAATTGCACATTAGTCAAAGTATTAAATGAAATTTGGGACATGTCATGCCATTCACGAAGCCCATTAACTATTTTTTACGCATTTTTTAAGTAAAAAACCTCGAATTTCATTGAAATTTTGTAATAAGGTGTGAAATGATTCGAAGGTGTGAAGGTAATTAGAAAACATCCTCATCAAATTCAAAGTATTTTATGGAGTGAAGAGAATAGAAACACAATAATAATTTCGATGCTTTTGAAGAAATTTCAAAAATTAACAAAAAATCGTGAGTTACAATTCACATTTTTTTTGAAAAAAATGCAATTATCAAGATTACGTGAAATATTTTAACTGCACATTAACCAAAGTATTATATGTCATTTGGGACATGTCCTACCATTCAGGATACCCATTAACTATTTTTACGCGGTTTTTAAGCAAAAAAAAATCGAATTTGATTGAAACTTCATAACAGGGTGCGAAGTGAGTTTACGATCTGAAGATCTTTAGAAAATATCTCCCTCAACTTCAAAGTATTTTACATAGTGAAGATAATGGAAACAAAATTAGTATTTCATTGCTTATGAAGAAATTTCATAAATCGACAAAAATAACTTGAAAGAATTTTAACTGCATTTTAAATCGACGAAAAACCTCAAAAGTATTTCATAAAGGTCTTCTCTCGCAATTTTTTTTTTTTGTTAATAATGAAACTGTCGAATTTCATGAATTATTTTAACTGCACATGAGCGAAAGTATTAAATGTCATTTGGGACATGTTCTGCCATTCAGGATGGCCATTAAATATTTTTTACGCATTTCTAAAGCAAAAAAACTTGATTTTCCTTATAATTTTGTAACAAGGAGCTTAGTGAGCCTAGAGTCTGAAGGATTTTAGAAAACATTACCCTAAACTTGAAAACATCTTATGGAGTGAAGATACTTGAAACAAAATACGTATTTCGATTTTTTTGAAAAAATTTCAAAAATCGGCTAAAAACTATGAGTTAATAGATCTTTTTTTTTGGTAAAAAAATGTAACTATCGATTTCGTGAAATGATAACTTAACTGCACATTAACCAAAGTATTAAATGTCATTTTGGACTTGTCATGCCAATCAAGATGCACATTAACTCTTTTTTACGCATTTTTAAGTCAAAAAACTCGAATTTCATTGAAATTTTGTAATAAGGTGTGAAAGGATTCTAGGGTCTTAAAGTCTTTAGAAACATCTCCCTCAACTCATAAGTATCTTACAGGGTAAAGATATTGGAAACACAATAAGTGTTTCGATACTTTTGAAGAAATTTCAAAAATCGACTAAAAATCGTGAGTTATATATAGTTAACTTTTTTTTTTTAAAATGCAACTGTTGCAATTTTGGGAAATATTTTAACTGCAATTTAGCCAAAGTATTAAATGCCATTTGGGACATATCCTGTCATTCAGAAAGCCCTTTTACAATTTTTTACACATTTTTTAAATTAAAAAACTTGAATTTCATTAAAATTTTGTAACAGGGAGCTAAGTGAGTATAGAGTCTGAAGGTCTTTAGAAAACATTTCCCTCAAATTCAAAGTGTTTTACAGAGTGAAGGTAATGGAAACAAAATAAACATTTCGATGCTTTTGAATAAATTTCAAAAATCAACTAAAAATCATGAGTTATAGCTTACATTTTTTGTAAAAATTATAATTATCGGGATTTTGTTGAATATTTTAACTGCAATTTAGCCAAAATATTAAATTCCATTTGGGACATGTCTGATGTCCATTTACTATTTTTTTACACATTTTTTAAGCAAAAAACTCGAATTTCTCTGAAATTTCGTAACTGAGTGCGAAATGAGTCTAGAGTCTAAAAATTGCTAAAAAACATCCCCCTCAACCTAAACGTATCTTACCAAGTGAATTAAATGGAAATAAAGTAAGTATTTCGAAGCTTGCGAATAAATTTCAAAAATCGACTAAAACTATAGCTCACATTTTTTGTAAAAAAAAAACGGAACTGTTGGGATTTTGTGAAATATTTTAATTGCAAATTAGTCAAAGTATTAAATGCAATTTGGGACATGTCATGTTATTCAGGATGCCTATTAATGATTTGTTAAGCAAAAAAACTTGAATTTCATTAAAGTTGTGTAACCGGGAGCGAAGTGAGTTTAGGGAGTGAAAGTCTTTAGAAAACATCCCCTCAAATTCAAAGTATTTTATGGAGTGAAGATAATAGAAAGAAAACAAAAAATATTTCGTTACTTTTGAAGAAATTTCAAAAATCGACTAAAAATCGTGAGTTATATAGCTCACATTTTATTTTGTAAAAAACACTATTGTCGGAATTTCGTGAAATATTTTAACTGCACATTAGGCAAACTATTAAATGCCATTTGGGATATGTTCTGCCATTCAGGTTCCACATTAACTATTTTTTATGCATTTGTTAAGTAAAAAAACTCGAATTTGATTGAAATTTTGTAACAGAGTGCGAAGTGAGTCTATGGTCTGAAGGTATTTAGGAAACATTCCCCTCAACTTAAAAGTATCTTATAGAGTGAAGAGAATGGAAACACAATAAGTATTTTGATGCTTTTGAAGAAATTTCAAAAATAGAGAAAAAATCGTGAGTTATAGCTCACATGTTTTGTAAAAAATGCAACTATCGAGATTTCGTGAAATATTTTAACTGTACATTAGACAAAATTAAATATCATTTGGGACATGTCTTGCCATTCAAGATGTCCATTAACCATTTTTACGCGTTTTTTAAGTTAAAAAACTCGAATTTCATTGCAACTTTGTAACAGAGAGCGATGTGAGTCTAGTGTCTGAAGGTCTTTAGAAAACATCCCCCTCAAATTCAAAGTTTTTTTTTATGGAGTGAAGAGAATATAAACAAAATAACAATTTCTATGCTTTTGAAGAAATTTTTAAAATCGACTAAAAATTGGGAGTTATAACTCACATTTTTTGTAAAAAAAAATTATACCATCGGGATTTTATGAAATATTTTAACTGCACATTAGCCAAAATATTAAATGTCATTTGCGACATGTCCTCCCATTCAGGATGCACATTAACTAACTTTTACGCACTTTTAAGCAAAAAAACTCGAATTTCATTGTAATTGCGTAACAGGCTGCGACGTGAGTCTTAGGTATGAAAGTTTTTAGGAAACATCCCCCTCAAATTAAAATTATCTTACAGAGTGAAGATAATGAAAACACAATAAGTATTTCGATGTTTTTGAAGAAATTTGAAACACGACTAAAAATCGTGAGTTATAGCTCACATGTTTTGCAAAAAATGCGACTGTCGAGATTTCGTAAAAAATTTTAACTGGACATTAGCCAAAGTATTAAATGCCATTTGAGACATGTCTTGCCATTTTGGACATGTTCTGCCATGTAAGATGTCCAATAACTATTTTTTAAGACTTTTTAAGCAAAAAACGCTCTAATTTCATTGAAATTTTATAAGAGGGTGTGAAGTGAGTTTAGGGTCTGAAGGTCTTAAAAAATATTCCGCTCAACTTAAATGCCATTTGGGACGTGTTCTACCATTCAGAACACCCCTTAACTATTTTTTACCCATTTTAAAAAATATTTGGTGGGATATGTCACAAATGACTTATAGTACTTTGACTAATTTGAAATTAAAATATTTTGTGACATTCCAACGGGCGAGTTGTTCACAAAATCTGTGAGATATAACACACAATTTTCGGTCCATTTTCGAAATTTTTACAAGTACATCAAAATACTTATAATATTTTCATTCTCTCACCCCCTTAAGATATTTTGAAGTTTAGGGAGATGGTTTCTAATTACATTCGGATGTTAGAGTCACTTCCAACCCCCTTACAATATGTCATTAAATTTTGAGTTTTGATCCTCTAAAAATGAATAAGAAATAGTTAATGGGCACCAGGATCGCAGAACATGTCTCAAATGGCTTATAATACTTTGGTTAATGAGCAATTATTTTTTTTTTGCGAAATTCCAACGGTCACATTTTTTATAAATACTGTGACCAACCCACGATTTTTAGTCGGTTTTCCATATTGTAACAAATACATAAAAGTACTTATTGTATTTACATTCTTATCACCCGTATGATAATTTGAAGTTTTGGTAGATGGTTTCTAATAATCTATGGACCTAAAAGTCAATTTTGGATCCCGTTACGAAATTTTATTCAAATTCAAGTTTTTTTTCTGTAAAAATGCATGAAAATAAGTTGATGGGCACCTTGGATGACAGAACATGTTTCAAATGGCCTATAATACTTTGAGTACTGGCTTATAATTATCCCATTTTTAAAAATAATTGTGAGCTATAACTCACGATTTTTAAAATATTTTTGTAATTTTTGAAAATACATCACAGTACTTGTTCTATTAATTCTCATCACCATGTAAGAAATACTTGGAAGTTTGGGGAGATAGTTTCTAATTACCTTCGGACTTTAGAGTCAATTCCGACCCCGTTATGACATTTCATTAAAAATCGAGTTTGTTTCGCTTTAAAATTTCATAAAAATTAGTTAATGGACACCCGGGATGACAGAATATGTTTCAAATGGCTTATAGTACTTTGATTTATGTACAATTAAAATATTTTACGAAATCTTGATGAACGCATTTTTCACACACAAAAATGTGAGCAACTCAAGATTTTAAGTCGATTTTTGAAATTTTGGCAAATACACCAAAGTACTTATTTTTCTATTCTTATCACCCCGTACGGTACTTTGAAGTTGAGGGGATGATTTCTAATGGCTTTTGAATCCTAGAGTCACTTATGGATCCCGTTCCAAAATTTCATTTAAATTCGAGGTATTTTGCTTAAAAAATAGTTAATGGGCACCCTGGATATCAAAGTATGTCTTAAATGGCTTATAATAGTTTGGTTAATGTGCAATTAAATTTCTTCGGGAAATCCCAATGGACACATTTTTCTTAAAAATTGTGAGTTATAACCCACGATTTTTAGTCGATTTTTCAAATTTCGACGAAAGTATCAAATGCTTATTTTATTTTCACTCTTATCACCTTGTAAGATAATTTGAAGTTGAGGATAATGGTTTTTAATAGCTGTCAAACCCTAGAGTCACTTCCTGATCCCGTTATGAAATCTCATTGAAATTCGAATTATTTTTCTTTCTTAAAAATGCATAACAAATAGTTAATGAATACTCTGAATGATAGGACATGTTTCAAATGACTTACAATACTTTGGTAAGATACGGTTAAAATATTTTGTAAATCCTAATGGACGATTTTTTTCACTTCACAAATACGATGAGCTATAACTCTCAATTTTAGTCAGTTTTAAAAATTTCGACAAAAATTTCAAATTACTTATTCTATTTACATTTGCATCGCCCCATAAGACACTTTGAAGTTGAGGGGTTTGGTTTCCGATGACTTTCTAGAGTCACTTTCAGATCCCGTTACAAAATTTCATTGAACTTCAAGTTTTTTTGTCTAAACATGCATAAAAAATAGCTAATGGGCACCCTATATAGCAGGACATGTCTCTGATGGTTAATAATACTTTAGCTAATTTACATTTAAGATATTTCGCGTAATCTAGATGGATGCATTAAATCAATTATTAATGGCCCTTTTAGCTATAGCTTGATTTTTTGACAAAGAATTTTGAAATGATAATTTAGAGAATGATTATAATGTATGTACAAAAATAATTCAATAAATAAAAAAGATAGTACGAAAAATTACCATTAGGATTCGATACAAATTCGATAAATCATACTACTAGTATGAATTGTCATAGCATAAAGTATGAAGTGGCTACAGTGGGGCTGGGCTCAATACTTGGAGTAAAGAGGGCTTTTGCGCATCAAAAAATTGATGGTCCAAAAACAAAAGAGATGTAAATCATGTAATGTTAAGTCGAATTGTCCATTGTATTAATTTGCTTTACATCGAAAAAAAATTTGATGACTTTCGAAGATTGTATCAAATGTTCGTTTAGAAAGAAAACTTGTATGATAATATAATTGATGAATTTAATGTCTTAGAAAGCAAAGATTAGTACATGGTTGACATTAACTAGTTTATATTGTATCCAATTTAACGTTGGGGGTGCAGGGTGACATACTTGAGAGGCAAGGCTTTATTTTTTTCACGTGGATTGTGACTATGCAAGTGTACAAGGCCAATCAATCTCATGTGATCAACATATAATGGCGGAAGAAAGGAGCCACAACTACCGCAACCACCACATTAATTAATTAATTAATTAATTAATTAATTAATTGCTTAATTAATTAATTGCTTAATTTAAATGAATAAGTGGGCAGAATGAATTTGACTCAAAAATGTGACCTGGAAACAGCCTAATCAACAAAAATAATGTATTAAAAGGAAAAAACCGAAAGAAACCACGCAAGTTGCAATGAATAAGGAAAACGATGACATCCCCTAAAGCATCTATCAGGTGACTAGGGCAAACCACAAGTGAGTGGGTATCTTGACTATTTTCCGGTGATTTGGGCAAACCACAATTTTCAAGATGTATTTAGCCTTCCTAATCTAATCACACAAAATTCATTTAAACTCCACTTGGACACTAATTCTTTGTATAAGCAAAGATATTAATCAATCCCTCCCCACCATTTAGATTTTAGAGTCGGCAAATTGATTGTATAAATGGCAAAGTGCATAGTTTGGTCACATGAAAGACCAACTTACCTATTAGGTTATGTTGAGTAAACAATACAGTGACGCAAGGTATACTTCTTTTGCCTCACTCACCCACAACACAAAATTTACACTTTGCGGAGCTCTTAACCCGAAATTTTACCTAACCTAGAATTTACTTAACCCCATAAAAGTGCAAATGCAGTAACATGAATCTTCACGCTAAGCTAGGGTAATGTGGAAACAAATTTTTTGGATGCATCATCACATAACCATAACAAGAGTGTCATTATCATACCTACAATATTCACATACATGGAACAAACATAAAGAACGCAGATCACTACAAACCCAAATTCGATCTTTATACTATCAACCTAGCTAGTTGCATTCCATGTGAGAGCTCGTACAAGCATATGCCTGAAACAAAAACAACCAGCAGATGCATTTCCATTTTCCAACTATCAGCTTAAGTATAAAGGGTGGAGGGTCTGTAGTGCATACTCATTTACTCGGCTCGGTATCCAAGTATCTATCTCTTCTTTCTGCATCTGCGCCTGTCAGTCCAATCAAGTTTATCGATTTGAGAGCCAACGCTGACAATTTAAGTTTACCGATGGGGCAAAAAATTTCTCTCATTCTTCTCTTTCAATTGTGTAATTCCCCCCTCCTTCCAATGACTCTGTTTTTACCTGATAATTCCAAGTTGAACTAACTAAATCAGCACCAAACCATGATCAAATTGAATCGCACTGAACTTGAACTAAGAAGGCATCACAATGACAACAAGAAGCAGCACAGGCTCAAACTACCAAATTTTAATTAAGATTAAAAACTCATAGCACATGAAAACAAATGCATAAACAATTCCAATTACTTTTAATAACCCCGAATGACATTTCACATTTCACATTTCACTACCCAATACAGGTAATCCAATTCCACTTTCCGAATCCGAATCATTGCTGCAAGAAGCTACTTTATAATTTTATTTTCATGTCAATCAGATAACACTACCCAATACAGGTAATCCAAAAAACCTGCAAAGCGCCTCATTAGCCTATTGCCACCATTAAATTTGCATAAAGAGCAAAAGAAGGAAGAAATTTTAAGGTATTAATCAATTGGAGATTCATTAAACAAATAAGAGATAATTTGATTGCAATTTTGAATGGCTTTTGGTCCTCGCTTCTAAGTTCTAATGCAAATTGCAGAATATACCTTTCCCTAACATTGAAAGTCAACAAAGCATTGAATTGAAATGAGGAACATTAAAAACCAAGTAATCATAGAATTCAATTGGAATGATTCAAAATGAACACATATTTACCTGAGTCACCCGAAATCGAATCAGAAGGAGTTCATCTCCAGGCAGTAAGTGCGCCTCTTGATCAACATCTTGGCCGCAGTCCCATAGGGCTCCTCAAACGCCGTCGAAACCCAAGAGAGATCGGAAGGGGCCTCCTTCTTAGCGGTCCCAGACTGTTCGCTCGGCCTTATGGCAACCAAAGTCGCACCCTTCAACACAACCCCATCGGGCAATTCCAAGTGGGGTGCATACCAGAGCCGCATATTCAGGGCCGGCACAAGCGTCCTCTTCGAGGCCGAAGATGCCGATAATGGCTTCACCCGGAGCTCCTCGAGCTGGTCTCTGTTCATGTGCAACACCCCCTGCCCATCAGCGTCGGTCAGGACCAATTTATCGAGCGTTTTGTGCTCGGAAATGATAGGCTGAAGCAGGTAATGCCTAGCAGAGGCGGCGATCAAGGAACTGATGGTCCAGACAACCCTAAGCTTCAAGCCTCCGTTGATGTAAAAAGAGTCGGGTATGCTTCCGTTATCCTCCGTAACAGCGCCGTTGGTGGCGCAAAACCCATCAGACCCATTTTCCAAAGCGAGGGATCCTTTAGTGGGTCCCGGTTGGATGACCGATGAGGCGCCAAGGATGACGCAGTTGTCTAAGGTGGAGCCGAAATCGGCCCTCCATTTTAGCAAAACACCCTCGTCGATGCCCAGCTCGCCGCTCGGGAGCTCGATCCGAAGGAAGCGAATCTCGTTGAAGTTCTTGAGGACTTGAGTAGGGGAGTGGTGGGTAACACCAGATTGGTCGAAGCTGCTGTTGTCGGCGGTAGAATCAAGGTCGTCGACGGATAAGGGGGAGTGGGACCCATTTGGGGATCGTCGATTGGGACCCAGAAACTGGGCAAGGGCCTGCAGAGGCTTGACAATGACGTCGACTACGCGGCGGACGAGAGAGAAAGGGTTGCGGGACTTGTCAGAGGAGGATGAAGCAGCGGAGGAGGGAGCGGAGTCATCATCTGAGATGACGCAATCGACGCGAACAACCACGTTTTCGACTTGGGGGACGAGAGAGTGGAACCGGCGGGAAACGACGCAGCAGCGGCCGAGGACCTTGACGTCGCCGATCTTGTTGAAAACCAGAAGGAGAAGGGAGTCCGGAAGGCGATCGAAGTGGTCGTCGTCGATGGAGGAGGGTTCTGGGTAAACTCTGGAGGAGAAGGTCAGATCTGAGCGCAAAGACGACATCCTTTCGCTTGGGGTTTGTAGGTTTGAGAAGGGGAAAGAAAGTCAGATTGGGGTCGAGGTTAGTAGATCTGAGAGGGGAAATCGCATGGCAGATTCGAATTTCCAGAGAGAGAAGAGAGAGATGAGATTGGGGGAGGGAGAGGGAGAGGGAGAGGAAGAGGAAGAGGAAGAGGGAGAGAGAGAGAGAGAGAGAGAGGAAAATTGTGAGAGGAGGAGATATATCCAAGCTTACGGCCTAGGCTTGTTGTTCTGTCATTTTACGATCCGCAGAGGCTGAGAGAGAAAATATAAAAAATAAATAAAAATGAAAATGATAAATTGAGATGGACAAAGAGCGACGCACAATGTGTGAGTGAGTAGGTAATTTTATTCGTACTTTTGTCTTTATACTTAGCTGGCTTTTCGTTTTTCATCCCCAACTTTGATTCCTTTCCTTGTTGGGTAAATTCTATTTTTATATTTTTATTCACTATATTATTTGACATATTTTTTGCAGTATCATTAAATGTTTTTTTTTTTACCAAACAAAATTAAATGTTTTTTTTACTGTAAGGGTGGAAAAAAAAATTCATATAATTTATCATTAAAATTTGAATTTAAAATTTATTGTCTACGAGATAACATGATCATCTCTTATTCGATTCCCTTTTTATTGATTACTACAAATTTATCGATAATCAAAACTACTGATGTTTTAGTACATCGTGTCAAGTTATCCTTGCAAAAAATCAATCAAATTAAATATTCGTCTGGTAACTTGTATATATTAAAACAATCATTTGGAATTTCTAAATCCGTAACGACTAATTAATCACATAATATTTCTTTCTATTCCTTTCTTAAATTTATGATGTCATTATTTCGATCATGATGTAACCCAAATCTTAGTTTTCCCTTGGGAGTTGGGATGAACAATTTTCGAGTACTTAGAATCACTTGACCACATGAACATCCGCATTAGAATGATTTAGGAAATAAAAAGAATATCAACCATGTGAATAAACATAGCTGTAATTTGAAGGATATAAAATGACAGAAAATTAGTTGGTGAGGATCCAACTCGAATAAAATCAAAATTATTTTGCATGTATTTAAAAAAAATAATAATTCAAATAATATTGTTCTAAATGTTGCATACGTAATACTCATAAAATCCAATTATGATTAATTAGTGAATGATTTCCTTGGAAGGCGAAATAAAATTGAGATTGTATCCCATCCAGCCATCCAACTATGACATAAGCATGTGGATGTGGAATTAAATTTAATCATATAATTAAATTAATTAATTAAAACAGATCCAAAATAAACAAATAAATAAAACTCGCACGCGCACTCGCACTCGCCTGGCACGTTGTGGGCCTTGTGGCACGCACGCATGCATCTGTTCATTTTCTTTTTTTTTGATCAATCATCTGTTCATTTTCATACAAACGTTTTCATGCTTTCTGGTTTCTTCAACCCAGCAACATCAGGGATGATGACGTAGCGTCCGTACTAGTGTGATGGTACCAAAAAAAAAAAAACCACAAAACAACCTAATTCATGATTTACACTTCAAAAAAAAAAAAAAAACCTAATTCCTTTACCACAATTTTGGTCAACTTTGAGTGGACTTGAAGTGATGTAAAATGGACCACGCCTTTCGATGGTTATGCCTAATGGTGATTATTTGTTTAAGCATTGATCTTGATGAAATATCTTTGAAAAGGTTAAGACTGACATGAAATACAGAAACCTTTCAAATTTCATTTTTGTTTTTACAGCTAGAGATTTGTGAGTTATAGAGGTGAATATGGTAGTAAGCATGATCTAGCGTAGGGGAACAAAATCTAGGTTTTCTCATACAGTTAATTTGTCATGTATGAAGAGCCTAAAAATAAAAAATAAAAAGCTTGAAAGGCAATTTGGAACTTTGTTTTGTAAAACGGGAAACAATTCATATCTTCCTCCTCTTAGCCCCATGAATGGGAGACCCATGGGTGACAAGGAGACAAGCTGTCCTTTTAAGCCCCTCGCACACCCGCTCCTTATTAGAGCCATCAGAATTCAGAAGAAGCTGTAAATTAGAAAGAGCAAATACGTAAAATTGGGAGAAATTATTAAGTTATTGTGCATTCTCGATGTATGATGTATTTAATTTACGTGTTATAACATATGAATGCACGATATAATTGAGATTTTTAGGGTATATCATTGATAAATATTCCCTTATATTATAATCTATAAATTAGATGCACTACATTTGCGGTATAATAATCTCTTTAAAAACTTGGATTAGAAAACTGAATTAAATTCATGACAGAAACAAGGGGGTGTTGTTGGGCAATAAATAAAAGTTGCCATCAAGGTCCAAGGGGGTAACAATGATAAGATTTTGTGAGTGTGGCACTCAATATGTGCCCATGCTCTTAACAATGTGGTCCTCTAACTTGTTTAAAATTCATAGTGACCTTTGGCCTCAAATGAATTAAAAAAGGGTACTAATCATACAACATGATTAGCTAAATTGGGTTGATGGAGCAGCCAATGGGTGTAATTTTCCATTCCTTTATATGAATTATTAGGTGGTTAATGATATTCCATTATGTGTACTTACTAATGGGTGACAACTTAATGATTGTGACAATGTTGGTGGTAACATATGCATCCCACCACACACAAGATAAGGTGCACATTTGTATATACAATTCTCCTCCCAATCATCCTGCTTTCTAGTTAGAGAGTTTCGGAAGATTAGAGATGGATTGGGTGTTAAGTTTTGTTTTACGAGATATGATACAAGTAGCGATGATTATGCACAATATATTATTTATACATTTTATATTTCGCAAAATGACATTTTACTCTCGTATTTAAAAACATAAAAACATATTTTATACATAATTTTACCCATTTGAGGACTTGGAGAATTTGAACCATAAGGATATTGATGGGGAATCCTAGGAAGTGGTCCTTTGCTCTATGTTCCAACATGCATCTTCTAGGAAAGGTTTACCCATCAACCCAATTTAGCTAATCATGTGGTCCTTTGCTCTATGTTACATTTTAAATGACAAGATTGCCCCTTTCTATCATTATTCATAGTCTCTGTTCACCATACACCCCTAATTATTGGCTAAAAACAAAAGCTGAAAGCTTTTTACCACTGTTATATATGATGCCAAGAAGCCATGATTAATCTACTGCGACAATAATTTATGCAATTAAAATTTTTTACCCACCCTAATAAAAATCATATCTGAAATCCAATTAGTTGGAGGGTAAGTAGGAAACAGTGACATCTGGCATTAGCATCATTTCCTACACAAAGCGGCATGCCAGCATGCTTGCTGAAAGGTACACATCAAAGAATAGACCAGACTGGGGCCAAACACCGAAATTTCAATTTTATGTAGAAGCTTTTGTAAATTAAGAAAAAATTGGTCCCTCTTTTAGCAAGAATTAGAGGACTTAAACCTCCACCAAAAGAATGAGAGGAAAGGATTTTAAATTCCGCCTCTAAAGTGGGCTTGTGATGTATCTATTCTCACTAGGCCATACAGAGCATAGAAATATCATTATATTAGTAGAGTTAATAATTTTTAATTTATTTACATTTGTTATTTATAAGAATCGATTTTTAAATTTCTAATAATAGTACTAAATTAGTAATATTAATAAATATTTATTATCCAATAATTTGGAAAATACATAAAAATCGTTGTATATTAGCTTGAGAAAAAAGCAAAAAAAAATTATTCTCACTACTTCTCAATTAATGATTAGGTCTGAATTCTACACGGAGCTCCTAACTCAAGCGTCTTATTGACTCTGGGCTCTTTATTTTTTGTTTTATGTATGAATTTGTCTAATTATAGATTAATCAGTATTAATGCTTTATTACATTCCCTTTAAGAAATGACTCATAGACCTCGGACAAAATGTAAAAAACTTTGCACAAATGTCCCTTTGTTTTTAATAGTTTTTTGTTTGTGACATTTGAGTATTTAAGATTCGCGGTGCATGGAGTCTGGAACACCATGATCATTTGGCTATGATGGATTTGGAAGCACTTGAGTGGCATTGATGGTGGGTTTGTTCGGGATCATATCAGAATCAGATTGGGAATGAAAGTCAGAGCTTTCCCAAGCTCCAAAGTGTTAGGTTGGTCAGTAAGGAAAGGGAAATCTACTAAACCAAGCAAAAGATTAGGTGATGGAGAAAAGGAAACAATACATATTCAAAGAAACATACTCTTTTTAACGAGAATTCCACCTCAACTGCCTGACTTTATTCCACCCACAAAATCATAGCTAGTGAGATGAATGATCAAGTTGTACGTTAGTTTGATGCGAGTTTCTATCCTGTTCTTCTTTACTTTGATCTCACTCAAGCACATGTCACTATCTTTCGGGTACTAATACACTTAGTTTCATTGAATTCTTGTTCAAAAAATCAAGGTGGGTTCGAGTTGCAAAATCTCAAAAGTATATATTGAATGTACTGTGATCTTAATTACGCGTCTCTCCCTTTTAATTTTTCAAGTTATTTTTAGATATTTCTGATCCCATTCTACAAATTGTTGACATCCCAACCAGACAACCACCCAATCCACTAATGGTTGCAAAAAAAAAAATTGCCAGCAAAATTGGTACCCACATCCCACATGTGAGCTTGATATTGAATACCATTTAGCAATTTGGTATTTAGATAAGATTTGGATGCGCAAGACTTGGTATGCTGCGACACATCTGATTTTTAATGGATGTGCAGAAAAATGAAATCCGAACAGCTAAGCTTCTTTCAAGTCCAACAACAACAAGTCACAATGAAGTAATGCAATGAAATCCAGCTAAGCTTCACTGTGTCTGTGTCTGTGTTTGTGTGTGTATATATAATTATATATAGCCAAATAATAAAATTGATTTATTTATAAGGTTCTGGAGCTCTCATGGGCTAGCATGATTTGTGTATAGAAGGTGTGTCTTGCCTTATAATTACTTAACCACCAAAAGTTTTCCATTATTGTGTCTCTCAAATGTCCCCTCTCCACAATCAATTCCAATAATTAAAGTAAAAAACTAGGAAAAGAAAATGAATAAATTGAAAGTTGGATACTTGAGACTTTGAGAGTTGAGAGGACAAGGGGACAAATGGTGGATCGGCAACACGTGGCATGTGAGATCAACAACCACGCTCTCTTATCACAACAATACAAGAAAGTGTGCTAACGTCAGTCTTGCATAAATGAATCGTAAAGTGTATTAACGAATGATATTCATTATGGTGTTACATAACTACAAACGTAACTCTAATTTTTTTTTTACTTTTGAATACCTTGAATCGGACGCTAATGGATGAAAAAGACTGGAATGAGTTGGTAACATCATGGTGTTTGGTCCCGAAGATTTCGAATTAGGAGATGGAGATATTCACACTTGTGATTTGAATATGGAATGTTCAAATGGTTCCAAAGATAAGGGCAATTCATAAGCTGATTTCCAGCCATGTAAAAGTGAAATCTTGACATTAACTAACAAGAAGTAGCACAAAGCACAATGCCGATACCACCTAAGGTACAAATCTCTTTCATAGCTACAAGGGAAAAATAATATATATTTTTTTTCATAGGAATCATATACTATCTATCCAAGAAGAAAGACAAGATAGAAGAAGAGAGGGACAATCAAATCAGAAAATTATAGGAAAAACCGTCATTAAATTGATAATTTCAGACTAACCACGGTGAAAATACAATCAGAAGCTTTGACGGTGAATGCATGGACCTAGGACCTGTAAAATATCACTTCAAATTACTTATCAGTTATCATCCACATTAGGTAAGGATATATGATTTAGACACTGTTGAGTTCACAAGTCCCGGCCACAACGGTCACAAATGTTAGAAGCAGTTACAGAGATGATGCCTGGCTTTTCTTTCTGCATCGCTGGTAGATCATGTTCCAGAACATCATAAAGGGCCTTCACCCCTTGTTGGATCTCCTCCAAACTGAAAAACGAAGCATTCAAGTTATACGATTGAACATGATAAAGATGTTGTGAACTTTTATTTTTAACTGCAAGCAAACAAGTTGTCATTTCTGTTGGCACATGAGACATCTTACTCAACAACAAAATATTAATTTATAACATTTGGAGATTACCTGTAGCATTAAGGTAACAAGTTATAGTTCTGTAATAGCATAAAGGTGAATCAAAGAAATTTGTATCATTGGTTACAAATAGATGATAGATATCGAGGAAAGTCTCGCTAAAGAAAATTCGTAAGTACAAATGAAAGCATTCGGTAAAAGTTTTGTTCTTAAGAACGAGAAAAACAAATAGAGAAGATATAGAAATTCAGGTTATGGAAAGATGAGATCTTATATAGTAAATTCGAGATTACTTCAGTATATCAAAATGCACATAATTTCACTTTAGATAACAGAAAAAGAAAAAGTGATTGAAGAAGCTGAATGCAGGGGAAGAAAATAAAAAGTGCTTGAAGAAGCTGAATGAAGGGGAAGAAAAGGACGGACTGACCTAAAGGTAGAAAAGCACTAGTAAGCATAACTGGTTGATTTCACAACCTCCCGATGCTAAATATGGTTAAAGGAGCAGCATAACTTTTCAAATCCCAAGTAATGAACTAGGAACTTATCTCTTTAAGCGGGCTACTTTGGGGATGCGGACATGTGCACTCTTGGCCTTTTTTGCAAATACGTAAGAAACTAAGATATAAATGTATTCTAGGATAAATCTGTGTCCATCATCTAGCATCCAAAAAGGCCCTTCCCTTGATTAATATCTTTTTCCTCTGATACAGAAGTAAGTGGAGTGCACTAAAAGCTAGCGCACGATCATAGCTATGCTCATCAGGTATTGATTTCAACGAGATTAAAACATGATTGGTCGTCAACATCTGTAATACCTTATGGAGAGTGGAGGAGTCAATCGGATAATAGAATCATGTGTTGGCTTGGCAAGAACTCCTCTCTCCTTCAACTTTAGGCAGATATCATAAGCAGAAACAGGGAACAAGTTCTTGCTATTGAGCTCCACAGCATTGAACAAACCTCTCCCTCGAACTTCTGTAATGTAGTTTGGGTATTGCTGCTGAATCTTGAGTAGCTGATTTCTCATCTCTTGTCCTGTTTGGGCTGATCTGCACGGTAATTGAACATCAACAAACATTACTATAATTATTTCATAATGGAGATCCCTATCCCATTCATATACTGGAATGCCATTTATATTTCTTTAACCTTGAGCAACAAATTTTAAACATATAAACAGATAATGCCGTCTCCATATTTAGTTCTGTCTAACTCCCAAATAATATAAATGGCCGAAAATAAACAATTCAAAAAAGACTTTGTCAGTCACTTTTCAGCTCTTGTATAACACCAGGCGATATATTTGATACCTTTCAGCAAGTCTCTCATCTCTAATTACATCTAGTGAGGCAAGAGCAACTGCACTAGCCAACGGATTACCCCCAAAGGTACTGCAAAAAAATAATACCAAATAATAGCAAGGTAAGTAATGTTATAACAAACCCAAAATCAAGGAAAGTAAATCGCAGAAATACTGAAATGAATTAGAAAAATTACAAGAATTAAATAATAATATTAGTGGAACTCTTGAAATTAGAAATCATATTTTTTATGGCATGGCCATGCATGGATCAAAAACAGAAATTGCTTACGTTTTCAATAATTTTTTTACAAAAGCCACTAACAGAAATAGTATAGGGACCCTTCCTATACAAAACCTGACTAAGTACTAGAAGAGACTAAACTAATGTGTCAATATTGAGGCCTTCAACAAAGATTTTGAGTTGCCAAAGAAATAACCTTGAATCAGATCTATTGCCAGTTTAAATTAATATGGTAGTGGGCAATTAAACAATCTATAAATGGAAGCAGCAATAACAGCAAACCTTCCATGCTCTCCCGGTTGGATACAAAGCATTGCCTCTTTGTCTGCAAGCACCGCACTCACAGGTATCACTCCACCACCCAATGCTTTACCAAGTATCTGATTAGAACTTTTAAAGTGTTAGCTAACTACGATAAACAGCTAGATGGCTTTCACATTTTAACAACATATTGCCAAAGTTTTAGACTGAAGAAATTTGGTTCAGAGATAGGTGACTATTGTATATAAGATGAGAAGCAAAATTGTTATGGGTATATCAAGTCAGAAAAAAGTTATCAAACCCAAAGCAACTCACCACTACATCTGGGCGAACTTCTTCCCAATCACAAGCCAGCATTTTCCCTGACCGGGCTAAACCAGATTGTATTTCGTCAGCAATCATTAAAATATTGTATTTTGAGCATAGCTCTCTGACAGATTTCAAATAACCATCTGGAGGAATTATAACCTGTAATCAAAACAGACAATTTCCTCAAAAGAGTTGATTGAGATGGGAATAATCATGTAAAAAAAAAAAACCAAGGATTCAGTCATTTCTTGAGTTTTATGGTTTAGAACACTGGTAGAATCTCCAACAATTGTATAAACATTGATGGAATTGCTCTGGAACATCCTAAATCAATCAAAATCTCTAGTTGAGAAAAACACATACTCCAGCTTCTCCTTGAATGGGCTCAAAGAGAAATCCAGCTATTCGATCTCCATAATCTGCAATCCATAGCAGAGATATTTTTCAAAATACAATTTTAATACACAAATCCGACAGTTTAAAGGAAATTATGATGGTTGTAAATAGATGTGATCTTTTCAGTCGAAGATTGAGTACAATATCAAGCAAGCACCAGAAATTATAACCAAAAAAAAATGTATCCAAACCTTTGAAAAGTTTTTCAAGGCCAAATGCATCACCAAAATCAACTTTTAGATGCCCAGGCAGTAAGGGTCCAAAACCTCGGGTTGCATCATTGTCACAACTCATAGAGATGACTGCCAATGTACGACCATGAAAACAGCCACAACACGAGACAATAGTAGCCTGTGTATGGCTCAATTGGGTTAGAGACATATCTGGAACGATAACCTTACCCGTGTCTTTGTAATTACAGGTTACCAAACTAGAAAGGAAAAATTTTAAGAGAAACAAATTGGAAAGTGTTGAAGAATAAAAGATACATACAAATTAAGCTTAAAAGTCGGAGTATTAGGTGTTTAGTGTGTTTTTGGAGTGAACTCGTTCCCTAAATCAAATTATTTGACGATTAGGTGTTTTAACTTGTTTTTGGTGTGAACTAATAGTTGCTTTCACCACGAAAGAACTTATATTAACATAAGAAAATCCATAACCAGAGAAAATGCAGCATTATGAAAAGTTAAATGGAAAATTTTGGACTTATAAAATATATTTAGAACAGGAAAGAGGTGTAGTTCATGCTTCTTTACTTTTAAAATTCCACGATATATCAACTAACATCACAAATGTGGTATTATAAGGATTTGAATATTTGTTGTATTGAATTAATTCTAAATTACAGCAGTAGCTATCTTTATATAGGCTGTAGAGAGACCTAACTAGGTATGTACAATTTAGGAAAGAATCAAACAGTTGACTATCTATACAAGGGAGGAATCAATGGTGATTCCGTTTGACATATCTCAGCAGATCAAGGAGATTTAGTCAATCTCCTGTGATCGGCTGGAGTGAAGGGGAACCCTTATTACACCCCCGCAAGACGGTGGAGCCATCGGAGACACCGATCTTGGAACGGAGGAGCTGAAACCGTGGGCGAGGCAGCGATTTGGTGAGGGCATCAGCCAGCTGATCGTCAGTGGAGACATGAGACACCTGGAGGTGGCCTTTGGTGACATGATCACGAACAAAGTGATAGTCAATATCCACATGTTTCATGCGTGTGTGAAAGACCGGGTTTGAGCAATAGAAGGTAGTCCCAATGTTGTCGCAGGAGATAGTGGGTGTGCCTGAAAGAGGAAGGCCGAGCTCACGGATTAGGGACTGTACCCAGAGCAGTTCAGCAGTGGTGGAAGCCACGGCTCTGTATTCAGCTTCAGTGGATGATCTGGAAACCGCACGCTGCTTGCGGGAACTCCAGGATATAAGATTGTGGCCAAGGTAGACCAGATAGGCGGTGGTTGATTTTCGATCATCCCGGTCCCCAGCCCAATCCGCATCCGAGTATGCATGTAGGGAATGAGTGACAGCATGGAGAGTGGAGGTAGTGTGGCGATGGAGATGGAGACCGTAGAACAAGGTACCTTTCAAATAGCGAAGTAGACGCTTGAGGGCCTGCCAGTGGAGGTCAGTTGGAGCATGCATAAACTGGGAGAGTTTATTGACAGCAAAGGATACGTCGGGTCTGGTCAGACTGAGGTACTGCAGACTCCCGACAAGGCGGCGGAAGCTAGTGGCATCTGCTGGTGGGGAGCCATCGTGCAGGTGAAGAGAGGGAGAAACAGCCAGAGGAGTGGCCACAGGCTTGGCACCATCCATGCGAGCTAAGGTGAGCAGGTCATGGATATATTTGTGCTGAGACAGGAAGATGCCGGTTGCGGTTGGAAGGACCTCCACACCAAGGAAATAACTGAGGGAACCAAGGTCCTTAACCGAGAAGCGGGTGGCCAGAGTTTGGATGAAGCGGGAGATAACGGCTGGAGTATTCCCTGTCACAATCAAATCATCAACATAAACCAGAAAATACAGAGTAGTCGAACCTTGCCTTAGGAGGAACAGCGAGGCATCAGAATTGGCCTGGACAAAACCGTGGGATAGGAGGAAGGTCTGAAGTTCCGTGTACCAGGCCCGGGGGGCTTGTTTGAGTCCATATATAGCCTTGCGGAGCTTGCAAACATAAGAAGGGTTCTGTGGATCCACAAAGCCAGCTGGCTGGGCCATGTACACGTCCTCATGAAGAGTGCCTTGAAGGAAGGCATTATTGACATCCAACTGGCGAATGGGCCAGCCATTAGTTACAGCCAGGTGAAGCACAACACGGATTGTGGTGGGCTTGACTACGGGACTGAATGTATCCGTGAAATCCACCCCGGGACGTTGATGGTACCCCTTGGCAACAAGGCGGGCCTTAAATCTGTCAACAGCTCCAGTAGGTGTCCGTTTGATGCGGAACACCCACTTGTTCCCCACAACGTTCTGGTTTGGAAGAGGGGGGACCAACTCCCAAGTTCCATTCCGGATGAGAGCATTGATCTCACTTGACATGGCAGCACGCCATTGAGGGTCTTTCTTGGCTTGAGAGACACAGGTGGGCTCGGCTATGGAAGGTAGTTGGTGTTTGGTGGCAGTGAGGGCATAGCTGGGTACGGTTTTGACAGTACCCGTTTGAGTTCGGGTGAGCATAGGGTGGGTTTTTGTGGGGTTTTGGGGAGGGGGACCTGAAGGGGGGAGAGGTGGTGGAGGTTGGCGCCTGGTGTAGGTACGGAGAGGTGGAGGTTGGGAGTCACCAGGAGGAGGATGAAGAGCTGTGGGAGCAGGAGCAGAGGCGGGAGCAGCAGGAAGGCTGCTGGAAACCGGGGGCAGGGGTGTTGGCGGCAGAATCTGAGCAGGGGGCGAGTCAGCTGCAAGGACCTGCAAGGACGGTGTGTCAAGGGAGGCCCCGGTGATGGAAGAGGACTGCACAGGCGCTGCTGGTGGCGTGACAGTAGGGGAAAAGGGAACTGTGGTGACTGGGGGAACGGTGGACAACCAGGTTGTGAAGGTGTCTGCAGAGACGGTGAGGGTGGGGAGGAGGGAGGAGACGGAAGGAAAGGTGGTTTCATCAAACTGAACATGGCGAGAGGTGTAGAGTTTGTTGGCAGTGGGATCAAAACAGAGGTAGGCACTTTGGCTAAGGGAGTAGCCAAGGAAGATGCAGGGCTGAGAACGAGGCTGCATTTTGTTGGTGGTATAGGGCCGTAGCCAAGGAAAGCAGAGACAGCCAAAGGTTCGCAGTTTGGCATAATGGGGAGTGGCACGGAAGAGGGCAGTGTACGGACATTTGTTTTGGAGGAGGGATGTAGGAAGGCGGTTGATGAGATAGACAGCGGTCTTGAAAGCATAGGACCAGTAGGAGAGAGGGAGTTGGGCTTGGTGAAGTAAGGTGAGGCCGGTGTCAACAAGGTGGCGATGACGCCTTTCGGCTGTACCATTGTGTTGGGGAGTATGTGGAGGTGTGAGGAGGTGATTAATTCCATGCTCAGCAAGAAAAGGTTTCAGTTTAATGAATTCGCCACCTCCATCAGTGTAAAGGGAAATGATAGGAGTATTGAAGTATTTTTCAACCAAGGTTTTAAAATCTTTGAAGGTAGAATAGACGTCTGATTTTTTTCGAAGAGGGTAAAGCCAAGTGTACTTGGTGAAATGATCAACAAAGATTACATAGTAGGAAAATCCATCAATAGAGAGATAAGGAGCCGGTCCCCAGACATCACTGTAGATTAAGTCTAAGGGACGGTGGCTGGTTAAAGTTGAAATGCCAAAGGGTTGGCGATGACTTTTATTGCATGCGCAGGAATTACAGAGTGGTTCTGGAATTTGAGAAGAGAAACGAACATTAAACAGACTTAAGACATTCTTTAGGGTTTTGGATTGAGGGTGACCAAGGCGACGGTGCCAAAGACTAGGGGAGACTGTCACGGCCACCATGGCCTGCGGTTTTTGGAGAAGGGCAGGGGTCCACTCGTACACATCGTCCTTACTCGGGCCTTGAAGGAGAACCACCCCCGTGCTGAGATCCTTCACATGAAAGCAACCAGGAAATAATTCAATAGAGGTATTGTTTTGTTTATTAAACTGGGAAATTGAAATTAAATTTCTGGTCATGGAAGGGGCACATAAAACATTGTGGAGTTTGAAGGGAGGGGAGTTGGGAGAAGAGAGAAAGGAAGAGCCTGTATGGGTGATGGAAAGACCTGTACCATTGCCAATGAGTATCTCATCAGGGCCGCTGTAATGGATTGCATCAGAGAGGTGTTGGGGGCTGGTGGCCACGTGATGAGAGGCCCCAGAGTCTAGAAGCCAGCCAGGGGAGGGGGCCTGAATTGTAGGATTGGCCACGGGTGGTGGTGGGTTGGACTGCTGGAGATGAGGACAGCGTTTGGCGCTGTGACCCTGAATGCCGCACCATTGACAGTAGCCACGGTAACCAGTGGGCTGAGAGTATTGACGACGAGAGACGTCGCTGGAGTGTTGATTTGACCGGTGACCAGAGGGACGGTGGCTGTCTGGGGAATGAGTGGGGTGCCGCTGACCAGAGGAACTCCTGCTGGAGCGATGGGAAGAGTTGCCGCGAGGGGCCTGAGTGAAATGGACAGTGACGGGTGAGGGGACAGCAGTGTGGGCTGCACGGCTAGAAGCAGCCTCATGTTGGACCAGAAGGTCATGTAGATTCTCAAAGGGAACAGCAGTATCCCTGGATCGTACAGCGGCGGCGATTTCCTTAAACTCAGGTCCGACTCCATTAAGGACATGGAGAAGGAGATCATCATCGGACAGAGGTTGGTCAATGGAAGCCAGCTCATCAGCAAGTGTCCGAACTTCCTGAAGATATTCGGAGATGGGACGGGAATGCTGGCGAAGAAGAGTTAGGCGTTCCTTGAGACCAAGGACGCGCGCTCTGGCTTTGCTGGCATAGAGATGAGTGAGCCGAGCCCAAGCAGCGGCAGAAGTGGGGGCGGCAGCAATGAGTTGGATCACCTGAGGGGATACGGACGCCAGAATGGCATGCAGCAACAGTTGGTCCTGTCGGACCCAGAAATCATGGAGAGCAGTCTCTGTTTGGGGGGGGCAGGGTCGAGAGCCATCGACATAGCCCATGAGGTCATACCCTCGAAGAAGAGCATTGAACTGAGCTCGCCACGGAAAGAATGTCGTGGCAGTGAGCTTAACAGGGAGCTGAGCTGCGGTGTTTATGGTGATAAGGGTGGGAAGAGTAGGATTTGGTTCAGCAAAGGGTGAAGAGATGGGGGCGGCAGGGACGGTGGTCTGGGCAGCCATAGAGCTTAGGGTTTACTCGGTGGAGCAGTTAAAGCTCTGATACCATATAAGGATTTGAATATTTGTTGTATTGAATTAATTCTAAATTACAGCAGTAGCTATCTTTATATAGGCTGTAGAGAGACCTAACTAGGTATGTACAATTTAGGAAAGAATCAAACAGTTGACTATCTATACAAGGGAGGAATCAATGGTGATTCCGTTTGACATATCTCAGCAGATCAAGGAGATTTAGTCAATCTCCTGTGATCGGCTGGAGTGAAGGGGAACCCTTATTAGGTATCAGTCATCAGCCTCTTGGTATCGCATAAATCATCCATACATATTCGGGTGTGTGCAGAAAATCATTAGTCCAGACTTAAAAATTCTGTATTCTCCTAAATGAAAAATGTAGAAAGATAGAAAGGCAAACCAAAAAAGATAGACCTATGTCAAAAATTAAATACTTGTTCTTGAATACTACCTCATCTTTTGGAATATGTTTCTTCTCATGACCCCATTTTCTTGCTAACTTTAAAGCTGTTTCCACAGCTTCAGCACCCGTGTTCATAGGCAGCACCATGTCATATCCAAACATGCTTGTTAGATATTCAGCAAATATTGGAAATCTATCATTATGGAAAGCTCGAGAACTAAGAGTGAGCCTTTCTGCCTGTTCTTGTAATGCCTTCATGATCTTTGGATGACAATGCCCCTACAATAGACATATATAGTTTTAAATACAAAAATGAATCTAAAGGGAGATTTATCCATTGGAATAAATCTGCTTTCAAAATTGGAGTTTCTGATGTGAACAAGAGTCTTCGATGGCTTTTAATTGACATGGATTTTCCATTTAGTAATCAGAAAGCACAGAGATAAGGCAGTTTGGCTCATAGGCTAGCTACAAATCTATGAGCATAATGTATGTGTGTGCGCCATGCGTGTGTGCGCATGCTTGAGTGTTGCATATTTATTTTCTTTCCGTACCTGATTAACAGCAGAGTAAGCTGAAAGAAAGTCCAGATATCTGTTTCCCTCCGGGTCCCATATAGATGACCCCTTCGCTTGGGAGAATACAATGGGAATTGGGTGGTAACTGCAAATTGCAAAAGGATTTTAAGAGTTGTCAATTATCAATTCAAAAACTTAGAAGCAAAGGCGCTCCAGACACCATTTAACATCACACAATTTGGAAGAAACAATGGCGATTATCAGGCAGAGCTCTTCCTGAACCTCGATACAGGGACTTTCTAAACATAGAATTAGATGAAATTGAGTTTCTAGACGGACTCTTGAGTCCAAGCCTTCCTAATGTTACACAAGGCCAACAATCCCATAACAGATTTCTCGTTTTGTACTTATACTATATCCTTAATGGTTAGAGGCATGGATTAGATGCTCAAAATATCCTTTTTTGTAATTTTATTTTCTGCCATTATCAAAATTACTGTGACTCCAGAAGAAGAAGAAAAACCGAAAATTGCACCGGGATCAATCCACATGGGTTCTTAAAAAAATTAAAGCCAAAGAATTTAAGAAAAACCCACTTAGAATAGGCTGATCAAAGTATAATTACAACCCGAAAAGAGGAAATTGGATGGGAACAAGCGAAACCCAGATGGCAGAACATGCGAAGAATCAAAGTGGCAGCATAAAAGATAGATAAATTCCTAAACCTCAGAACATCAGAACCCACAATTAAGCAGAGAGATAACTAACTTGTGTGCACTGTGTTGGTATTCAGAGTTGATGAGCTCCTGAGATGATGAAGGGGAAGTACCTTGAGGGAGAGCACCGAAGCACCTCCTTCCCCTCCAAATGACCCCCCCGTTGAAACTGAAGCTGCTCAAAACACACTGCAAAGCCCTCCTGGTCGCCATTGATGGTTATTCTACTTCTAGGAGCTGTAGCTTCTTGCTAATTTGAAGAACAGAAGAATGGTAAAATTAAAGCTAGCGGCTTTTTTTGTTTTCCTCGGTTATATTATGGTGCTGGTACAGTGGTACTTGTCAGAATAGGCTTCTGGGTCCCATAATGATTCACAAGTTTGTTTGGTAATGCCACGATTGTCGTGATACGACGCAGTAATACGCTTACCAAAGCATATCCTCACACGTCACTTATTTACATTTCCTAAATTCCGGCAAGCATTTTTGGTGAACCAAAAAAATAAAAAAAATGCTCAACGTTAAATCCCACATTGTCGCCAATTTTTGTACTCGTGCTTAGTCATCTGTCTGTAATTAGTGTAACTAAAACAGTTCAAAGTTTCGTTTGTTTTGTTTAGATGATAAGAGGAATTAGTTAAAGACTGTGGAACACCAATTAAGTAGAAGATATTTTACAACAACATTCTGGGATGGTTTGCAAAATTCAAGGTTCGATGGCAATTTATTGCGATGGAATAACATAAAAATAAATGATAAGAAAGTTAAGAGTTATTGCATACATTTATTTTTCTCTTTTAATTCTCTTCTAAATCTTATTATTAAAATATTATAATCTAGTAGAATTCTTAAAAATACATGGGAGATTTTGATTGGTCTCATAAAAAAGATGACATAAATAAATACCCAATGAATATTACGTACTTCCCCTTCGGTAAAATGTTTTAAAATAAAAACGAACTTCGTCCTCTAATCCTTTTAAAGGTTAAAAATATTCTTGACTAGGGATAAAATCCCGACGAAATGCCCCTCTAGTGGAGAGTGAAAAACACTTTGAATTATTTTTATTTAAGCATTACAATACTTCGGCCACATTGGCATGTCTATTGATGATTGCTTGACTATTTTGATAAGTTTGGGAACCAAGTTGAGTAAACGTACGAATAATGAAATCCATGGGATAATAAAGGAGTATAGGTGGGTACCCCCTTTTTGCATTGGATGCAAATGCAATTATAGGACTCAAATTCAATAGAAGGGTCATGAAAGTTAGAACACTCAAAACTTTCTAGTGTTGGCAATTTTGGCTACTCAGCCTATACCCATCCTTCCTAGCTGCGAAAGAATGCATTACTTGCCCTAATCAGGCCCCGACCAGTTGAGAAACATCAGTTTTATTTTAACTTAAAAATCCCATTGATCGACATGATTGATTATTTTAGTGTAAAATCATCATTTTTGGTAACAAATTTTGGGTCTAAGAATCGAACCCTAAACAAATCAACCAAAGTCGATAAATGGCATCAATCATGTCAATAAGATAAATGGTATCAATGCTTATAAACAAAAACGACGGTAGTTTCAAAATTTTGGGTATCAACCCCAGCAAGACATGTACAAAGAAACTGCCTTACTTGCAGATATCATATCTAACCGTAAATTCGTTATCAAACATCAAACACGCACTAGTGAAGAAGTAAAAATAAGTTGCCAGACTCTTGATTAAGAAGCTAAAAAACCAGAAACAAAAACCTCCTTTTTCGATACATGATTACTTGCAACATCTTCAACGGTACATACAGGAAAATAGGAATCCACTTCCTAAAGAAAGAATTGACATAAAAATAACTGGAGAACACATACACCCTCCCTGTGTTTTCAGTTTCAAAGAATCACATACATTGCAGCATACAAATAGCCAATAGCCTATAAAATGCGGCCTCCAGCTACTGTATACCAAAGATTCAACACACTAACACTACATGAAGAGAGTAGAATGGGTCCAAGGGGTTTGACAAAAATCTAGAATTTAAACTGAGCTGCACTAATCTGACCCTGAAAAAAATAGTCTTTACCACGCACCTATGGGGTTTTTACTTTTTACTGTGAATCAGTATGAAGGACAGGAATTGAAAGCCAAACGTTGCAACCTTACATCAGTAGTGGCATCCATAATCTACGAGCTTTAGTATCAATATGAAATGAAACGACATTTAAGCTCCACCGGGTTTTGGTGATGCCTCCTCTTATGGCTAGTGTCAGAACTAATCTAAATTCTACAATTCTGTGCAACATATCTATCCATATCTTACCAGAAATTTCAACATAGTAAGCAACAAGGGCCAAAATCTACAAGGAAGATTTAGACATGACCAGAGGATTGGGGGAGGGGAAGCGTGGGTAACCACGGTGGTTTGGAAACCGGGAGCCACGACCTGGTCTTGGACCTCTCTGAAAACCAGAACAGCCACGGGGATGAGCAGAGTGACTGGAGGCCGTGTATAAGGCAGTGGGTGGGTGGACAGAGGCAGGGTGGAGGGTGGAGGCTTGCTGTGCCTCAAAAGAGAGGAGACGGGCTCTGAGATCAGTGAAGGGAGGGAGGGGAGGGAATTTAAGCATTGGTGTCACAAGCATGCTGTATTCTGGGTCAAGACCACACAAGACAGCCGCGACTAAGTCACCGGAAGAGAAGGGTTCATTAATTGCAGCAAGAGAGTCTGCAAGTGTTTTGGCTTGAGAGAGATATTCAGAGATAGAGAGGGAGCCTTTAGTGAGAGACATGAGTTGGAATTGGAGGTTAGTAGCATTTGCTAGTGATTGTTGAGAGAAATTCTGGCGGAGGCATTCCCAGATTTCACGGGAGGTGTTCAGGCCAACAACTTGGGACAGGACTGGTTCTGTCAGTGTTGCTCGAAGCATGCTGATGAGGGTCTGGTCAATCTGGTACCACTGTTGGTACACAGGATTAGGGAGGAGGATTCTAGAGTTAGTGAGAGCAGAGGATGAGGCATCAGATTGTGGAGAGGATTCAGTGGTGGCCGAAGGTTGGAGGGTAGGAGAGGGAGGGGCGTGAGTACCATCAATGAACCACCGGTAGTTGTGTCCGATCAGAAAGGGTTTGATCTGGCTTTCCTAGAGAAAGTAGTTGGATTCTGTGAGTTTGATAGATACTAGGGTTGAAACATGATTCGGTGAGATTGAAGGAGGCACATGAATCACTAGCCATGGTGGGGAGAGGAGGGAGGATAAAAAAATAGGGAGGTCAACCGTGTAGGCTCTGATACCATGTAGAAATGGTAAATTTCCTTGTCTGATTTACATAGCCTACGGCTATATTTATACAGGTTAACAGTGAGATAAGATTAGGCAGCTATTGCTGTCCTAATCTTATCTTAACAGCAGTTAGTGAGTCCCTAACTGCTAGTAACTACCTAGGACAAGTGTGTGAATCTAGTGTATACATGTCTGTCTTAATTCTACAGGTCCAGATATGTAGTGTCCTACAGCTATACATGTTTAGGAGTCTATAGGGTTAAGTCCACGGTTTTACAAGAGTGGTAAACGAGAGCAAGCGGTTTCTAGTGAAGCATCACATTAAATTGCAACACTAGTGTACAATCAGATAAGTTTGTAGACAGAACTTTGATCAGAAACTGTACAATTAAACCTAGAAGATGGTAAGTCAATCCGCACCAGAACTAAAAGATGGTACCTCAATACATGAGCGGTTACATCTACAAGGGAATGATATTGATTGAAAGAAAATGCTGATATCGTTAGCATAGATAATCAGTTTCTTGAATTTAATAATATAGAATACCTAGCTTAGTTGAATTTGAGAAAGGAGAAACTAAGTTGTCTAGAAAGCATAGTTGCTCACTCACGGAGTAGATTAAGAAGGTAAAACAAAATCCTATGGCTGCTCAAAACCATTGCAATCAACAGGACACAATGGAGTCGTACCTTACAAAAGTGAGCCACTTAATAGGAATAATACTAGCACTTTAGCCCCAGTCTTATGAAGCAAGAAAAGTTCATAAGCCAGATTTGCATGTGCAGGGCACAATGATTAATGTTAAAGAAACGTCGTCAGATTTACAAAAATTGTGGGTGAGGATGGCACTGAAATAAGCTATGAGATCAATTAGCCTTTTAATAAATCAGTGATTTAGAAATTTTGATTTTGTGATGATGTTCCACATGCACGAGATGAAGACATAAGATAGAGAAAAGAGAAGCAAAAAGATTCCATGTTGCTCTTCGTTAAGCTGCAGTATGCAAGTAAGTCAAGGAGAACAAAAAGAAGAGACAACTACCAGTGGCAATTCACTTGCACCATTGACTGAGAAGATGCATCTAGCAAGATGCTGTGAGCAAGAGTTGAATGAGTAGAGAAATAACATGCATATATCATAAGGTCGACAATTATGATCATTACTGAATAAATTTTTGGCACGAAAACCAACTTCTAGAATATAGATTGTGACAGTACCGAAAATGAGATGAACCCTATATTAGTGAAGATATGACCAGAAGAAGTGATATGAAAGGAAAGAAAGGAACTAATATTGTCGACTAAAGAATAGATTCGGCGAAAAAGGCGGAAAGGCTGCATGCCTAAGCATAAAATCCTCTGGTACAGTCTCAATACCCGCTTCAGTGAGAAAATCAGGAATAGTCGAGTTGAATAAGTCTAGAAAAGAAGCCATCTCCAGAACCAAACCTAAAAGGACTAGGAGAGGAAACATGAGAGAGTCCAAGATTCTCTGCCGTACGCACCAGAAATATATTAGCTTAAAGGACTATTCACCTTTAAATAGCAAGAAGTGACCTAGAAAGTTAGGGCGCCATAATAAATGCCTGAATCAAGTTCTCTGCCGCACGCTTCTGTTCAGGTGTGCCAGATATATGAGCAATACGATCACCTCGGGAAGATTTGGACTCCGAGATCTCTATCATTGCTCCTGATATCTGCAGGAGAGACAAGTATGAATGAGAATGGCATTCAAACACACAACTTTCACATACTTAGGTAGAAGCAACCTAGATTTTCCATGTTGAATCATCTCAAAATAAAAACAATCAGCAGATATAGATTCTAAAAAGGAAATCTCACTGTTCGAAAATTGGCAATGTTTACACCTCCTTTGCCCATCACCTTGCCCACAGCATTAGCAGGAACTAACATATCAAGTGTTGATGGGGGTTGCAACCTGTATAGAGGCATGTTATAACAGTGTAAGGTTGATAGAATAAAAACCCAAAAAGGCAAGCATAACAACAAGATAGAAAAACTTTATACGCTGATCTTCCATAGAGCATGGATGAATATGAAGACATGGATCCATATCCAGTTTCTCCCATCTAAAAGAGAAAAATAAAACAAGCACTATCAGAGATTAATTTATGAGATTTATTTAAATCCAAAGTAACTTGGTGAAATTGACATACCGACAAAGAACCCTGTTCATAAAGGCTACCCGAAGGAACCATGCCCAACCCACTTCCACTTTCAGCCCTCTGATCATAACCCAACGAAGCAACTGGGGGAACAGAAGGTAGGACAGATGGCATTGGAAGACCAGTGCCACCCGAGTACAGGGATTCAGCACCACCAGAGGGGTTATGACCTCCATCTCCATCTTTCAAGGCATCGTCTCGGAGCCTTAGAACGATCTGAATAAGTGCATCCCTCACAGAGCTGGGTTCTCCTGACACCTAAATTAGCAAGAAAATAAACTTAATAAAGAGGCGATCAATAAGAAAAATTTAATTATAAAGCTTAAAGAATTATTTAGACCAACCTCAACAAGTTCATCATTAGCATCAGCACACTTAGGCTTATCAGCTTTTGAAATGCGGACATCAGCTTTTGTTCTCTTTCGGATTTCATTTATAATTGAACCACTTTTTCCAATTATACAACCAATAACTTTAGACGGAACCAGAAACCGCACAGATACAGAGTTCTCATCTTCATCATTGATCTTCCCTTGCAGCAAAAGAACGGTTTCAACTGCCATGGATTTTAGATCATCGGGAGACTGCCACACAATAAACCAAACATGATAAACAGAACTAGAAGATGAATACCAAGCGCTTATGTGCAACCCATGGAAAAATGCTAATCAAGATGACTCACCTTCATGACCAACACTACGTTGATCATGATATTATAGAGACAAATACAACATTAATTTTAAATGAAGAGGAATGGATTTGAACGAGTCTTTCACATAATCATATCTATTTCAACATCATAACAGTGGCGAAAGAAGAACGCATGGTCACATAAACATCTTTAAATTGCAGACATCTACATCACCCGGCAGCCAACGAGAGAAAAACATTGGAATTGAATATTTGATAGAAGCTTCCAGGACAAAAAGTAACTTGCCCTAGAAAGCCTATATCAGAAACATTAGTGGCAAATTTAACAAAAAATAAATGGTAAATTATAGTGGAATGGAATTTATCGAGTACTTCCCCAACTTTGTACCTAATAAAATTTACCTAAACATAACGGATGAGTACACCCATCCCAGTTACCATGCCATTACAGTCATGCATATATTGCAGTAAAAGTTAGTATACAATCATCATGGTCATACCTCTATTGAAGTAACCGTAATTATACACTCATCAGGGTCACCCTTGGTATCATCAACTTCCACACGAGCACCACTCGCCTGCCTTATGCTTTTAATGGTGGCCCCACCCTTTCCAATTACACG
The DNA here is from genome assembly GCA_032719365.1 of Prinsepia uniflora. Taxonomy (NCBI): domain Eukaryota; kingdom Viridiplantae; phylum Streptophyta; class Magnoliopsida; order Rosales; family Rosaceae; genus Prinsepia; species Prinsepia uniflora. The sequence goes on along the minus strand of CM064866.1, from coordinate 81,858,123 downwards.
ACCAATCTTGTCAAACGGACATAGTACTCGGACAATTAACCCAGATCGAGAGACAATATTAAAACCAGAAACAGGAAGGGCAGATGAGTATAGAGGCCAAGTATTCCCTGCATCCACGTAACCCTGAAGATCGTGTACATGTGTAGTACCTACGATTGGAGGTATGGATCTAGAAGGGATTGGATCTCCACTTTGATATAGTCCGCCCGGATGATAAATAGAGACATCTGATGGGATAATTATGCTTGGAGGGGCTTCTGGCACTGATTTATCAAGGGAAATCTCTTCCTTCGGGGGGTACTTGTACATAATTGCAGAAACTGCAAACAAGGCTCTTTTCACTGCTTCTGATTGTCCATTTATCTGTTTACAAAGGGAAATGAAATCTTCAACCAAAAAATTACGGAAAAAAAAGTTCACTTAAAAGAAAAGTGAAACCTCTGGAAAAAAAAAAATAACAAGCATCAAATATATCACATTTTAAGCACAACAAAAGTCCTTCAACACACCCTACTAGGGAATTCAAAATTAAACTTTTCGAACAAATGCACACATCAATTTTTATAAATGATATTCTGAAGAGTTTCTAGAGACGAGAGACAATCATTTTTCCAGTTAATCTATGACTACCATGTGAGTGTAAACAATCCCTAATATTTCATAAACACATGAAAATGATGATTTGGAAAAGTAGTATTTCCAAGGAAAGTTGCAACGAACATGGACCAGAACTGAAGAGGAATAGAACCAAAAGCTGAACCTTCAAAAGCCATCTACCTAGATGTATCTATTACTGAAACCAAAAACAGAAAAAAAACATACAACAACTATTCTTTCCCAATAACAAATACTAACCATCAAGAAATTGTCGAAGTCCATAGCGCATGAATGTGCTGGGTCAGTGGCATCTTTTGCAACAACCTTAATGAGGGTCATTGTCTTGCTTCTCAGTTTCTTTATAGTTGACCCGGCCTTACCAATTATATTTGCAGACTGGCTAGAAGGAACGAGAATTTGACAATCTTCCCTACTATCTCGCCGCGCATTTGCAATGACAGAATGAACTCTAAGAAGAGCATCCTGAGCAGCACACAAAGGGTCCCTATAACTGAACTCATCATCAAGTTCGACTACTTCCTTATCCCTAACATAGCTATATATAGTTATAACTCTATCTTTAGCGCCCGGAAACGGATCAACAACCTGGATTTCGGCTCTAGTTTCTTGCCTTATTGTATTTATCACTTTCCCGCTCTTACCAATAACACTTCCAATAACCCCAAGAGGACAAAGAATCCTATAAACAACAACCTCATCATGACCCCTTTTATCACTGTCAATAGATCGTCTCCTTTGGTTCCTATTGCCTCCATCATGCTCTCTGTGAGAACGATAACGCTTACCCGTCTCACCCATTGTTCCTCTCAATTGATTTTCCTCCTGAAACCACACAAACAAAAAAGAAAAGGGAAAAAAACTTAAGCTCTACAGTTCTCATAAAATACGATTGAAGCATAATAAGCAGACCTACAGTGGAAAAACAAAACAAGAACAAAATTGATTTTCATTATCAATTAGGGACTTTCCCTTTCCATGGGAAAGCCGCATTGGTTACAAGGCCAAGTTTGAATCTTCCACTGCCCTCCGGCCTTTTTTGTACCATAAGAAAAAAATGGGGGTTTCTTCAATCAATAAAGTAGGGTTTTTTCAGCGAAACGGAAAAAGCTTTGCAGAAATTCGGAAGGAGATGATGAAACTGCTAATTCAATCGTAAAACCCTAGTCAGAAACGTACCTGGTAATTTATAAGGTTGTCGAATACAGAAAGGTAGGAGAGGTCTCTGAAGTTTTTCGATTCTTGAAGCAGTCGAGCTTAGATTCCTAAGGTTTTATTTATTTTATTTTGTTGTTGCGTTTTTGGGCTTTAATTTGCAATTTGGTATAAATGTATAAAAAATAACGGTTAGATGCTTCCGACGGAGTTCGTCATCTATACATTCTTTAGACAACTTTTGCTGTTAACTTGTCACCGAGCTCTGTTATATAATTCGGTGAGGCTGACCGACCGAATTATGTATTCGGATAAGCCCAACCCAATAACTCTTATCATTCATCGGCCCACATCAGGCTATGAGACCAGCCTTAGTTATTTACATCTGCATTGTATTTCATAATTTTGATCTCAATCATTCACTTATTTGTTGGTGTGTACATCTATGATGGAGTATGCTTCAATTCAGTTGTATTTGACAGAGACTTGCTATTGTCACACATTATGAATGAATATACCAAATGTCCTCCATCTCTTGCTCTCCTTCTTTTCTCTACTTTATGTTATTGCTTGGATCCTATCAGCTGGTAAGTCTCGTATCCATCATGTTTTTCATGTGTCCCAAAAGAAACGAAGGCTCGATGACCAATCTCCTCGCTCAACATATTTGCCTCCAATGACTATTACTAGACAAATTCCCTAGTCACCTGTTGGGGTTTTGTAGCGAGGCATTTTCAAGAAAGGCAATCGCCTAATCACCAAGTGGCTAGTGCAGTGGTTTAGTTTTTCTATGGAATATGAAATTTAGGATGTCGCTCATGACTTCTAGCTTTGATTCCCAAAATATCAAGCTTGAGATTAGACTTGTTCTCCAAGAGGGTGGGAGTTGATAAGCCCAGCCATATAGCTCTTATCATCCATTGGCCCCACATTAGGTTATAAGACCAGCCTTGGTCATTTATATCTACATTATATTTCATAATTGATCTCAATCATTCACTTACTTGTTGACGTGTACATCTATGATGGAGTATATTCTAATTCAGTTGTATTTGTCAAACTTTCCATTGACACAAATTATAAATGAATATACCAAATGTCTCATATCTCTTGCTGTCCTTCTCTCAACTTTCTATTATTTCTTAGATCCTATCATATTCAAATTTTGTGTCTGTCAACAACAACAAACCTTTGAGGATACAATTAGCCAGGAGTTCCAGAATAGTTGCATCTTGTTCTAAAATAGAGACTCCGATAGTACTTGAGATATGGCCATACAATCCAACCCGATGTGGGACAATGTCTCACATCTCAATATGTCCCCTCACGCGACGTGCCACGTAAATCAAAATTACCATATAGTTTTCATTTCCTCTGATAGCTTAAAATCTCATCGGTTTGTTAATCATCACATAACATATTATAAGTGTCTTAAAAAAGTACGATCTTAATTTGCATACTTAAATATATCTAAACTTGATATCTAGAGTGAGTTGCCCATCTCATCTACAAACAGAACGGTTGAATCAAATCTACAGAATAAACTGCAAATATAAGAACAACAACCAAACATATAAAACAAAGACCAAATCAAACCCCATACCTTCTAGTTCCTGGCGTTCCTCTTCCCTGTCCCCGCGATTCAGGACGACATAAATAGGTTTGAACAAATGCACATCATTGCCCCACGTTGCCTTCGACGTGGGACATTACCTTCCTGATGTGGGACAGGTTTACCACCGATGTAGGACATTACCCTTTTTTCAACCTATCACGTGACGATATTGGATATGGCTATATAATCCAACCCGATATGGGACATTACCTCATATCCCAACATGTCCCCTCACCCGATGTGTCATATAAATCAAAATTACCATACAACTTTCATTTCTCTGATAGCCAAAAATCCCATTGGTTTGTTAATTAACACATAACATATTATCAGTGTTTTCAAAAGTATGAACTTAATTTGCATCATTACATATATCTAAACTTAATTTATGTAGTAAGGTGTCCACCTCGTCTACAAGCAAAACGGTTGAATCAAATCTACAGAATAAATTGCAAACATAAGAACAAAAACCACATCAAACCACATACTTTCTGGTTCCTAAAGTTCCTCCTCCATATTTGATGGACAAAATAGGTTTGAAAAACATCATTGTCCCACGTAACCTTTTTTCCAACCTATCACGTAACAATGTTGATATGATCATACAATCCAACCCGATCTGGGACGTTGCCCTTCACATCCAACCCAAGCTGCCTCCTTCACCTGATGTGGAACATGGGATGTGGGACACGTTGCCTTCGATGTGTTATGGGGACATAACCCGATGTGGGACATTTCCCCTCATATGATGTCCCCTCACTTGAGGTGAAACATGTGGCACATGTGGCGATTAAGTCTGCCACATGGGACAACCCAGTTTAATAATATATAGAACTTGAGGTTCCATCTCAAAGCCAATTGACGATGGGTGGAGTGGCCCAAGTTTATTTAAGACACAAATTTAAATCGTATTTTTTCGATGTGCGACATTGCCTCACGTCCCAATAGAAAGTTACAAAAGAAATGGATGAGGATAGCTGAGGAGAGAGAGGCAATGTTTAAGTTTCGTGGTTTTTTGGATGTGACAGGTAAACTAAGAATGACACTGGAAAAAGAAGACAAGCTCAACCTCAACTTGTTTGAAGTTGATAAAGATCCAAATTGGTTGAGGTTCGTTCTTTTGAAGAAATTAAATAGGTCAAAAAGATGATAGAGTTTGAAAATGCATAATATCTAAGAATGTTTTTGGACCATGAGTTTGAAAAGGCATAATATCTAAGACTGTTCATGAAGTCCCTATCCAACTGGCCAAATTGAAAAAATGTATGAGAAGATTTTGAAGGGCATTGCAGCCAAGACATATGATAAGATAAAAACCAAATACAAGTAGATGAAAAAGTTGTTGATGGGGAGGAGAAAGGACTCAACGACAGAATCATCTATAACTTTAAGGATCATACTGCAGCGAGTTTCTTAAAAATGACTCATGTTGATTGCTTCACTCGATCAGAGTTTTTTTTGGTGTCTAAGAGATCGAAGGATATTACATACACGAGGAAGGCTAAGAATTCAGAGTTGTACAACAATTGGCATTGGGCATTTTGGGGTATTAATGTCGATCGATTTATGACTGAGCAACCATACAAGCAGTTCATTTTAATTACAGAAAAGAAGAAAAGCAGATGGCTGAAACACGACTACAAAATGAGGATGTTGAGGCTGCAGTAGAAGTTGCCGAAAAGAGCAAAAAAGTAAAGGAAGAGGACATATTGGCCCTAACGTTCTAGAATGACCATCAGCCTCCACTTAGCTCCACTCCATCTATTGAGAGATAATACTATTTTGTTGATTATGAACAACATTAGGTACAAAGAGGCCATGTATGTTCATTTGCTAAGCCAATAACAAGACCTCATGTTTAAAAGGATATGCGAGCTTCACCTGACTGCAGAGACACGCAAAAATGGCCGAAAGTGAGTTACTGAATAAATAGGCTGCTACTGTTTACAAGATGGCCCCAAATCTAGTGACAGCTGAGGAGAAAAAGGCAATGTTTAATTTCCGTAGTTTGTTGGACGTGACATGTGAACTAAAGATGGCACAAGAAAAATAATACAAGCTCAACCTTGGTGGTGTATGAAGTTGATGAAGATCCTAATCAGCTAATCGGGATCAGTTCTTTTGAAGAAATTAAAGAGGTCAATTTTGAAAAGATGACACAGTCTGAAAAGACGTATTATCTAAGAATGTTTATGGATCATGAACTCCTTATCTATCTACTGGCCAAAATTGTAAAAAATACATGAGAAGATTGTGAAAGGGATTGCAACCAAGGCAGACGATGATCAAACAACAACCAAATACACACAAGAAGAAAAAGTTGGATGGCGGGGAAGGAGAAAGAACTCAATGACAGAATCATCCATAAATTTAGGGATCATTCTAGGAAGAAGAATTTATCAAAAATGACTCTGGTTCATTGCTTCACCCGATCAAAGTTATTTCTATTGACTAAGAGATTTGAGGATATTAGAAACACAAAGGATACAAAGAAACCAGATTTGTGTAGCAGTTGGTATTGGGCACTTCGGGGTATTGATGTTGATCGATTTACGGATGAAGAAACCGTACAAGCAGTTTGTTAAATTACAAAAAGAGAAAAGGGCAGATGAATGAAACACGATTGAAAAATGAGTCTGCTGAGGTTGCTGAGGCTGCTGAGGCTACAACAAAAGCCGTCAAGAAGAGCCAAAAAAAAAAAAACAAAGGAGGAAGACATATTAGCTCTAAATAAGCTCTAGAAGAACCATCAGACTTCACTCCACTCCAGCTCTAGAAGGACCAGCAGGCTCCACTCCACTACACTCCACTACAAAAAGATGAATCTATTTTGTTTAGTCGGTCTTACTTATATGCAAGTGTGTTTGGGTACTCACTAATAGTGCATTGAAAAGAGAACTATTGTGAGTTCAGATTCTATGGCTTCCTTAAAGTATACACACTTGTTCTCATTTGATAATAGTCACGTTGTATCTAGAGAAAGTCTACCTTACTCATTGTGCAGAACTCCCCTTGATGTCACATGCCTATAAATCTCTTTATATGTTCTTACTAGCTAGCTCTTAGCACGTACAAGTTCATATATACAAAACATGCACTACAGGAAACGAATTATGAATTCGAGGAACAACTAAGATGCTTTCTCTCCTATTATTATTCGAGGAACAATATTATTGAGAGAGCTTTAAGGAGTGGATAATTGCATTTATCCTTAGTTATTGTTAATTAGAATTAATTAGAAAAGTAGAATGGTGGCGGCTAGAAGATGAGAATGATGAGCTAATAAGGTTAAATGGTTGTATAATTATTATATCCATAGGCATTTCTAAACATTAGAAAACATGTGGACTGTGGTCTCCTTAATGGTTAGTTTGCTTGTTAAATCCCCTGCCTCCAAAGCTCGAGACTGGTGAGAAATTTTGTTTTTAACATTTATAATATACTTAAAAAAAAAAACAAAAGATTTTTTACTTAATATACTTCTTAAATATTAAGTTAAGTCTTGAATATAATTTTACAGATCTTTAAGATGAAGGGGTAAAATTATCCGAAGTTTGAGTACGAAGGCATAAGAATCGAATAAAAAGAAAAGCGCAGAAGAAGAAAAATGCTGCCGTGAAGGCATAAGACACTGAAAACGTTGATGGATTAACCGATAGATGATAGTCTCAGAAAAACGCAGCCAATCCAATAAACCTCGCATTCTAAGACCTCTCTGAAATTACAGAACAGGAGTCAACAGCAGCAGCCATCCTTGAGGGAGCAAAGGCGGTGCTGGTCACCAGAGCTTCACCACCGTTTTGTTGGTGCCCTCCAGTTGGAGACTGAGACTATAAAATGTTATAATTAAGCTAATTGATATAATTGAATTTGGATTTCAAATTTGAGTTGGGAATTCTGGCCGTCAGCGACTGGAGGTGAGTCCAGTGACAGCAGAGAAGCCGAAGAAGAGGAAATGAAAGTCTGCCATATATTTATGTAATCACCCCCTTGTTGGTTGTCGCAACGTTTTCAGTGTCATGCCTTCACGGCTGCGTTTTTCTTTTTCTACGTTTTTTTTCCTTCTTCCATCCTTATACTTTTATACTCAAACTTGAGATGATTTTACCCCTTCATCTTAACAGAGATGACCTATGAATTTAGAAGGCATATTGAAACAGAAATCATGTTCATGAGGCATTGATTTTGAGTCAAAAAAATGTTGAAGAGATATTTTGACATTTAATTTGATGTTCAATGGGGCATATTTAAGTAAAATCCTTTAAAAAATAATGTAACTATTAAAATGCACAGTTTAAATACAGTATCATTCTAATTTTAAAAATATTATTGTAGAAGGCTAATTTTGTCAATTTTTAAGTTGATATTAATTTTTAATTAATAATTACTTAAAAAATGATTTATATGCAATATTTTTTTTAATCTAAGGAGGTGTTTGCTTAAAGTATAAAATCTGAGGATATGTTTGTGAATCTGAGGATATGTTTGTGAATCTGAGGATATGAAACCAAAAGGCTTTCACCTTCCACAATCAATTGTACGTAATTGTAATATAGCTCATAAAATCCAATAAGAAACGTACATACGTATGAACATCATGACTTAAAAAGTCAATAATTCTTTACCTAATTACACACTTTATTTCTACCTACTTAGCTCGTTGTTTAACTCATACTAAACTACGTATTTGACCAAAAATATTCATATATACTAATTATGCTATGTGGTACTCCAAAGCGCGCGGGCATAACATTATTACTGTGTAACAAAAAAAAACGCAAAAAAAAAAAAAAAAACAAACAAACAATCAAACCGAACCGAAACTTTTGGAAGATCTACTAACTAGCTCTTTCACATTTCCTAGCTACATGCATGGAAAAATTTCTAGACTTGGTTGACGATTCCAGGGTCTGCTGATTGAAGCCTAATTTGCCTATTGAACTTTTGAATGAACTCTTCAACTCTCTTGTTTAGTTCTTCATCTGACATGCTCGAAAATTCATTGTCTTCGGGTGAATCTGCTGTCGACTCCGACCTCCTAAGACTAGTGTTCTTGCTCTCGTCGATCACCACTCGTTTTGTTTTCTCAGAATTACTTCGCCTGTAAGTTTTGGTTTGTCGACGATCAACAATATCTTTTCTGCCAACAAGATCATCATCATCCCCTCTTGCCACGTGGACGACTACCCTCTTTTCTTGTACCTCTTCTCTATCGGGAATGATTGTTTTTTTGACATCGGGTTGAGGAACAAATAATGAGGTGGCATTTTGATTTTCTTGCACCTCTTCTCTATCGGGACCGAATGTTTTCTGGACATCAGCTGGTTGAGGGTATTGAGAAACAAATGATGAGGTGGCATTTCGAGCATGGGTATGCATGAGGAAGTCTTGGTGGTTAAGGTGGTCTTGTTGGGCCTTGGAGGAAGAGAATGCGCCGTAGTCAGCTGCAATGATGAGAATGAGAGTGTTGGATATGGCAAACCAGAACTTGGTGTTGGTGAAGAGAGTTGAGGGAGAGAGGTTGAAGATGTAGAAGATGGAAGTGTAAGCAAATATAGAGAAGGAAAAAGCCAGCAAGGATAAACCCTTGGCCTTTTGGGGGTAATATTCTTTCGATGTGTAGGGTTTCATCGAATCCTGAGGTAGATTTGATTGAAGTCCGGCCATGATATATGTGTTATCTGTGGAAGGAAAAAAATGCGGGTTTTAATTTTGTTTGGTTAAAAAATTGGGTTGGTAGAAGTTCCAAATGAGGGGTTTTAATACTTGTAAGATTTGGGTAGGGGACTGCTAAATAATTCATCAATCACTCCAATTATTAGAGGCCATGCCACCTACTACTTGCTTTTGTGTGATTTACCATATATGCCCTTGTAAGCTTTTTTATTAGCTAGGGTTTTCAATTGGAGATATATTTTACGATCTAATCTAAAACACTTTTTTACATAATATTATCATTTTGTTCTAATATTCAATAAGGAATATGATTAGTACAAAAAGGAAATAAATAATTTAATTATACAATTAAAATAATGTTATTACGTAGTAATATTGAAGATAAATTCAGATTAATGGCGGTAAGTAGAATGATTTACTTGTTTCCAGAAGTATCATATATACAAAAAAAAAAAAAAAAAACTGGTTTAACTATTTGCATTTAGGTGCTTATCTGGCGGAATGCACAAACCATGGATATTAGAAGGGAAAATAAGAAAAAAAAGAACAATCATTTGGAAAATTGACCTTAACTGAGAAGATTAGAAGCAAGTAACAGTTCCACTTGCGGTGATAATAGCATGGACATTCCCATGGCTACATAGCTGCCACTTGTGCTTTTTGTGAGGACAGCTCAATGCCTCAAAACATTAGTCAAATGTAGCCAAAGCCACGTTAGCACAATGACACATGGCGTTGTATGGTTAAAATCATCTTGCGAGGGATCCCATCCTGTGGATATAATTAATCGTGTCAATGCAATCTAGAGGTGATATATATATATCATACATTTTATGTCATTATGTAATGAATGGCAATATGCGAAACATGATGATATGATCTACTAATTCAAAATCTGTCCACCTAACTAATGCATGCTAATCCAAAACCCTAACCTCCTCTCCCAATTTTTTATTTTCTTTTTACAACTGATCGATTTTCTTCGGGTTCGAGGTTTCTCTTAATACTTATAGAGATGTATATAATGAAACTAAATAATCTTAACTAGTTTTGGTGTTGATTCTACCAAAATTTGTTCATCTTCATACTTCATTTTCTCGTCTATCGTAATAGTGTCGAACTGTCGATCATAGTCACAAGTGTCGGCATTCTAACAGGTCATATTGTCAATCAAACTCTTGCACTGAGGAGCTTGCCTTCATGAGATTTTGACTCGTGATACAACTTGGTAGGTTTTGATCGAACCATCAAAATGTCGCAGTGGCGTGGTGTCAATCACAATAAATTGAAACATCTACGATATTTTTATGGATGGTATCCTCATTGTCTTTGGAATTCCACGGAAGCACCAATAACATAAGTAATAGACATCTACAACGTACGGTGGAAATGGCCCCTTTGTACATTTTGTTGAGTTATTTATTTATTTATTTTTCTTTTTAGTTTACGTTATGCACATAAGTCCAACGACTCTTATTTTGGATTGACTGTTTTATGTTTTTCTTTTTATGGGATTGTAAAAATTAGTTATTCTGTCAATAATGACCTTGATGATATTTAAGAGATTTATGTTATATTATTTTGTATGTTATTCTCTCTAAATCTTTTCGATAGATATCAAACTTAATAACTAAAAATATTTACCCATATTTATCGTTAAACTATTTAACTTTAATATATTTGTACTTTGTATATTTCATATTTTTCTAAAAAAAACCAAAATAAATTCCCATCTTATATACTCTTATCATGCTTACGAGAATAACATAATCGACTAAAGAATTTGTTTTATTTTTGTATGCAAGAATATCAATTAATGAATAAATAATATTAATTAAATAAATTAGAGATGTATTGAGTGCACAATATTAAAAATAATAAAAATACTATTAACACATCTCGTCATGGACTCTTAAACACCGAAGACAGTAGTTGGATATCAAAATCAATAACATGAGAGAGGCCAAGTTAAGGTTACTCATCATTGTTCCAAAAGTCGGCGAACCCTTAAATTCTTATGCTTATGGTGGGTGGGGTCCTCTCCTTCACACCTCACTTTGTCTTTTTTTTTTTTTTTTGTTGGTTGACGGCCCTGCAAACACAAATAACATGCATATACATTATTATCATTTTACGCCTAATAATAAATTTATATTTAGATTTTTAAATATTACATTTTAACTTTTTGGTTAAAATTTTTGTCAAATTTGAAATAGAACTCACAATTTTAAATAATAAAATATTAATTTAAATTTATAAAAATTATTTATTTTCATAAAATCCAAAAAAATTACTTTCAAATAATCAAAATTAAATTTTTTTACAAATGTACAAAAATTTAAAAAATCTAAAAAACTTATTTATATATGAAAGTAATTTGTCTCTCTTTTCATCATATTTATTTTTCTTTTACTAAGGCCTTAGTTCACAAAAATAAAATTAAAAATTTTATTTATGGTGTGAGGCAAATTAGTTTCATACATAAATATTTTTTTTATTTTTTTAAATCTTGTAAAAATTTTAATTTTTTATTATTTATTATTTTTATTAGATGAAAGTAAATTTTTTGGATTTTTTTTCAAAATAAATAAAATTATGGGTCCCATTTTAGATTTGACAAAGGAGTCAAAATGTAACATTTTGAAGAGTTCAGAGTGGAAATTGTAACATTTGAAAACTTAGGTATGAATCTATTATTAGGTGTGAACCACATGATAGTAAAATATAATTTGCCCTATATATATTACACATGTATATATACGCACCATTTAAAACACAAATACAAGCTTTTGTTAATATTAATAATTTTTTTTTCACGCATTAATATTAATAACTTATGTCAAGTGAAATTTTAATTAAAAGTATTTAAATCTATTGATATATATAATAAGTATTAATTTTTCTTTTAAGGAATATCAAATTTAAAATATTTCAAATTAGTATACTAACATATATATGTGTGAAAATATGAATCCCAATAACTAAATGATTAGTTCATGTGTTATAGGCATATCAACTTTATATAATTTCTTCCATGTAGTGTTATATGGTTTCATAGTAATTTTTTTTTCAAATACTATATAAAAAGTCTCGAATTTAATTCGTAAATTCAATTTTTATAAATAAGTCTTAAATTCGATTTTTTTAAATAACAAGATAGATACGTAATATATATTTTAAAATTCCACGTATATCTAATACGATTGTATCAAAAGAAAAAGCTACATATAATTCCGCAGTCTTGGTTACTAGTGCTTGCATTTCACTTTTTCCGCCCACAAAATTTTGAGTGATTGTTGTGACTTGTGCTTTATTTCTTTAATTAATTAAAAATTGGGGAACAAACACTCATGGAGACTTTGCTGTGCCATTTTCTGATTGGCTACCTGGATGTTTGTCTTTCTAAATCGTATCAATATCCAAATAATCGTATTATTTATATGTGTATGCGCAATTAGATTTTGTAGTGACGAGAGGAACACTCCAAGAACAGAAAAGCAAAAAACTAAGTTTGGTTCCTTGATTAAGACTGTTAATTATTATATTACGGAACAAATTAAAAGGCCATGATTTGCGGTGTATGCATATAAGGACCTTCTGGATTGGAGTTTGATGACTCTCGACTCAATCTTAATTACTTATTTTTAATAACCAGACAAGATCGATATGAATAACTCATAATTTTTACGAAATGATAAATTAAACATAAAAATAAAAATAAAAAAATAAAATATTTATCAATCGAGAAAATAATGGACTTAATTCAAATTTGCTAATCGAGTATAAGAATTAATGTATGTATCTAAAATTTGAACTTCAATCTAAGAGTTTAATATTGATCGAGATCGAGCAGGTCACATATACGAACACTTAGAGAACTATTTTAAAGAGAGAAATGAAGAAATTTTGTAATGAGAACAAATTAAGGGCTAGCTCTTAATTAATTAACTAAGATTTCGGTTGTGTAAGTTTGTAATATTGTGTATGTGTTTATATGATCGATAAAGGCTCATGTGTATGTGTATGTGTATGTGTACGTGTATGTGAAATATTTATGTCTAGAAGACAACGTACATGAATATTTTAAATTTTGCATGGCATTAAAATGTCAGTTTTTGTTTTTGGGTTTTTGGTTTGGGCCGTTTGGCACTACTAGTTGACTACTGTTCCTACAGCGGTAGGGTCCTTGCTAATTATGGGGTTGTTTTACAATTCAAAGGTCCTGAAATCCTCGCTGATTATCCAGGCCATGGCGCTTTCCAACATTACAAGGCCTCATCGCAAATGCCGGGAGACCAAATTGCTTGTAAGACTATGGAACTCGTTGAAAAACTGGAGGCGGCGTCAGCGATGGCGATGGCGATGGCGATGGCGATGGCGGAGCCTGTGAATAAGTCTTTTCGTGAAGGATTGGATATGGTTGAGAAATTGGCAAATGGGTCATCATCATCAGGTGTTGAGGCGCTGCCATGTGGCGGAGACGGGGTTTGGCGAGTGAAGCTGATGATTGACAGCAAGCCATTGGAGGAGATATTTTTTCTGAATAAGGCAACACTGAGACATTGATTGAGATTATGAGAATGGCTGCAACAAATGCAGGCTTGCCACGTAGCGCTCAAAAGCAGACAAAGAGCCTTTGGGGAGGAGGGGATTGGATCAAGCCGCCTTTTTTCAAAAAGTTGTCAAAGTTTCTTATTTTAATTTATTTTTTTAGAAGAGCCTTCCTTAAGCCCGTGACATGAAACCTCATGTCGTTGAGTGTTTAAAACAGAACTGGGTTTTATCGGAAGGAATTGTGCGTTTTTAGCAGAAATTTGGTGCCCTTCAATAAAATCTGAAATGGAATTACGATGGATCCAAAAAAAATGCCACTTCATTATTTAATTAGATGAGAAAATTAACGTAGTAATTTAGTTATGCTATTTTAAATAATTAAGGGTGTAGTTAAATTAGTTTAGTTCAGTTAGTTTTAGTATTAATTTATAGATAATTAGTCATAAATTTGAATCTTAATGATGATATATTGTATATAAAAAATTCAAAAATTTTCCACTCCCCCGTAATAAAAAAAATTAAGAGCAATTAATTTATAACTCCTTAGGAATATATAACTTTATTTAAAAATTTTCATATAATAAAAATTTATAGGTATGGGCAAAACACCAATGGGCTTAGGTACCCATGGGTATTAGTTGTACTGGCAAAAATAGGTGCGGGTAGAATATACCCGCTTACTTGATGGGCATAGTGAGGGTTTTATCCACGGATGCCCTTACTCGTTGAAAACAATCTCGATTTTGAACCCCTTATTCTCTCTTCTTTCCTGCCAAATTTTACAATCCAACTACCCAAACACATAAAGAGCCCCAGGATCACGAATCTGAGTTTGGATTTTTGAGGTTGTACTTGAGTCGCACGAAAACGACTGAAAAGCTTTTAACGCCATTGGCTTCCAACCCTCAATTCGCGAGCTACAGACTCTGATGCTTGTGAAAAAGGGCATCGATGTAATTTGGTAATTTATGATTTCTTTGAATACTTTATATACGATCAAAATAATAATGAATTTGGTTTTCTCGTTTCGATTATCGTCTTTCAAAGTTTTCTATCGAATTCTAAATTTAAGTTAAAAAATCAAAGTTCCACTAAATTAGTAAACTTTAGGAATTCAGTCATTAAAATTGAAGAGTAATTTGGTAATTTAATAATTTTATTTTTGAAATTAAACAAAAAAAATTGGTAAGAAAAAAAATACTTAGAAATTAAAAATAAAATGAAAATGAAGGAAAAAAAAATTAAATGAGAAAATAAAAAATAAATTATCATAGGTATTCATTACCCATTAGGTAGGGTTTGGGTAAACCCTTAAAATTTGAGAATGAGTCTAAATGGGTGCCTATATAGGGTAAGGATTTATCCATACCCTCAAAAAAATTCATTTGGTCATCCCTAAAAATTAAACTCATAGGTCCTTCAAATAGTATAAGAACAATACAATTTAAAATAAACCAAAGTTTTAAAGTAAATTACAATTAATGTATTTCTCATTTACTTAGTAGGGAAGCTTTGTAATTTTCCTTTTGTTTTCATTTGGGTTGTGGTGCTCTTTTTTCACGGCAAGATTTTGATGAGGCCACTGTCATAGCCTCTTTTTAAGCTTTGTAATTACACCGATTCACCCTGTTGTTGAGGCACCACGTATTTGTGGCTTTCTCGAAAAACACATAAAAACCTGGTAGTGGAAGAGTGGCTTTCTCGTTTCCATATAACTAAAAAGTAGGTACACAAATTTCTAGGGTGTACCTAAAATGGTTATCATGATATATATATATATATATATATATATTACATATCAAGATGGTCTTTCACTGGACATTGATGGGTCACTTCTTCTTTAATTCGTAACAGCCTTAACAGGAAATCAAATCATTTATGGACCAACCTTGATACAATTAAGTCTTGTTTTTTGTGTGTGCATCGAATATGCACTCATTGGGTCTTGGGTGGGTGCATGGGCCCAATAATTCCATTCGGCCTCTCAACCTCTGTATTTGAATTGTTCAAATTACGTTGAAATTCAATCAGAAATTAGAAGCATATGTTCAACCATGCATGTTCATACCCATCGCCTCACAGCCTCAAATCCATCGTCTCCGTCAATCTTCCTCATCTCTCCTTTAATTTCTATCTTCGTCTCTTCCTCTTTCGTAGTGGGAAAAATATATTCCAAATTAAAATCAATTGATTCGTCTAATTTTCGTTACAAATAAAGAAAGTAGTTGATATCAAATTTATACCGATACCCATTATTTCGTGGATTCAGTTTCTGTTTAGGAAATATTATCGAACTGAATTACCAATTAACAATTTTATTTAGTACTCTTTTTTCTTTTCATTTCATATTTTTTTTTGTTAGTTTGATAGTATCTTCAAATAAATCGATGACGTGATATTATGGTATTAATTTGTATTTTATTTGTCACAAAAATAATCTTAATTAAGATTGAGTTTAATTAAATGACGAAAATTAAAACATTTTGAAAATTAAATTATAATAATTGAGTATAGATTGAGCAAACTTGAATAAAAATGTTTATTTATTTATTTATTCTGGCATTTTCACTAACGCTAAAATCATCTAATATAGATGTCCTCCTTACTAGAATCTTACCTAAAATGACAAGACTTGTGAAACACACAGAAACCGATTCCCACGCATTGACATGATTCCCAATGATACATGCAAGGAGAGAGGAAAGAGACAGTCTCGGTATCTCTGTAAAGCAACACAGCCCTTCATCTGTCTGGCTTCTTGAGTGATACTGATTGATCTATCCATAGATGTATTACACAGAGCTCAAGTCCCATCATATCATGATTCCCTTTCTGACACCTGCTTCTACTACTACGATCATCCATCTCTTTATTTTCCATGCAAAACTAACACTGTCAAGTGTCAATCTCGACACTTATCACAATGAGGGAACAAAAGCCGACAACTTTTCTGATCCTTGCCACTTTCAAATTGAGTAAAGCAATAGTCTTTAGTTATTTGGATCTATTTAAACCCACATGTTCCCTTGCTTTCTTTAATTTTCTCGTTCATTGTGCTTCATTTCCATGGCTTCCTGTTTCCTTCTTTTCTTTGTTGGGTTTCTTGTTTTGGTTGCAAACTCAGATGGGTTTCAAACAGAGATGGAGAAGGAAGAGCTTTTAGGGCTTTTTGAAGTTTTGGGTGCCCTACTAGGCGACTCCAGCTGGGCCCAGGAGCACCCACAGCCATGTGATGAGACTCCATGGCCTGGTATTCAATGTGAGATTGGTGATGACCAAAACCCTCCGATCTTTCATGTCACAAAGATCCACATTGGCCCTGATATTCTCACCCCTCCTTGCAAATCCTCTGCTTACCTATCACATTCCCTTTCTAAGCTACCTTACTTGAAAACCCTCTCAGTTTTCAATTGTTTTTTAACATCACAAGTCAGTCTTTCTCCATCTCTCTTTGGTGCCTTATCTTCTTTAGAGCACCTAGCCCTTGCGTCAAATCCAGCCCTGGCTGGAGAAATCCCCCCAAATTTACCCAAAATTACCAACTTAAGGGTCCTGAGCCTGTCACAGAACAATCTACAAGGACAAATCCCTTCCCAAATTGGTGGGATGGTCAACTTAGAGCAACTTGATTTAAGTTACAACAATTTCAGTGGTCAAGTACCACAAGAAATTGGAGGGTTGGAGGCTTTGGCTGTTTTGGATTTAAGCTGGAATGTTCTAGAAGGTCAAGTGCCTAGCTCTGTTGGTCAGCTGAAGCTCATCCAGAAGATTGATTTTAGCTCAAATGGGCTTAGAGGCAGTTTGCCTCCAGATTTTGGGCAGCTCAAGAGGTTGGTGTTGCTTGATTTAAGCCATAATTTCATAAATGGGCCAATCCCAGAAGCCCTTTCTGGGTTGGAGCAATTGGAGTATCTTGTAGCTGATAAAAACCCAATCAAGTCAGAAATCCCTCTGTTTGTAGGGAGGCTCATGAAGCTCAAATCACTAAGCCTCTCAGGATGTGGGTTGACTGGTCAACTGCCCAGCTTTTTATCTTCCTTGAAAAATCTCACGGCTCTTTCTTTAGCCGACAATAGCCTCACTGGAACAGTCCCTCCAAGTTTGGGGACTCTCCCAAGCCTTGATCAGCTGAATCTGAGCAGCAATCAGCTGAGTGGAGCTCTATCATTTCCAATGGAGTTCATCGAGAGGCTTGGGAAGAGATTGGATGTGAGAGGAAATAATGGGCTATGTGCAAAAAATCCACTTTTAAGAAAGACAAGCATAACTTTTAGTGATGTTATAAGTACCCCTCTTTGTCCGAGTGCAAGTGGACCAAGAGATGACGAAGCCTCGGCAGGTGAGCAGCACCCAAATGAGTCTCAGCGAATGAAGCCATTTGATCACCAGGATCCCCCTTTTATCAGAAGTTCAGGTTCTCCATTGTCTCATGAAAAAATGACTTCACTTAGTTTTCTTGTATGTTTCTTGTCTCATATTGCAATAAGCACCTTTCTTTTATCTATTTGAATGCAATTTCAGGAACTGGGTTTTGTTTGAATTAGCTCATTCTTAATTGGCGGGTCAATATTCTTTCTGAAAAAAAATGAATGGGTAAGAAATTAGACGAGTGTTTAAACCATGGCGCTGGCAAAGTCATAAGATTAAGATAAAAAGTAAAACTTTCCAACCCTTGATTTTTTTAATTTTTTTTTTCGTAATATAAACTTTCCACCTAAAGTGATGTATTGGATTGACAGTGTTCTATAAAATAAAGTAAAAAGTTTGTCTTTAAGAGATTTTTGGCTTTTGATGGAGGAATGAGAATGGCATCTCGTATGAGTCCATCAAAAGCTGATGAATCTCAAGTCTCATCATTCATCAAGTCTTATCAATGAATGTGTTGTCTATATTCTACAATAGCCTTTTGCTAAGGGAACCAAAAGGCCTGGGATCTGTATAGCTTTGAACGCAAGAGTTTTCTCACTTTGGGCTTAAGAGTGAATACTGTGTCTGTCTTTTGCCACGTACCAGTAAGTAACCTTCCTCTAATCCAATTTCACTCATGGTAAATACTCGATTAACAGTTTCCTTTTTCTTTTGTCTCATGGATTTGTTTCTTGCATCACAACGTTTAAATTTTTAAACTGTCCATAAGCTGCATATGTATTCTCTTATGTAGCTGTTTGAGTCCTTATAGATCAACTTGCATGCATCAAATGAATTAATAGAGAGCAAATGGAAAAGGAAACAAAAATATTCAGTTCATGGACCTGATGCATATATGGGCCCACAAAACAGAAGGACAATTGGATGCATTTTAGAGTTTGATTATTTCAATTTTGCTAACCTTAAAAAGATAATGACACATTAACAATCCTTGTCCCTTGGCATCATGGATTTATATTTTAACTCTTGGGCTTCATATAGAAATGTCTATTTCCACGTCAGTTTTCATCCAAATCTGAATATACATTTACTAAAATTTAATAAAATCAATTCGATTTTTTTATTGGATGTGAAAGGAAATACATAATATCTCAAATAAATAAAAACTTAATTTTAATTAGATATTGTTAGACCAAATAGTAAAACTTATGCGGATGGGAAGAGCAATGGTACAATGAATCATGATAGTCAACAGGAATGGTCTCATACTCTCATAACAAGTTGCACATTCCCAGGAAACAGATTGGTTGAGAGTGCAAACCTTGAAACTTCAATCCAATCCAATCAAAATTTATGTATTTTTTTATTTCTTATTTCTGATCTGGTGAAGGCTTTTCCTTTTGTCTTCTTCCATTCCAATTATTCTTTAATATTTTTTTTTGTCTGAATCACCGCCTTTGTTTGTTTGTGACATTAAAATTGCATTACTATTACACTGGGAGTTTGAGTTTGAGTTTTCTTTCTCTCTTGAGCCACCGGTGTCTGCAGCTCCTCTGTTTCTTCCTTTCATTCGGAGGGCTACAAGTAAAAGGTACGTTCTTTTGCTTTACAATTCATGCAGATTAATCTTCTTTCATTTGGGTTTCAATCAAAATCATGTTTGATACATTCAATATGAAATCTTTTCTTTCTTTTCTGCTATTCAAATTGAGCTTTTTCGTTAAACTAGTGTCTTATACTTAATCTTGATTTTGATAGGTGGGCTGATCAGAAATTTAATTCATCCATAAGAAAGTCTCGTCTTTTTTTTCTTGGTTTGTATATCGTACAGTTCAATTAAGATATAGTGCGTGATTAATTTATAATACATGTAAAGCGACATTCCCTTTGCATCAAGTTTCGTGTAATTGAAAGTGGGGGTCGCATTCTTGGAGTGAAATTGTGAAAACATAAAAGTTGAAAGCCACTGCTTCCATGGTTTGTACTTGTGTTGTGTGTTCTCATTTTGTGTTTGTTTCCTTAAGCAAAATTTTGCGGAAGAAACAACAAAGGAAGATACATATATCTCTAGGCCCAGTTAGGCAGAGGGGTAGCTTGATTTTTCTGAACTTAGTATTGCTTTTGGGATCACAAACCTCAAGTCTTGAACATAATTTTAACCGTCACACTTAAGACTATTTATTTAGAATCACTTGTTTCAATTTGATTCAGAATAGTGAGGGCATAGCATAAGCAAACAGCTGCAGAGATGGAGCGAATTACAAATGTTTCTGAGTATGAAGTAATTGCAAAGGAGAAATTGCCAAAGATGGTTTATGACTACTATGCATCTGGTGCAGAAGACCAGTGGACTCTCAAGGAGAACCAACGCGCATTTTCCAGGATTTTGTAAGCTTTCTCTTGTTATCAAAGTGCATTTTTAGATTCATTGAAGCTGTTTACTGAGATGGCTCCTTTTATTTGTCAATGAACAGATTTCGTCCTCGCATTCTTGTAGATGTCAGCAAGATAGACTTAAGAACAACTGTTTTGGGGTTCAACATTTCAATGCCCATCATGATTGCTCCTACAGCTATGCAAAAGATGGCTCATCCTGAAGGTACTATCTTGTTTATTTCTACTTCTTTACAAATTGAGCCTATTTTTTAAAAGATGGGCTAAATTTAATCTTGTTATTATCAATCAGGAGAGTATGCAACAGCAAGAGCAGCATCTGCAGCTGACACAATTATGGTTTGGCATCGTCTTCTCATTTGTTCTAAAATTCAATTTTCAGTGTTTTTTATTGCATTTTGTTTTAACTTTTAAGCGTGGGCTTTAAGGTGCAAGCCAATTACCCTTATTCAAGTTCTGTATGCAATTTTTGGTTGTTGTAGACACTGTCCTCTTGGGCTACTTCCAGTGTCGAAGAGGTTGCGTCAACAGGGCCTGGTGTTCGCTTTTTTCAACTTTATGTAAGTTTCAAATTCATCCCTTTTTTCCAACCTACTATGTTTGATGCGGTGGAAATTGCGCTAAATTGTTCCTTAGACTTTCCTAACAATTTCACTTTAAAGTTGGCACTTGGCACCCTATAAGGATTTCTAATTTCAAGTTTGAAATCATTGCGTGACAAAACATTTAATCAAGGCCTGAAACATATATACTTCACCTTCTAAGGTTGTCGTTTGTTTTGTTGTTGTTCTGGTTAAGGTGTACAAAGACAGAAATATTGTTGCACAGCTTGTCAAAAGAGCCGAGAGGGCTGGTTTCAAGGCAATAGCTCTTACTGTGGACACTCCAAGGCTTGGCCGCAGGGAGGCTGATATCAAAAACAGGCAAGCACACTTTCAACAACAACCAAATCTCATTGGTGTAACGAGGTCCTAAAGCTTTGTTTGATTGTTCTTGTAACAGATTTGTGTTGCCCCCAAATTTGACATTGAAGAACTTTGAGGATATGGATCTCGGAAAGATGGATAAGGTGTGTGAGCATGACCTAAATGAATTTCAATATGAGGAAAATAAGTTTCTTACCATTCTGTTGGTGAAATTGCAGACCAATGACTCTGGACTTGCATCATATGTCGCAGGACAAACTGACCAGTCTCTCAGCTGGAAGGTAAGATGTTGCTTCAAATACAACAATACAAGATTATTCAAGCAAGAACTCTCAAGTGACAATTCGAATGACATGTACAGGACGTAAAGTGGCTTCAAACAATCACTAAACTACCGATCCTTGTAAAGGGTGTAATTACTGCCGAGGACGGTATGATCCCAACAAAAAATCAACTTCCCTGATTTTTCTCTGTTTGTAGTTATGACAAACTCACGTGCTTTGAATGCAGCACAACTTGCTGTACAACATAGAGCTGCAGGAATTATCGTCTCCAATCATGGAGCTCGTCAGCTTGATTACCTCCCTGCAACTATCATGGCTTTGGAAGAGGTACATTTGCTCCATTTACAATATAATTTCGTTTTTGTTGTTGTTATTGAGATAATGATTTTGTTGAAATGGCTATGGCAGGTTGTCAAAGCTGTACAAGGCCAAATCCCTGTGTTTTTGGATGGTGGAGTTCGGCGAGGAACAGATGTATTTAAAGCTCTCGCTCTTGGAGCATCTGGTGTCTTTGTGAGTGAAGCAAGCGTATCTTATTCATGTTTGTGTTCAAAACGATTTAGCGCATATTCTTCAAAAATATTCTAATTTCAGATGCATTTTCTTTCTCCATGTTTGAATTTCAGATTGGTAGACCGGTGTTGTTTGCATTAGCAGCTGACGGTGAGGCTGGTGTAACGAAAGTACTTCAAATGTTGCGTGATGAGTTTGAGCTAACGATGGCATTAAGTGGTTGCCGTTTGCTGAAGGAGATCACTCGCAACCACATTGTGACTGAATGGGATCGTCCCCATATTGCACCAAGATTATAAGCCAGATTGCATTCATTCTGTTGAATTGTGAAAATTTGGTGGTCTTGATGAACTCATCATTCAACAAATGTACTTGAAAACTCTTGCATTGGGAACGTGGGATTCAATGGTAGTTGGTACTTGGTACTCAAATAAAGAGCTGGTGCTACTAGCTGATTAGCTCTCTAGTTTCTTCTGTAATTATAGTGGACTCATGACATGTTTAGTGGAATCGGAAAACTTAAAGAAATGAATAAATTCTGGTGACTAGTTATCTGGGTCTTTGTTTAGAGGGTATTTAAATAGGGTATGGACATGCAACGTGTTTCTAATAGAGGTAGGTACGGTACGGTTCGATACGGATATAATATTCAAATTCAAACTATTAAAATTATAACGGTTTGATATGATTTAGATTTTCTAAAATTAAAAATGAAATCGTTTCGATTCTTACCGTTACTACCAGTTTGAATTGAATCAGAACAATTTGAAATTGTTCAGGTATAAAAAAAAAAAAACCAAAGATATTAAAAAAAATAGCAGAATTTTCAATATTCAAAATTTTATATATTAAACTTGCGATAGAATGGATTGCAAACGTGATCATTATATTAAAATTTATAAAACAAACATTATCATTTAATAACTTTTTCATATATTCTTATTTGGTTATATATGTATTTATCTGTATATATATTAATATCTTTTTATTTTTATTTTTTTATGTGGTATTAATATACGATTTTTATTTTTATTTTTTATGTGGTATTAATATACGATTTAAAAATTAATATATTTTTTAAAGGTCTGGTTTTAATTTAACGGATTTCTAAAATAAAATTCAAATCTAAACTATTACTAACGGAGTGGTTTGAATCTCAAATCGTTTGACTTTTATATAGTTAGCTTTAAAACGTTTGATAAATAATAATTTGAAACAGATTGATTATTGATTTTAATGAATTCACCACCTCAACTTTTTAATATCTAATGGACCTCATTAGTTGAATGCCATATAATAATAAAGCCCATTGCTTCGTTTTGGATATTTTTCCATGATTGGATTGTATGGTCCATGTGCAGTGGACTATAAAAAAAAGAAAGATATTTTGATAAGTTCATGTTCACGTGACATCTGACCGAGCAACGGGCCTGTCACAATTTTAGACTAGACTACGGGACAAGTCCACCAGAAGATCTCAAGGATCACACAAGTCTCATGCCTCAAAGTCTATCACTATTACCCTAACCTAAACCCTAGACAAATTCTATAAATAAGAAGACACTCTCCCATTAAAAGGGACTCACTCTCTCCCTTCTCTCTACATATACTACTTTCTCTCTCTAAAGGTTCTAAACCTGTCATGTTTGTACAAACCATATCATCATGTTATTAATGAGAGAACATCAACACCGTGGGCGTAGCCCGATTTAGGTGAACCACGTACTTTTATGTGTTTGGTGTGCGTGCATGTCTTTACAATTTCGTTGATACAATTTTTGTATCAACAGTTCATAATCGTCATGAGCACGAAATCTAATTTCTTCTTCTTTCTAATGCTGATAAACTAATATGTTTATTGGAATCGAAAACCTAGCTAAGTGAATGAAAATTGGATCAATTCTCTTGCGCCTTATTTATCTTATTTATATTATGACTTATGTTTTCTTTCTTGAGTGGTCGAGTGGAGCCAAAATATTAGACTTGAAAAGTGATTGACATTGAGAAAAGCTTAGCCAAACTCCATGGTGGAAAATGGAAATAAACAAATAATGGTGATCCAAGTGTCAATTAACAGTGCCATATCACCTAATTACTCCTCGACCGAAAAGAATGAGAATCAATAAAAACATTTCAAACGTTTCTTCCTTCTCTTCCTTCTCCATTATCAGAGCTCCATATCAATTTTCCAGATTTTTATTGAACCTATATAATTTGTCTATGTTGGATCCAATTCTAAATACTAAATTAAGCCTAAAATCATAACGAATATTGTAATTGCCGTATACATATGAGTTTGAATACGTTTTTCGGTTTTCCCGTAGTTTAGACTGGATTTTAAAATAAATTATCAGTTTATTAAAAATTTGAAACGAAACCAAATTAATTAGAGAGTTGGGCATATATAAAAAAATCTTATAAGTAAAAGGGAAAAAATTAAACAAAAAAATGAGCGCATGCATCTCGTTTCAAGATTATACTTCAATATATAGTTCAATCTACAATTAAATTATGACCTCTTATCTATTTTGTTTCCGGCAAATTACCGAACATTTTCGGGTATTGGATTTCAAAGTAAAAGTGTCATTTTTTTTTTGTTGGAAGAAAAGTAAAAGTGAAAAAAAAATAACAGAACCAAGCTAAATTAGAGAGCTGGGCATACGTAGAAAGTTCTAATGGTATATATATAATGATAGAAGAAAAATCAAGAAGAAGAAGCACGTGAAAAAAACGATAAATAAAAAATAAGAGAATGATGGCCGGTGAGAGATCGAGAGATGTGGAAAGACTGAGTGCATGTACATAAAATGCTATTTACAAAATAAAAACTCAAACCAAAAAATGGTAGCTAGTAATTTTCATAGACCCTGGTGCTGATCAGGTGCTGCATGCTATATATTGCTATTGCTGGGAAAAATAAAAGTGGTTGAAGTACGCAGTCCTAGTGATGACGGTATGGAGATGTAGCTTGGACCCGGTGCTTTCGCTTCTGCAAAAACCTTTGAAGTGATCTCTTCATGGACGGACTGGGGGAGCTCGCGACGGGGCTACACAGCGGAGACACCTCATTTGGCGAAGATGGCTCCGATCTCCCACTCATCGGAGTAAATGGAGTCAATGGACTCTTTGCCCTTTCCTCCATTTCTCTATTTGCTAGAAAAAGGATGGTTCTAGCCTGCAACATATATACCAACCAAACTTATTTAGTTTAAGTTTTATACCCTAATTGATATTTAGTTCAACTAGAATCGACTCTCGATCTTTATCCTTTCCTTTATGCACAGCTAAAGATTTTTCTATAATTCTCATGAATTATCGTAGCTTTTTTCGGAAATAATTTGAGGTCGTTGAACGTATTTTAATTAAAAATGTGAAAGAAACAAAAAAATATATAATGACCAGACAAGGCATATGCATGAGTTTTGTTTGGTGGGTTTCTGGTCAAAAAGTGCTTGCTCTCCAATCGATCAAATCATTTCAACATTCCATGAAGTTGTTAATCAACATTAATTCCATGAAAAAATTTAACCCAAAAGCCACCTTAATTTCTTGATAAATTAATATTGAGAGGAAAGAAAAAAAAAACAAAAACAAAAAAATTTCATAAGCTAATGAATTAAAGGAGGAGAATATTAATTAAAGAGAGGCTTGACATACCTGAAGCTCAGTGACATCACGAACACACATCATTCCATTATAAAAAATGGTGAGCTGCTGCTGCTGTTGTTGATCTTGTCTCTGGGTTTCATCCGACGACGGAAGAGGATTCTGATGAAGCTGAAGCTCCAAATTGCAATTTCTCCTCATCTTGATCGTTTATAATGGACTCAGAAAGAGATGAAGATTGAAGAACAGAGAGAGAAATGGAAAAAATTAGAGTGAGTCTGAGTCTATGGTTATGTTTATGTTTATGTTGCGAAATGACATATATCATGAGATAGCTTATGCTTTATATATAAATATATGGATCATATTTCTACAACGAAGTATGGGGCCCAGCAAAAATGTGACTATCGAGTCGTATATAAAACACGTGAAGCACGCACGATTCAATTATAAAATGTGATCAGCGGCGGAGGACGCCGACGAAAAGTTATAGCTAGCTACTAGCTACTGCTGGCTAGCTACCTTGCTTTTTTTAATTTCGAGCACGTGTTGAATGAGTTTTTAACGTTTTATTATTATTTCCTTCGTTTTGGCTGCTGCGGTTTTGTTTTTTCTTGGATTTCAGAAATTTTCGACTGCTTTCATATTCACTCACGTGTTTTTGCAAATTTCAAATTGCAATCACTAGTTGGCAGTTGGGCACCAGTTTCAGCATGATCGACATCAACTTGCAAATTCCTTTTTATTTTTTCCAACTTTAATATTGGGATCATTAATTTGGTTTGGTGACATGTTCCCACTTGTGACATGTCGGCTTCATCACTTGGAAACCAGACACACAAAGTTAATTGTGTATGTTTATTATAATGAGTTACATATGATTATGACTGTCTACATTAATATATCTACAAAAATTATTTATACACTTACTTTTCCAAAAAAAAAATACGAATTATATATGTGCATGTATTATTTAAAAATGGGTTAGATGAATTGAACAATAAAGATAATATTTATATCACTGATGAAAATATCGGTGAAATGTCGCCGATATTTCGTTAAAAATAGTCGGCGGCATATAAGAGGGGGGAGAAGATATCTCACTAAATTTCGATCGTTTTTCTTATTTTAAGGAGATAGATCTCATTATTTACTTAAAACGATCGAGATCAGCTTAAATTGGGTGAAAAACAGACATAAAATGAGCTTAAACTAGTCGGATCAAGCCGTCGGGTCAAAAAAAACCCGAATCGCAGACCCGTTAGAGGTAGGGGATGACTGGTTTTATGTTCGTATTTATACTTTATATATTATTTGTTTACTTATATTTGTAATTGGGCTTGCTGGTGGAATTGGTTGTGGCTTGGTTTTAAATCAAACCCACCTCGGTTTGACCCCAGGTAGGTGCGATTGTGACTTTTTTTAGTTATTTTCCTTCCCTGCTTGCTTTGGTTTTTTTTTTTTGTTGCTTGCTTTGTTTTTTTTTTTTATCATTTGTTTTTCTTATTTTCAACTATATTTATCTTCTTTTTTTCAATTTTAAATATATCAATCATTTCCAATTTTTGAACAAAGATTAACTCTTTTTTTTATTTTTTTTTCAATTTTAAATATATTTACTCATTTTATAATTTTTTTTTCTATTCATTTTTTATACTTATTGTTATGTTTTTAATTATATTAACATTCAATTATAGTAATTCACTTCAATTTATATTTATGTTTAAATTTTTATATTACTAGTCATCGACAAAACTCTATTTTAGTATATTATTTATCATATATTTATTATATCAAAGTCATTTTATAGTTTTTATTAGTCCTATATAACCATCATTGGGTACTTAAGTTTTTCCCAAAGTTTCATTCCAAATTTCCAACTTTTAGACCGAATCTCCGTCATTTTTATTGACCGTAAACGATATCGATATCGATATCGATATTTGGGGCGAGATATCCGTAAATTTGATTAGCGATATATCCGTCGATATCGATATTTTAATCCTTGGGTAGAATATAATCATAAAAAGACAGTGAATCTTTATAAATAATTTCCAACAAAATATTTACATAAATCCTAAAATTATATTAACCAAACCCGCATGCACTCACGTACATATGTGTAGATTAATTATTTTTATTTTGAATTTACTTTTATAATTTTTTGAGAAATAAAGAGAAATGAAACAAATTCAAAAAATAGGAGTGTTTGTGTAACTAACTAACTACTCCACTAAAATGTTATTTTTAAAAATTTAAATATTTTGTTTTCATTTATTAAATGTAAAAAGTTATTAATGAATGTGTACTAATTTTCGTCCAAAAAAGTTGATGAAATTTTTGAGCTTTTTCGCTTTATAATAATAAAGATAAAGATAATACTTACTAAGATGATATCGTTGTAAAATGGATATAACTATACCATTAAAATCAAGCTATCAGTTATGACAATAAGACCCACAAGTCAATACAATAATACTAATATGGACAAAGAGGATATAACTATACTAATTTTGGGAAGAAAAAAAATTATGTTTTGGATGATTCATCTTAATGAACAAATTACATGAGATTTTTATGTCCAAATCATTCAAATTAATCAATCCAAATCCAACCGTTAATAATAATTTGGATTATAACGATTGTAATTCTAATTTGGAAAAAAGGGCCGCGTGATTGATTGATTAGGTTTTGGTCGAGGATGGGTCATGGGTGTGCAATGTAGTTGGCTAATGGCGTTGCAGCCAAGTGTTTGTGCTATAATTCTAATTTGGTTTTGCTTTCATCTGGGAATTAAAATAATAAGATTAATGATATCTTTGTGTTAATAAAGTCCCTAATCCCTGTTTAACTTGTAATATTCTTTCTTCGTTTGTGTGCTTGCTGCTGCTAACCTTGTTTTAAGAGACTGCAAAAAAGCAGCCCACCTGACAAAGCAGAGCATCAAGCTACAACTTCTATTTCTCTATTATTATCAATAATAATTAATTAACACACGTATTTCAAATTTCACCACACATTTCTCCAACAAAAAAAAAAAAAATTATAATAGCAGTCAGTTTACGTTTGTTATCATCTTCAGTTGTCTAGTATGATGCCCCTTTCTTTTAGATCCTTTAATTTCTGAATTCAGATTTTCAAAATATCTCAATTTATTATTTTGTCTCATTTTCTTAATAGATGAGTTTATCTTCATATTTTAATTTTTAAGGGGTAAGATTTATGTCCTCCCCCAATTTAGGTATTGCTTCTTTATTGGCGAGGAACGCTTTATATCCCTCTCATTGTATGTTTTAATGAAATTTGACTAGTGTGAGTGTTTGAAGGATATGAGGGCATTCTATTGGAGGCTCGATTTCCACTCAATTGCTTTGTGTATTGGGAGAGTAAGCTACTGTAACAGTCGGATGACTAATTCCTGGTACGACTGAAAGAAATCGCATTGGACAAATGACACATTTTCCACCATAGTCTGAAGGAAAGCAATCGCGAGCGAAAAAGATTCAAAGACTAGATGGTTCAATGTTGAATTATACATAATAAATATAGGTGTGACGGGCCGGCCAAAAGATTGAGATTATAATACAGTGCATATGTTCCCTCTTCAATAATCAATATAGGTGTATGAACAAATTACCAAAACATTGAATCGGTTCTTGTTAAAACCCAACAACCTCGGGCTGTTTGAATGCATAAGCCCAACTAAACTGAACCGGGCCGGCTAATTTTAAACCCAAATGATATTGGGCCGTGTGATTCCATCATGAGCGGTTTCTCGTGAGTGGTTCACTTCAGTTAGTTGAGCTAAGCCACCAACAGGTGCATCACACGGGAGCGGCAGCAACGGCAACTTTAATTCGTACCATATAACCACCTCCACATCCTTATCCCTTCCACTTACAGCCCTCCACGTCCACTCATATGTCTAATTTCGTAGTTTACACAACTTCCCTCACTTACGTGGCTGACTCTCCACAACTCTGCTCCAGCCGCTGCATGTAGGCGATACGAACTCAAGATGGAGGCGATGAAAACTAAGCGCGACACTCAGTGAACTCAAAGTAGTCTCAATAAAATCGCCACACCGGTTTCTCAATCCCTCCGCCCAAATCCGCATATAAACTTGGACTCTCTAGCTCCAATTCTTCTTCATTCTCCCCATTTCCCATTCAAGGTTTCTTGGATTTCAATTTCCAATTGCAGAATTGAAATCCAATGGCCGCCGTTTCACAGTGCTTCGGAGCTACTTCGGCTGCTTTATCAGGCTCCTCCAATTCCAGGAAGCTCCACCTTCCTTCCCGCAGATCCCTTCCAGGTCCGCCTTGGTTCTTTTGACCTCTAATTCGGCTCCATTAATTCGTTCATTGATTCATTTGTTTTTTCTTTGATTTGATTCAGGGAGGAAAGCTAGCTTTTTGGTTGTCAGATCTGATGCTGGGGCCAACCCGATTCCGAATTCAAGAGGTCTTCGGGCTGATCAGCTAATTACCAATGCTGTTGCAGTTAATCATCTTTTCTTTCTTTACTTTTGAATTTTCTTCTTTTATTGATTTGAAATTATGTTGAATTTGTTCGTTGTAATGCATTGAGTTCTGATTTTGTTTTTGGGTGTTTTTTCTAGACAAAGGCAGATACCGCTGCGGCTTTGACAGCATCGAAACCGGGGTGTGTTTCTTTATGTTGTTCGGAACTGTGAATTGCAAAGTTTCAGTTTTTGATTGTTTTTAAGCTTTTCTTTTTGGTTGAACTTGATTCTCATACATCACAAGTTCAATTTTTTGGCCTATCAATTTCTGGTTTTTCTGCATGTAATTCAGTGAATATGAAGGAATTTGTAGACCTGCAGGCTAGCATTAGCATAGTAGATACACTTTGTATGAATGCTCTTTCGAAATTCAGTGTCCGACATTCTTAAGTAACATTGAAAAGATTATGTAATTAAGTTGGGTTCCGTATATCTTATTGTTTAGGAGTAATGTTTAATCAATTTTCAAAATAGGTTCTGTACAAGACATTGTGAAAATTACATTTCTACCTCCTGTATACACAACAATAAATTTGAAATTTCCATATTGATGGTCGAATCTTGACATGCCTGCTAAGGAAGTGCAATTCTTAGGTTCAATGAAGACATGCATTTGTTGTTACAATTGAAGATAATGTTTGACATTAATAACTGATAATTTCTTTTTAAAGTTGAATAGTTACAAGTCATGGTGGATGTTTCCTTTTAGGTTTACTTATCCTTTGAATTGAAATGAAATGTATTGAATTTGCTTTCGATTTTTCTCTTCTCACTGCATATCTTTCCAGTGCTCTACCCTGATTTATCTTTATCTGTGAGTCGCCACCATAACGTTTGTTCAATTACCTGTGAAGTTATATGTGCTTGAATAGGATGAGTAGGTTATAATATAGTTCAATTAATATGTGAGTTGCACCACAACTAAAGGATCATTCTAGAGTTTGTTTGTTATTTAGCTCTTCTGTTGCATATTGAGGATAGAAATAACAGGATAAGGATTCTTTCCTTAGGCATGAACTTCTGCTTTTTGAAGCCTTACGTGAAGGATTGGAAGAAGAGATGGCCAGGGATCCCACTGTATGTGTGATGGGTGAAGATGTTGGCCATTATGGAGGATCGTACAAGGTGACTCAGGGCCTTGCTAATAAGTATGGGGATCTTAGGGTTCTTGATACTCCTATTGCTGAGAACTCCTTTACAGGTATGGGTATTGGAGCTGCCATGACTGGTCTGAGACCAATTATTGAGGGTATGAACATGGGATTTCTCCTTCTAGCTTTTAACCAAATCTCCAACAACTGTGGTATGCTCCACTACACTTCTGGTGGCCAGTTTAAAATACCAGTGGTTATTCGTGGTCCTGGTGGAGTGGGAAAGCAACTTGGGGCTGAGCACTCACAGCGTCTTGAGTCCTATTTTCAGTCAGTTCCTGGAATCCAGATGGTTGCTTGTTCAACCCCTTACAATGCCAAAGGTTTGATGAAAGCTGCCATTCGTAGTGATAACCCAGTGATTCTTTTTGAGCATGTGCTGCTATACAATCTTAAGGAGAGAATTCCAGATGAGGAATATGTATGTTCTCTTGAGGAAGCTGAGATGGTTAGGCCTGGGGAGCATGTCACTATCTTGACATATTCTCGGATGAGGTATCATGTGATGCAGGCTGCCAAAACTCTAGTGAACAAGGGTTATGATCCGGAAGTGATTGATATTAGGTCGTTGAAGCCATTTGATCTTCACACAATTGGGAATTCTGTGAAGAAAACACATCGTGTGCTGATTGTGGAGGAGTGCATGAGGACTGGTGGAATTGGTGCTAGCTTAACAGCAGCAATCACTGAGAACTTCCATGACTATTTAGATGCCCCTATTATATGCCTGTCTTCACAGGATGTGCCCACTCCATATGCTAAAACATTGGAGGAAGTGACCGTCGTTCAACCTGCCCAGATTGTGACAGCAGTTGAGCAGCTCTGCCAGTAATCGCAGAAGCAGCACGCGCACAGACTGTTCTAGCAATCTCCAGTTATTTTCAGATTTTGATAGAAGTTTTTGTGTTGTTGGAACTTGTAATTGTTCAAAGTGGTCTAAGGTTCTTTGTTTTTATTTATCATAATGTTCTGAACTATGAATTGTTAATTGAGATTTACCCATATGGCCATATGTAATAGATATAGAGGTTCATTTAATTGCAATATAAAATCATTGAAAGGCTTGCTTTGGATCTTTTCTATGAATTGGAATTTCGGCAATAAGCATTGATCTCTAAATTTTGATAATTTTATTGCCATTATTTGCTTAATCATGCCCGAATTCATTTCCTTATCATTATTCGGGATAATATTTGCATCTGATTACGGTCGTATTTAAAATTTGAAACCATCTTCTGAACAAAAGAGTAAACCTGATGGGCCGATCCTAAACTTGATGGGCATCTTCTGAACAAAAGAGTAAACCTGATCGGTCTATCCTAAACTTGATGGGCCTATCTGTAGGATAGGAAGAGCATTTGAAGTATGAAAGGTCATGAGTCGGTAGTCGGTACAATTGTATGAGATGGGCGATGCAAGAGGCCGTACTGTTTGTGGCCTGCTCGATCGGTACAACTGTGACTGACCGATACTATGATCGTAAGGAGATTTATGATAATATAAATTAGTGTCATATTTGCCTATTTGGGCCGCCAATTTTTACATTTACATTTTATACCGCATTTGAAATAATATCAACCGTTGATTTAATTTAGCGGAGTTAATCATTTCATATTGTACTAGATAATGACATAGGAGTTTTACATTATCACTTTGGAATCACAACTGTACGCAGCAATCCAACAATCAAGACACCATATAAAGAAGTAGATATGCTAGAAACAAAACTGGGATCATCTTTTTTTCTCCAGCCTTGACGGACCTTAATTATAGGACCAGGAGCAATTGGAATTAGATTATCATTTTCCACAAAACCTATCAAGTTTTATCGAAATTGAAACCTACCTTTAATATTGGATATTAATGCCCAAAAAAATTTGGGTTTGGGAAGGCTTTTGAGTTTATTAGTTTGACATTGAAATAAAATTGCTCCAACGTAACTTAATAGATCTCCATATAAGCGAAAGGGGGAGAAAGATGCACTCAAAAACAAAATACCTATAGGAAATGAAAGATGAAAGAGACATGAATAGTTCTAGATGAAGAGGGGGCAACAGAAAGCACGCCCAAATATTATGAATCAAAATATTATTCCGGGAGAGGAAATGAAGGGTAGAAAGGAAATCGCAAGTCTTCACCCCAAAAAAAAAAGGAATTTGCAAGAGATGGTGAGGAGATATATATAGATGGGTAGTAATAACTAATAAGTTGCTTTGAGTGAAGTTTTTTTCTAGTCCGAAAAGGCTGAACGATGTGGAATCCGTTAGATTAAACTAATGGTTAGTATTATTTAAAATGCACGTAAGTTCGCAGTATGTAAATGTAGAGGCTCGCAATCTATTGTATAAATATGTATCGACTAGTTTTGTTGTTCATGGTTTGTGCTTGATACATAATAACATGGATGTCTAATCGCCAAGTGGAATCTGCAATTCTTACGTGAGTAATAATATTGATGCCAAAATCCAGGAAAGGAATGAATATAGAAACACAAATGGTTGTAATTATTTTCTTATCTTCTAAATCTGCAACAAAATCAACCCATGTGGAATGGTTGGAACTTGGAACAATATCAAAACTGCCTAGATTTTTTCTGGGTTTATTATTGCACAAAGCCTAACCCAATTGGGGATTAGATTAATGATAAATATTGCTAGCTGCTAGCGACGATCACTAATTTGTTTCTAGCTGCAACTTGTCTCAGTCAATCTCATCAACATAATTAAATTGGTGATGAAATCTAATTCTGTTTCCCCAAGATTTTTGTTTCCTTGCCTAATGATTATAATTATCACTAGACTAATCATCTATTAATCAAATATATCGATCTAATTATGTAGCTGCATTGTACTGTGATCGATCTCGTTAATTTTTTTTTTTTCAAGAATCTTAACAAAGTACAAGGCGCACACATGCACCTAAGAAAACTTGCTTAAACATGTCCTCATGAAACTTCGTGTTGAGATGTGAGGAAAATGCCCAAATCGGAAAAGCACAACTACAATTTGTGCCTTATAAGATCTTGGACTACTCCCTCCATAGTCAATTGGTTTTGGGGTGAAACCTCAATTTCTTACAGCTTGTAGGCATGGGAGCGAGTGAAAACACACATGAACACATGTACATGACATGTTATTAAATAATTAATTAATTTACTAGAAGAAGATGAAGGAAACAAAATAAAGCACGAAGAGCAATATTAGGTTGAATCATATGCATGAATCATATGCATGAACATATGTATATATATATATATATATATATATATATATGGTGGATGGTATACATATTTTTTAGGGCTAAAATGTTTTCTCTTGTCTCCTTGCCATCTACGGCTGTTTGTTTTCAGACATGGCCGGCGCCGCCTTAAAACTTGCATTTAATTTCAACCATCGGGGATTGTGGAAGGAGGAATCGAATTTCGAATGTGGTGACGGGTGAGTGACTCGGCTTTAGATTTTTGGATATGATTTGTTCTTCCGATCCTTCTTGTGCCGAACTTTTTGTGCTTAGCATTAATCTCAACGTACCTACTCATTTCTAATAATTGAATATGAGTATATGACTATAGCTTTTGCCATTTTAATTTTCAGTCCTCCTGAATTATGTTGTCTTAGTAAACTGTAAACGTGCATCTTAATTATTAATTTGGTAACAACTTAAATATATGTTGTTCCATGTTGCCCTCGGCCCTCAGGTCTTCTAGGATTTTGTAACTTCTCGCATAAACCAAAACTAGACGATATTTTGCTACAAAAGGAATCGCGAATTATATAATCGACAATCACTAAATATCTCTAAAAGGTTAAGCGAATACGTCTAACCATCCTTATCAAAGTTGCATATTGGAGATGGACGTACGTTACGTTCGGGTCATGTTCACGTGAATGTTGGGAGGATGTGGCTCGGTTGATGAGGCACATTATAGTGCATTACACAGTAGGGCAGTGTCGTAATATTGTGGATCTGGGGAACCAATGGGAGCAAGCCACCTTGCCGCTCCATGAAAATGACTCTGCAATTATTCCCTTTACATGCAGATCGATGTACAAAGTGGCCCAGATAGCAATGGAGATGGATATGCATGGAGCCACACATGCGGGCATGGCCTAAAAACCAGCTAGTCCTTTCTTCTTTCATTTGTGTGAGAGATACCGAGTACGTCTAACTCAGAGTGTCACACCGGTACCTTCAATTTATTTTTGTTTTGGATTGGAGGATCACGGGGTCCGGCCCTATTATATATACATATGGGACAATATTGAAATTTATGCTTGTGGGGGCCGGCATGGGAGTTAGGACACCAAAATTGATCATTTGGTACGTACATTTGAACAAAACTGTCCTTTATAACAAATATCGATTGCAACCACGCAACTTTCTTTGTTTTCTTTCTGGCTCTATTGAACCGTTGGATATATAGCTATTGCATTATAATTTGGTTTCATTAAGTGTCTTGATAGCACAATTCTTGAAGTTATAATTATATACTCATATCATCTATACGTGTGTAGAGGGTACGCGTAGAGCGCACGACAGATCGATGTTCAATTTCTATCCATGAATTCCTCAATCCTAGGACAGAAACCAAGTCTCTCAGTCATGTTCGATCTGCTGTTTGGCCTCCATTGAAATGTTTCTACTGAGCTTGAAGATGCAATTACGTACCTCATGTCCACATCCACCAATTTATTGTATTCAATAAATGAATTATATTTATTTCTCCACATACTTTTAAATTAAATTACACGTCTGATCTTTGTGCCCGTATCATATTAATATATTAATATGGATATATAGTTCTAGCTAATTTTATGGGAGTATATATTCTTCGCGACCTATATAAAACCAGCCTGTAAAAGCCTTGACCACATATTGTTGCTCACCAAGTTACTAGGAGACTTCAGAGATTGCTTATAGATCGATATGCTTTGCTAAATTATTATTAAAATTATTCTTCCTTTTCTTCTTCTGTATGTGTATGTCTACATACATGTCCACACTAATTAACTTTGAATATTATAAATATATATATATATATATATATATATATACACATAAACAATAGTCGGAAGGATCTAAAATCGCTTTTCTAGCCAAATGTATGCATGTTTTCGTAGTTGTAAACTTGTAATTGGTATAATTGACACTGATTACGTATGATAGTGATGATGATGATCGATATGATAGTGAAGGTGGTGGGTGACCAACATTAAACCTTTCACACTCAAAGTTTTGAGCTCCGCTTAAAATCCGAGAATTACACCATATAAACCATAAATTCCACCCTACTACTTTCCGAAACTTTTCAAAAACCCTAGATCCTAAATTTATGAACCTCATACAAGAGATTTCATCAAGGTAATAAAAAAAACTAAATCACAATTAAGTAAAATCGCAATTCTAAAGAATTGAGTTTATTTTTATTGACCAGTAGTTGTATATACGAAAAGAAAATTAATTATATATTCTCTACGTAAGTTTGATTCTAATGATAGTCCACGAATAACATTATTTCTTAATAAATTATTCAGTGCTAGCTATATATGCATATACGCTAGTATGCTAGGATAGATTCATAACGAGAAGAGAAATTGCGAAGAGTCTATGCATCGAACACATGGCTGTAGTAGATGATCATGAGTCATCGATTGATTGAGTCATCATAATAAATCGATCACATAAATAAACTTCCCTTATATATAGGGTTTTGGCCAACATGGGAGTCCCAATTTCCTGGATCTTACATTGGCTACGTTTTGTTTGGATTCCAAGGAATTTGGTCTACCAGAGAGAACAGAGAGCAAATGTTGTTGATGATGTAAACCAATATTCCATTTGTTGATATATATATATATATAGCCATATATATGGCTAGTCATGAATCATGACTATGATGATCAAGTATTCAAATCTGTTGCGTCTCACACTAGAAACCTGGAAAAGGAGGGCCATGCAGCAGCCATTTTCGATTTCGATATCAGACACAAATTATCGTACACACGCCTCAATGTTTGCTCGACACCTGGTTACGTATTTACATGTACACCTATCTTTTCTTTTTCCGCTTATTGTGCTTACATACAAATAATATACTACTATAAATTTAAAAAAAAATTAAAAGATACTTGGCACAAATATATATTGTAACGTTCACATTCAAAACAAATATGATTATGTGACGATGCCATTATGGACCATCTGAGGATAAATTGTGGTTGTGGTGGTGAGAGCTCGATGGTGACAATGCTGCTCGATCATAGCTAGGTAATTATATATATAAATGAATAATATAATTAGAGGTGTGATGACAATGAACAAAGTTGAGATTCCATTCCAAAATATGTCCTCTTATGTGTGACTTTTCCAAATTTTTCGATATATCACGTGATGATGCAATAGATACATGTGATCGAGGGTAACTCCGTTCTAAGAAGTTAATGTTCTACTCCAAAACCAATTGACAATGAGGGAAGTAATCCAATATCATATAAAGCACAAATTATAATTATACTTTTTCGATATCAGATATTTTCCTTACATCTCAACAGACAGATCGATTGATAGGGGGTTGCTAAAGCATAGAAGGTACATATAATCTTGTGGAGGGAAAGAGCTTAAATGCAAGATAGAATATTATTTTATGTTTTATGAAATCTTGGAATTTAAAGAAGCTATACACCATCAATAAGTTGATTATTTATTGGATCTTTTTTTTTTTTTTGCCTGATTGAATGGGAACTAGGGGTGATGATCGAATCATGTGGCAATGGAAAAAAAAAATGAGAAGGCTGGAAATACAACTGTCTTAATTGGTGGTCTATATATATTGACATTAAAACTAACCACTCAATTGCTAGCCATTGCTAGGTTTGGATAATTAGATATGCAATGTAGTTGTATTATATAAATATATATATATTAATTAATATTTGGCCGACCCGAGTACGTACCCGACCACAAGCAAGACACACTTTATTAATACTTTTTGGTTTATTTAAATCCTTAATTTGTTTTTATTTATTTATTATTATTTGTGATTGGCCATGTTTGATGTACATCCATGGGATTAAGGGTTATTAATTATTTTCTGTGTGCTTATTTTTGCTTATCCTTCATCAGCTCACTCACAAAAGTTCGGTATTAATGTTGGTGGAAGTGACG
Source organism: Prinsepia uniflora (assembly GCA_032719365.1). NCBI lineage: Eukaryota > Viridiplantae > Streptophyta > Magnoliopsida > Rosales > Rosaceae > Prinsepia > Prinsepia uniflora. The sequence continues at coordinate 81,819,577 of CM064866.1, read as the reverse complement.
AAGTAAGAGTGGCCACTCCCCAACTAATCCTACGTTAAGCTCTTATATAATATTAATTTTTACTCCAATTGGTTTTGAAATCTTAATATTTTATACGAACTGTGGGTTTTTCTAGCTGAAATAAACGTACGTATTAGCTAGCTCTCATAATTAGCTGGAAAAAAATTATAATGTTACGTACTTACGATCGAAAAAAATAGAATTTAAATGAATTTAATTGATACATGGATAAATATATAGTACTTTTCAAAATTATAATTTCAAATCTAGCTAGGGTTTTCAAATTTATAAGAAGGAATAATTAAACAAATATTTAGGGTTACTCATAAATGATTGCCTAATATAATAAGATGCTTGTTGTGCATATAAAAATATATAATATACACAATGATTATGTTTATTCAAACACTATTCACGTACTACAACATAAAGTGCACATATAATATACGAAAACACGCCAATTTTTTATTTATTATTATATACACATTAATATATATGTATTGTACGCGTCGTCGTATTCCACATAAAACGTGATACAGCTTTGTCTAATATGTGTCTACAAATTCTTACGTAGTGGGAATTATCGAGAGGACGTGGTTGCTGCTGCTGCACACACATATATACACGCATACGTACATATAAATACATATATTTACATATTGAGACTACTTGTTACTGAGATTTCGGCCTTTTTGTCCGGACCAAGCAACATCTGCCTACTAGTGGCGGCCATTGTCGGTCTCAGACGCGACTACAAGCTAGTAGGCGGCCATTGTCGGTCTCAGACGCGACTACAAGCTTACTGTCCTCTTCTTCTTCTTCTTCTGTATTTTTACTTTATTTATTTAGTGTGAATTTTTTCGATTTTCTTCTTGGAAAGTTCGGCTCATTTTGATTCATTTTTAGACGGACTCATCTTTCTTGGATGCTTGTTCATTGATTTTCGGCCTCTAGTCTTGCAAATCACGTGGGTTTCACATGTGTGTGCATGTAGAGGCAATAAAACGTTCCAATTTAGTCACTGTCTTCGTCTTTGTATCAATAATCTAGCTAGTTCTTCTCCACCACAGTCGATGGTGGGATATTTGAATCGTATTGGATAATTTATCAAATTAAATATAATTTTAATACGAATTTTCATTTTAAAAGATAAAAAAAAAAAGCAATTATTTGATAAAATCCTGCTATTTTAAATAGATTGTACTTTATAAATTTTCTTCTAATTAAAGATTGAGGTTTTTCGAATTACGTTACCGTTTCTACCTAACATTCAAAATTTCTAACATACGCCATAACCCATAAGCCGTATATGTGTAAATATTATACATACATTAAAGACAATTCAATTCATTCCTTTTTTTTCAAAGTTTCATTTTTGTTGCGGCGGGTTTGTGGGGGCCGGAGATCAAACTTTTCAAGAGAGACAATGATCACTTTAGTCTTCACTCTCGAGGCTTTTGTTTCTTGGTTTGATGAGCCACCGACATAGTTGATTTTTTTTAGAAGATGGTTTGATTTAATTCTTGCATTTCGGCAACATGGTATTCTTTTCTCTTTTCTCTTGATTGAATTTTTTTGCCGACTTTAAGAATTATCGGGAGAAAAATAATTCAATAAAAAAGAGAGAATATTATATTACCAAAACATAATACCAACAAAAAATGCCATATATATTAGTATTACGATTGAATCAAGCCTAGGAATTAATTACCCGACAACCAACACGTGTCTAACGTACGTGAAGTTGGTCATCGATCATTCATTTTTAAACTCTATATAACTATTAATTAATTACTTAGTTAAAGAAATCTTGACGAAATTCCACGTTTTGTTTTTAAAAAAATAATTATATAAATTGATTGTCTCATGCATTCATTTTTAGAAAACTCATATATAAAATGATACTAATTAAGTTGTATAGATATTTTTTAAGAAGCTTTCGTTTTCATACATTCGCATTCTCTCTACTGTACGATTGAATAATATATATATTTATATTAACCAATAATGTACGCAGCTGGTTTAGATTCTTGCCTCAATTATTTTGACTTGAATTGACGTTTGATTAGTGTAACAGACTAATAATACAGATTGTAATTAGATTAATCAGCATCATATTGCGTACCAAATATACTATCTGCCAAGCTTAATTATATTGGAGCTAATTTTTTGAGGTTGATCATTGGCTAATGGCCCGCCGGCCATACAAATATAGCCTAATACTGAGAACATATATAATTTTAGTAAAAATAATTAACGAAACAAAATTAAAAAATTAAAAAAAAAAGGGAAGAAGAATGATGATTAACAAAGGCAAAACCTGTTTAATTAATATATAATTATAAAGAGGAGGGACCTAGCTAGCTACTAATTAGCTAGTGTTGTTCACATGCATCAAAACATACATACAAACCCGCAAGATTGTGTCGCCATTCTTCGTCGCTTTAATTTAAAGAGTGTGGTGGTAAATAAAGGGCCGGTTCGATGTTATTTTAATATGGGAATCATTTTACTCGTGCATAAATTTACTTTGCAGTACTGAGTCGATTGAGTTTTTCTTCCTTAGGCCGTGAGTCATAATAAAAACCGTTCAGTTATTTTAAATTATCATTTCAAAATTATTTATATAAAAATTATTCGAGATAATTTAACTCTTCAATTCTTTATTACATATATATATATATATGTAAGCTCACCATGCATGAAGATCATAATTGCTATCAGCAATACTGTTGATTTGTTAACGGACTCAACTACTTCTAATGTTGTTCATTTTTTTTTTTGGGGGACTGATATATATGATCTCAAAATGATGAACAATTAATTACGATCACTATATGACTATACGTATAAAAATTATTTGATTCATCAAAAACATAATACAAGAATACCGCCAAGATCAGTGGGATGTACGTATATACATTACCATAGCTACTTCAGCTGCCACCAACATATATATATATCCAGTATTATTCGATCGGGAGTGGGCGAGTGCGTCATAACAGCACTAGCAAGTGACACTATATATATATATTTTGATGTTAATCATGAGGGGATTGAGGAGCTCCATCAATAAGCATCTGGCTTCTTAATTAATTTGGTATATTGATCGACGTACATCTACAGTAGCAGATGATGATGATGATGATGATGATAATTGTATTAATCAATAAAAATAAAAACGTGGAGATGATATATATAGCCATTCAAAATTAAAATAGCTTTCCTCATATATATAATGTATTTGGAAGAAAATATTGGAGGGTTAATTTAGACTTACAGAGTTTAGACAAAACACCTCTGTGTGATAAAGTTAAGTGGGACTTGTTTTTTGTTCCCCAACCCCACTTTGCTTTAAGCCCGTAACTGTCATTGCCCATAAACTTCTTTTCGCAAACTTATGGTCACCATTGATTCTCCGGCAAAATAACGATAAAACCTATTTTAATATTACAAATTAAATATCAATATATATCCACCCTGATTATTGGTTATATTTACTTATATTTATTATCAATTATTGTCTAATTTATCTTTATTTTATATATTCATTTTATCAACGAAATTTTGTATCTCACTTAAAAAAAATTATATTTTTCAAAAAATATTTATTATAATGAAATTGATACATATGTGCAAAAACGTAACTTATTTAATAATGAATGTGCACATATACCCATGAATTGGAATACCATGCTATCTACGTATCACTCTTATTTACCGCATACATGTTTTGTTATTAATTTTTAAATATCCATTGTTAGTTAGCGTCAATATTCATATCGTGGCACTACATTATAAAATAAGATATTTTCTATGATATATAGGTCGTGATCAATGTTATTTAGGCAATCATCATATGATGTTGATGAAGAAGAAAAAAATCTCTTGTAAAATGATGAGTATGCATCTATTCAATCCATATTATTCATAACTACTTCATTTTTAGTATTGAAAGGAAATGATTTTTATCCTCCTATTTTATTGCTCCGCACTCTTATGTTAATTTATGCCTATTAATTATGGTTTTTTTTTAATTAAAGGGAAGAGGGAAATTTTGGAAAAATTTATATAATATCTCATCGAGGTTCGAACTTAACACCAATTATTTATAATTCAACGCTATAACCAACTGAACTAGACGATCATTATAAGGAAAAAAATCAAGTGTGAAAATTACTTTTTATAACATAGTATGCGGAGTACTAGATTGCAAAATTGCTTCCATGAAACCAATGTAATATAAATAATATAACGAAGATATTTTAGACCGCGAATTCAACGATGACTAGCTAAGAATTATATATAGACAATGCCCAAAATTATAAAGAATTATCAAGTATGATAATCACTTAAGAATGGAAGATGTTTTGACACAGTGATGCGATTGGTTTCTTGGATCCTAATTCCACCTATCATCCCTAATCAAGTTTCTCAATTATATTTGATCTTTGCTTCCTTCTTACCTCTTCCTAAAGGTTAGGCGTTGATGCTGGCTTTGACCAGTGTTAATTATTGGTCGGCATTGACAAAAGCCAAAAGTCTTTTCAACCGACCGCTGGTGGGTATTTCGGGTTATGTGCCGACAACCAATCCAAAAGTTTCCGAGCTGACCGGTTCAACGCTTCTCCTTTATAAAAAAAAAAAAAAATGGAAAAAAAGTTCAACTCTGGTAATTCACTAAATTAAAATTATTTCAATTACATCTAGCTAATTATGGTTATAAATCCGAGTGCTATTTGCTTTTGAGTACGTTTCATTCAAAAGCGTTCTATAAAATTTGATTATAAATAAGCTTTGATAGATCAATTTGAACGGTAAATTTTGTATAATAAAAGTGCAACACGTGTCATGTAACGTAAAGCTGTAAATTAATATACCAGAATCATTTACAACAGAGAGAATGAGGGAAATAGATCCTCTCGTGAGTAAATATTACACATACAACATAAACCAGCTGAGCTCGCAAAAGTTACCTACAGTCCAAAGCTACAAGCTGGTCCCTGCCGAAGCCTAATTAACCTTACAGCATCCCAAAAGAAGACCGTAAAACAAAAAAACAAAAACCACTAAAATAATCTACAAAGCCTAACAGAAACAGGAAAAGTTGTTAGGGTTTAAAAATATTCTAGGAGAAAATTCCGGGGACTCTGTCTCTCTCGCTCCCACTCTACAATCCCTCTGGTAATTTCTCCCTTCCTATTTTTTTCGACACCACCAACAACAACGACTTTAACCACGTACTCATTTTTACGCCTGATTTACCAGCTCCTTCGATTCAACAAAGGTCCCGTGAAATCCGTACGGAACCCTTGATGGCAGTTTCACCGTGGCTTCCACTTTCAAATTCGCCGCGTTCACAATCTGAAGCTCCGACTTCCAGGTTTTCTCGTCGTGAACAAATGTCATTATGTACCCATCGTCTTCCGATCCGTTTGAATCAGTGCTCGGAACAAAAAACGGCTCACCCCCGTATTTTTTATCGCCGTAAATAAATTTTTTTACCTCCCCGGTGAAAAGATCCACCTTCGCGAATCCCGAAACTTTTGGCCACGGCTCCGCAATCGCTAGATACGCGAACCGGGTTTTTCTTCCGAGCCGGTTCCGGTTCACCATTCCCGCCTCCAAATTCACATGCTCTGCTTCCGACAAAATCTCCCGCCGAGTCGACTCGCCGGTTTTCAAATTAAGCCGGATTTCGGACAGCACGCTCTTCAAGCTCTCGTCACATTCGTTGAAGATGGAATCGGGCGGCGTCATGCAGGATCCGATCACGACGACCTCGTCGGATTCCGGTTCCTCCCACGCGTTCCACAAATGGAAGCAGAAGGTGTCGGGGGACTCGACCCAGATGATGTCGTCGGCGTTCACGGCATTCTTCTTGAGAATTCCGAACCTCGATTTCTTGTTCTTGTTGTAGATCACCGGTGAGCCTCCTGTGATCATTTCCTGGAGCTTGAAGACGACCTGCTGGTCCGGAATTACGACGTAGCTTTCGGTGATGGCAAAGTCGTGCATCATGGTGGGGCCTTCCAGGGGGATTTCTACGTCCGGCGATTTCGTGCCGTCCAGGGAGAAGTGGAAGTACTTTAAATACGGCTTCTGAACGACGTCGTAGCTGAGCGCATGGAGGGAGCCCGATTCAGGGTCGACTTTCGGGTGGGCGATCATTGTGGACCCCAGCTGCCTGTTGAAATCGTAACGACCGACCGTTTCGAGGTCGCCGGATTTCGTGACTCGGACTTGGTACGGCAAGTCGTCTTCCGACATGGCTAAGAGACGGTTGTTGAAGTAGACCAAACCGGCGTTGGCGACTCCGGTGCCCTGATTTTTATCGATAAGGCCCAACGCCCCACGTGCATAAAACAAGAGGAGGCGGGCGATGCCGGAGTGGCCGTGAAGCTCGCCGATGGCTTTGGGGAAAACGGGTCGCCCAATTTCGCGTTCCTGGATCAGCCTCTGTGTCTCGGTGAAGCGGCAGGCATAGCTGGCGGACCCGGACCCGATGGTTACGGCGTGGACCATGCCGTCACCGTCGAACAGGTGGTGCCCGGCGACGGGCTCGAATAAAGGGTTGGCACCGTTTCTGACGTAGACACCGTTAATGCAGTCCGGAATGGTGCCGGTAACTGACAGATTGTGCCGGACGGGTTGCTCTGGTACGGGTGCGTAGTTTCCGGCGATTTGGACACGTGGGTCGGATGTTTTGGGAAGTGGGTTTTTGAGCTCGCGCGAGACCAAGGCGGATTCGAGCATGTCCATGGCGGTGGCTGCTGCTCTCTGCAGTAAATTCCATTGTGGAAGTTGATGAGTGTCGGTACTTGGTTTTTTACAAGTGGCATCCTCTGTAATAATAGGTTGATTGTAACTGTGGTTTGGAAAGTGAAGAACCGAGGGAGATTGTAAAGCACAGTGGATGATAGAAGACGAGTTTTTGTGGTTTTTTCTCCTCAAGGAGATGGACCTCTTTCGGAAGGCCAAAGGATCCATTAATGAAGAAGAAGAAGAAGAAGATAGAGAGTGGGGCATTTGGGCAGTAGCCGTAGCCCAACTATGAGGGTTAGGCGCTTTAGAAAAGGTTGCAGCCATGGGTGTGTATATATGTATGCAAGGTATTTGTTCTTTTATGTCTCAGCGAAGCTGCTCTCGCAGTGTTTTTTTTTTTTTTTTTGAATTTTGAAGGAAAAGAGAAGAGAGCGAGAAAAAAAGGAGGCAGAGAGAGGTTTGGGGAGAAAGGAAGAGAATCTGTGGAGTATAAATAGAGTTGGGGATGGAGGCGAGGTGAAAAGAAAGTTGTTTGCTTGTGAGGGGGGTTCAAGTCCAGCTCAGACATCTTAAGAAAAGACCACGTATTGCGTTGGATTGGTGCAAAGGGCATTTAGGAATTATGGAGGGAGGGAGCCTGGAGCCTGGAGCCTGGAGCCTGGAACCTGGACCTGGCGGCTCCTATATATATTTCAATTTCTTTTTCATACAAAATCAATCATATCAATTTCATTTACACAAAATGTAATTAATATGTTTACTATGCTTTGAATTTCGTTGACTCACCAAAATAAAATATTGTCACATTATCTCTAATGTTATTAATTAGGAAATGAGACTGAAAGCAACCAAACATGTTCACTTGTCTACTTGCTACGTACTCTTTAACAAGAACTTAAAGAGAAAAAGCATCTCAATTGACGAACATTAAAATGGGTAATTTTAAAAGAGCGAGTGGACTTAATAATGACCACGTTTATTAATTGATAAATTAAGTGTTCACTGTCATAAATGAAGAAAATTTTATGATTGGGATGTATCCATACATTGAATATCAACTTCCTCGTGTATATATATACTTAATATTTTCTCGTTTAGTAATTTTGAAGATCGAGAAAGTCTAATTTGAAATATTCTATTATATTATAAATTAAAAAAAATATATGGATAAATCATAATTGAAATGACACATCTAAGTTTCAAACAACCCACACATACATAATTATATAAATATATTTTGATGAGTGTGAAAATCACATAAACAGATGAGGGGAGAAATGAGCGAGACCTGCATCAGTCTCCACTGTCTCTATGTCTATGTCCAAGTGATGCCCTTATTTTATGCAACTCCGCGTCCCTCCCTCTTCGATGAGCCCTCATAGTTAGGTCACCCCACCCCCCACGTGGCCGTTTTCTACTCTCTTTCCACCGCTCAAATCTTGGTCAAAATCACTTGCCCGCCCCCACTTCTCTCTATCCTCCGCCATCATCACACACTCATCTTACGCAACAATAAATTTAGGTTTTTTTTTAGTTAAAATGCACTAAAAATTGCAATTGCAATTTTATTTTATGCTTAAAATATTTGTTTATCTCACCTATCACCAAAAACTCACCCTTCATATTAAGCTTTGCACTAATTCTATTAACTGTATATAATAATCATCAATTTGAAGAGAAGTTTTTACATCTCAAGTTATAATGATATGAATGAGGTGCGAAATTTACTTGACGCGAAAAATTGAGATGGACTTAAACAAAATTGAAATCGTTCATAACCCATCATAATTTGTTTATATCCGCTCCAATTTGCCGCATCATGTGTATTTACTGGTCGATTCATAACCTCGTGTCCTAATCAAGATGACAATATTACCTTTAAATTGACGATTATGGGATGAAATTAACTGAATTAGTGCAAATTTTTGTATGAAGTGTGGGTTTTTAATGACAAGTGAGACAAATGAACATTTTTGGTGCAAAATTAGATTAAAATTACAGTTTTAGATGTATTTCAACTAAAAAGCCATAAATTTATGACTATTTGAACCTTATTTATTTGTTAACAATATAACCCATTTTATATAAAGGATTATTCATTGATTAATCTTTCACAATATTAATATTTATTCAAAATTCCCTTAACTATATTTTTGAAACTTTCCAATCGCTCACCATCATAATAATTACTCAACGACCTTTTTAAAACTTTTAGTCCCTATTTAGCAGTTTTTTTCCCTTCTATTTTATGAAAATATCACTCCCACTTATAAAACTTTTTTATTTTTCACTTGTTCCTTTTAAAGAATATTGTAAAAACAATCAAATTTGAAATAAGACAATTAAGAGCAAAAATACTTCAAAAATACTTTTAAACTTCAAATTTGAAAAAAAAATTATTATTCGATATTAAAATATTAAGTTAATCATTTATGGTTTAGGATTTAGTTCTTATATTTAGTAGCGCCACCCTTACCTAAAACACTACCCCCACCGAACCCCACCTAAAACTTTTTATACCTTATTTCGTTAAACCCCAAATAACACGGATTTCATTCTTAATTTTTTTAAAAAAAATCAATTATAATATATATAAGTTTAATTATAAAAGTGTTTTCTCAATTTAACTATATAATAGGGGGTTAGAATTTTAATTGTACATTGAAAAATAAAAATAAAAATAAATACTTATGACTAAAAAAATAACATAAGTACTTTAAAGTAGAAAATTGTAATTTTCTAATTTTAAAATAAAGTATAATTTTGTCAATAGTTAAAGGAATAATTTACTCTTATATAAATAACGTACATGAAGGAATTCGCGCGCCATGTTAAGATAGCTATCAACAAATTGGACAAAGGAGTGAAATTAAAGCACATCTTTAAGACATGATCGATGTGATAGATCTTCTCCATAATTCATATAGCCTCGCTCCATCGGCTCTGTATCTCTATTTCGCATTTTTCATGTTTTCGTCACTTTATATTAGTATCACTTTATATTAGTAAGCACGAACCCAAAAATTAAAAATGAGATGGGATAAATTTTAACGTGAAATGTTTTCATCAAATTTCGAAGGTATCATATGAATTTTATTATTACAATAAATAAATTTATTAAAAATACATATATTATACAAAGAAATAACTAAAAATCATGCAATATAAAACACTTTAATATATTGTATGTTTTACAAGGACAATATATCATATGATCTCCAAAAAAAATATTTTTCTTTTGTTTAAGTGTAAATAAATTAATAATTTGGACTATAAAACTAACATTATATAAGTTTTTTTCTTTGAGTTTTTATCTACATATACTAATTGTTTCGACCGTATATATATTCTTGTCTTTATTATTGTCACACATATCAATATATCATATATACTTTTTGTTTCTTCACTTATATTTTAAAATCCCAACCGAATTTCTCCATCATATCTCAACCACCCGCTATAATAATAATAATAATAATAATAATAATAATAATAATAATAATAATAATAATAATCTCCCCTAGCCTATTATCATGATACACTGCATAATCCCGATTCTAAAAAAAAAATGAAGTAATGATCATTAATCATGCACTTTTTAGTGTACGTTAAGGAAGGTATAGCATGAAAGATTTGAAGAATAATGAACGCATAATTATCCTCTACTTCTTCTTTTTTTTTTTTTTTCGTTTTTTGGGTTGCTTTACTCTTTCAATTTATTTTTTCCTTATGCATACGTTAATTTGAATGTGTTAATATTGATCCCTATAGGATAGCTGCGAGTCTTAGATTTGATTTTGCGAGGTCCCAATAAATTGAGGTGATGATGCAAGATAATGGAATTGGGAATATTCATTAATTAACGAGTGGATTTATATTGATACATGGTTGAAGGCTTGAAAAGGCTTATATATAGGTGGGTAATTTGGTGTGTGATTTTGTGTCTGATATCTAAGCCATGCACCGGAGGCACTGCTGAGGGCCACCGGACAAATTAACATAAAAATTAAGGACGATAAAGATGGCTGACATGATATGGTGTCTATCATCACCTCTCCATTCTTCATTGGATTGATGTAGGCAACTGTTGTTGTGTGTTATTTCTTGTTCAACAAAAAGATCGACAAAATTAATTAAACATATATTTTTAACTTCCGAAACCTGACCTAGTTATACCCTAAGAGAGTGGGGACAGCCCTCTTTAATTTGTAGGGCATATTGTTAACATATTATTAGGGTTAGGGTTTTCAGCTACCTATGTACTAATTTACTATATTTGTGTTTCACCTTCTTGTTAGTTGTTTCTGTTACTAAAACCCTAAACCCTAAATTGAGACTACCGGCCCAAACTCTAATCGCGCCCGCTTTCCTCCTAAACACTAATTAACCGCGACTCCCCATTTTTTTTTCTTTTTCCAAACCTAATTGCACCACCCGATTTTGCCCTTATTTTAATTAACCTTACTAGCCTTCACCTCAAACCCTGTAATTAAGCAGACCACCTAATGAATTAATTAGGTTATAATGAGCGAAAATCGAATGGAATTTGGATTAAATTCCATAATTAGGCACGTTTTATCACGTGATGTTTTACTTACTATTAAATTGCGAAACTCGTGCAGGATATTTATATATTCACGATGTGCAAGACAAAATACATCAGATCAGTGTCTGGGACAAATGTGAAGGACAAGAACAGATGGGTCATATATTAAACAAACACGTAGCATGATCGTGTACACTCGGTGACATTAACGATGAAAGTGGTGGAGCTGCATGGCAATTGACCCTATAGTAACGTCCAACATACAAGTTGCAAATAACCTCCAGTACAAGATTGTTAGTATTATAAAAACCTATAACGTAGCTAGCTAAGGCTCCAAATTTCAAATTCCAGACTACATATAAATACATGGCCATTGCTGGCTAATTAAAGCAACAAGTCGACCGGTGAAGCCAATTTAGGAAAATGTTGCAGTCGTTGTATGTATGTGATAAAGAAGCCATGAGACTAATATCTTATATTGGCATGCAATATGCATGGCACTTGCTTGGCTTGACCCTTGTCCTTCGACACTGACAACCCACCAAATTATTGCTACTGCTTCACAATTTGGGGACAAATATACTGTTAATTAAAATGGCTTGAATTGCATGTGATCATATATAAACCCATCACTTCATCATTATTGCATTAGTTGCACGTATGTATCATAATCTCACTTCATCATTATTGCATTAGTTGCACGTATGTATCATAATCTGCATATATCCGCGGTATGTTCTATTAGCGTGTAAGAAGTTGAGGTTCTACTCCAAAATTAATTGGCAATGCAGAGAGTAGTTCAAAATCTTAAAAGGCACAAATTGTAGTTATGTTTTTCCGATATGAGACATTTTCCTTATATCTCAATACGCCCCCTCATTTGTGGCGAATTTTCTAACCTATCACGTGATCTGATACCATGTAAGAAGTTGAGGCTCCACCACATGCAACATAGGGTTCACATAAATCATAATGGCTGTTTTTTAAAATTTATCCTGCTTCATTGTAGATACTACGCAATCTCGATATCATTTCACAAGTTGTGATTAAACTTTGATTTTGAGCAGCTCGTTGAAACAGTGCAGAAGACAATTAAGGAATTAGATGCTGTTGCAGTCAATCCACTTGTAGTAAGATATGACACTTTAAATTTCAATGGCCATGCAATTAGAGATAGGCCCCGTACGTACGTCCACCGTTCATCCGATTGCCATTGTCGACAATGACAAACCAAAGAAAGTAATCAACAGTCTAACGTACTATACGGCCGGGGACAAATATATGAAGCTACTTCATTCTAAAATACGTACCGCATATATATACGTTGACATAATCCATTCAAATAAATAACCATATATTGTTCTTGAAAAAATTAAATCAAAACCCACGACTTTCTTTAATTAACAAAGCGAAAATTAATTGCCTGTGTCGATCGATCTGTAAAAAAAAAAAAAAAAGAACATCGATTAATAATTATATCCAAATTAAAGCTTTAGCTTTCGGTTTTCGGTTTATCCATAATCAGTAGTACTGTAGATGAAAAAATATATTTAATTAGCCATGAATTGATTTGATGAGAAAAGGACCACCTTGCTGGCCGGATGGGGTTTATGCGTGTATTTTAAAGATGAATTAGTTTAGTGGATTACCCATAATCATTCAAAAGCTTAGGATATAACTAAGTTCATTTGTGATCCATGATGCCGGACAAATCACATGTTAGCACTCAAGTTCAGTTTAATTAAGTAATTAATTAACCCAATTATTATAACTATAAAATGGACCAATAATTAATGACTTAATTAATGGATGAGTTTCATACGGTGGAGAAGTTGGTTATTGTGGTAGTTAGCTAGCAGTTGCCGCGCACATGGAATGCACAATGATCGATCACAAAGAAAGTATTATCTTGTAAAGAACTAATTTAATTAATTAGAATAATGAACAATAGTCCAGAACTGTTCAAAAGATTAATTGAGATTTATGAAACTACGTGGTTCGAAATGAACAATATTATCAGTTGATCGAGGAATAACAAATAAATATGTTTTATGGCGATCGAGCACTATATATCTTTCAATAATATTTATTTTTACTTTCACAGTAATAATTTAATTCGACGTAAGTACGTACGTACTCTCCTAATGATAATAAGTATGTATGTTGTTGATGCAAAAAATGGATCAACCTACTCCTGCCTCGCTGAGCTTCCTTCGCGATCCCTCTCGAAATATTGTGGCCTGCACAGGAAGAGGGTAATGCAAAGGGACACCGGTGTGATGCCGGCCGAACAGTCTCCGATGCTTAAGTCAGTTAAGTAGGAAGGTATTGTTGTAATTTAGACAGCGTGAGGGCAAGATTGTCATTACCTTTTGGAGGGGGATGCCCTTGTATTTATAGTAGCATTGAATGTGTTTGTTGGTGTTTGTCAATGTGGGATAAATGTTGCTGCCTCTAGGAGTTTGACAGGTGTCCTGTGGTGGTCCCGGATAGCATTTATGACTTGTCAGTAAGCCTTGCCGACCAGATTTGGTCTTCCTATGTCGTTCTTGGCTTTGTTGGCGTAATCTGAGACTTGTCTGGGACTGGTGGAGCGGGAACAGGTCAGATTGGTTCGGGCCTCTGACCAGGCCGACCAGTTTAGGTATGAACATATGTGAATATATATTAGTTTGTATCTAATTGTAGAATATTAGATAATATGTGTACGTACGTATTTAATTTGACGTACATACGTCGAATTCCGTACGTACGTACTCTCCTAAAAGATTACCTCTATATATATAGTACGTGTTTGCTGGCCGGTGTGGCCTGATCCAAGGAATTAGCGGCCAATGATGGACAATAATTTGAAGGAATATCAACAATTGTTGTTGCTTTTAAAAGTTTGAATACCAAACAAATATAATTGATAACCATGTGATCTCTTTAAGGCCGGATTTTTTTTTTTTTTTTTTAGGTAGTTGTACGTACGTGCTCAAATATGGATGGAGGATCTTTTGTGGGTACACAGTATGAGTATTTTAAAATCAATTAAATAAAATCCTTTGGCCCTTAATAGTTGTTCAATATATATCAAATATTATTAAAAGAAATGGAATTTAATTAATTTTTTTTGCATAAGATATTCTGTGACTGTGATCTTAATTAAAAAGAAAATAAGTGATTGCACTATTACGGTCTAATTTGTAAGGTTTAGTGATTGAAACACTTAGTCTGATTAATTTGCTCCTAAATCTGTCGTTAATTAAACATGTATGATTAACGCTCTCTTATAATAATGAATTAATATGTGTCATCTTTTTTGTTTCAAGACATTTTAATTTCATTTTTCCAAGTTAACCAACAACTAAGGAAGACTTATAAGTCTTCTCGTGGCTATAGTGTCGAATGAAATGACATGTAAATTATTGTATGCATAAAGTGGGATAATGAAGATTGACCTACATTTTCAAAAGTTAAGAAGTAATATCTGACCACCTAACTATATAATAAAATTAACATTTCGTAATATCTCATCCTATTGACTACTGAAATTATTATATTAAAATGTATTAATGAAAACTATTAATTCTTGATTAAAATATGCTATAAAGATTAACTCTATTATAAAAAAAAATAAAAAAATAAAAATTCTAAGATGTATAAATTAAATTGATATATAGGTCAACGTAAACATCTTAGCTAGGGTACGTACATTTACTTGTCATAAATAAAAATAGCGGGCAATTGGAGAAGCATGCAATGGGAGAAGTGGGTAATCATTCCCATTTAGATGTTTACTAATTATATAGAGAATTAGAATATTAATGGAACCCGATTTTCATTGTTATTACTTACTAATTATTATATACGAATCAGAATAAAAATTAAGTGATTATTAAAATGCCCTTCTTTTTCTCAATTGTCTCAACATTTCATTCGCTTGTCTAATCGATCACCCTCTCAAAACTCATTTATTGACAGATTGGATTCATTACAAAATAAATAAAATTGTTTTTCTTCATTTTCTCAAAGATTTGATCCATTATAAAATAAATAAATTATTGAGTGAGGTAATCAATTGTATGATATAGCAATTAGAGTTATACCACTCTAGTTTCTCATTTTTCATTAGTGTTATATATGATAGCATAATTATTCTTTGATTTGGTATGTGATAGCCTCATAGCCACATCTACGCAAGCAAGCAATTGCAGGGGCAACTGCTCGATCACCTACGCAAGCAAGCAATTGCAGGAGCCCCAAAAGGATCCGCCAACAACAAACACTAACTCCAGCAGCCCTAACACCATATGCCAATAGCATTAAAAATACAAACATAAATTAACCTCAACATGAAGGAGAGCAAAAGAAGAAAAACAAAAATAATCGTAGTTATATATGGAGAAAAAAATTGAAGTATTTAAAAGACAATCAAAGTATCCTTAAATTCATTGTGGTTGAACTTTGTTGTAACGACCCGGATCATAAATTAGGGTCATCTTGGAAATTTATTTGGAAAATGACGATTTTGCCCTTGTCTTGGAAATGACATGTTAGTTAAGTTTTCCTTGGAGACACTTTTGGACATTTTCCTTTGATCGTTGCGTATATATCAAGTTCACGAGTTCGTAGACAAGCGACATGCGAAAATCAGAGTCCGTGGATAAAAATTAACTGTCTGAAATAATAGGGGCATAACAATAATTTTGGAAAGGTCCAGGGTATAAATTGGGGTACACTCTCTCTCCTCATGAGACTGGCCAGATATTTTTCAAAACACACTCTCTCTCTCTCTCTCTCTCTCTCTCTCTCTCTCTCTCTCTCTCTCTCTCTCTCTCTCTCTCTCTCTTTCTTTTTGTGGTGCAACCACCATACCCTACCACTGTTATATTATAAAATGAGTATAAACTACCACCAAATTCAGACTTTTCGAGGGATGATCCCAAAGGTATACTCTAGACGAGTTGGAATATTGGATTGGGAATCTAGATAATTTGGAATATCGAATTGCGACTCTGGTATGAGTCAGGATATCGATTAGGGGCTCAGGCAGAGTCGAAAAAAGTCGATGAGTTACCGGCAAGTCATGGTTGTTAGCTAAGGGAGTTATTGGATGTTGGGATATTGCATTGCCATGAATTACGACTGAGTTCGGGGTTATCAAACTAGGTTTACCTCGTCTCTAGGATTAGTGGGTTTTGTGGGCGGTGAGCCCTGGAGAGTGATTTATGTTTGGTTATATCCATTGTCTCACAAATTTTTGTGTTAGGAGTCGTAGTCTTATAGTACTTTAGGAACTTCGATTAGTTGTCAGATGAGAGCAGTACCTGATACGATTTTTGTGATTCTCTTTTTGGGGCAGGTCTTGTCAATTATAATTATTGTAAAATTGTAGGGCAATTTTGGTACATAAAAAATTCAACATAGGTATTAGAGTCATGGATAATTTAATACCTCTGCCTAGTTAAACCTATATTAATCCATTTAGGGAGATCATATTATGGATTTTATGTGGGGCCCCACATGTTAAAAAATCTATTTTTGCAAGTAAGCACATGAATACTCTGTAATGAGAATCATAATCATTGATTTTATTCTTATTCCTTCTAAGTAAACATGTCTTAAATGTACATTAAAATTGTCGAGTGTTATATATATATATATATATATATATACATACTATCAAACGATCTCCAATTTAGTTATTTTTTTTTTCAATTCAGAAACAATTTTGTACATCGTGTTAAAAACATCAACAAGTTTGATTATTAATTTTCATATGAAAGTAATTAACTATAAAAGAAATGGCGAGCATGTTCAAGAATGAAAATATCGATATCGACGAATATATCGCTAGTCAAATTTACGGATATCTCATCCCAAATATCGATATCGTTTACGGTTAACAAAAATGACAAAAATTCGGTTTAAAAGTTGGAAATTTGGAATGAAATTTTGGGAAAAACATAAGTACCTAATGATGGTTATATAAGACTAATAAAAACTATAAAATGATTTTGATATAATAAATATATGATGAATAATATGATATAATAGGGTTCTGCCGATGACTAATAATGTCACGACCCGACCCATTTCGCACAATATTGTCTGTTTTGGGACCAGCCCTCACAGTTTTGTTTTCGGGAGCTCACAAGCAACTTCCCAGTAGGTCACCCATCATAGGATTACACCAACCTCAACTCGCTTAACTTTGGAGTTCCCATGAAATTCAAAACCAGTGAACTCCCAAAAGGCCTTGTGTTAGATAGATACGTGCCTACACATATAAGGCACTTCACCTTTCCCTTCCCGAGCGATGTGAGATTATTCACTGATCTTACCTTTCCAAACTCACGGGTCTTGCTCACCGTTCTTGCTTCTCAAGCTCATTGGTCTTCATCACTGTTCTTGCTTCCAAGACCGGGTCTTACAATCCACCCCCTTGGAGCTCAGCATCCTCGCTGGCACACTTCTGGTCGGAGTCCGGCTCTGATACCATTTTATCACGACCCGACCCATCTAGCACATTATCGTCTGTTTTGGGCCCAGCCCTCACAGTTTTGTTTTTGGGAGCTCACGCGCAACTTCCCAGTAGGTCACCCATCTTCGGATTGCACAAGTCTCAACGCGTTTAACTTTGGAGCTCCCAAGGAATCCAAAGCCAGTGAGCTCCCAAAAGGCCTTGTGTTAGATAGATACGTGCCCACACATATATGGCACTTCACATTTCCCTCCCCGAGCGATGTAGGATTGTTCACCGATCTTGCATTTTCAAGCTCACGAGTCTTACTCACCGTTCTTGTTTCTCAAGATCACGGATCTTGCTCACCGTTCTTGCTTCCAAGATCGAGTCTTACAAATAATATAAAATTTTAAACATAAACATAAATTGAAGTGAATTACTATAATTGAATGTTAATATAATTAAAAACATAACAATAAGCATAAAAAAATTCAATAGAAGAAAAATTATAAAATGAGTAAATATATTTAAACTTGGAAAAAGATGATGAAAAAATAGAGTCATTCGTTTGTTCAAAAATTGGAAACATAAACAACGTATAATATATAAAGTATACAAACTAACACTCTTAACATTCATTTTTCTTCCTCCTACGGGTCTGCGATTCGGGTTTTTCGACCTGGCGGCATGACCCGACTGGAAATCGCTTGTTTGACGTCTGATTTTCATGAAATTTGGCCCTATCTCAATCGTTTTAATTAAATAATGAGATATATAGGCTTAAAATAAGACGAAATTTGGAAATTTTGCTCAATTTCTTTCCCCCTTCCCCTCTTATGTGCTGCCGGTCAATTTTGTCGAAATTTTGCCGATAATTATCGATTTTTTCATCCATGAGCTTATTCACTTTAATGTACATTGGTGGGAAGAAAAGGTACCTCTAAATTTTCGTGTGAATGGACATATTTTTTTATTTAAAATATATAGAATATAATTTAATATGGATTATTGGTGGGAAGAAAAAGTACCCCTAATCTTTTTGGTAAATAGTTTGGCAGGTATAGATTATGAAAATCAAAGTTTAGGTATGTGTGGAGAATAAAATTACCCAGCTGCCAAACTTTCCTTTTCTTTTCTTACACACAAAAGCAAGATCAGTAATGGCATTAGGCCATTGGCATATACGTTGGCACTATCCTAAATGGAAAAAAATACAATTTAAATTTGTATTTTAAATAGGTTTAGACGGCTCCCTCATTAATAGTTAATTTTGTAATGAAATCTCAATTTTTGTATGGTATCGGAGTAAGATTGTTCCACAAATAAGAGCGAGCTGTTCCACGTAATAGGCTCAAATGCCACATATGCCACATGGTACCCATCCACATTACCATATATAAGGCAACGTTCCACACACGTAAGGAAGCATGTTAGATTGTGAGGTAATTTCTCACATCGATTATGAGGCCATGTCTCATATCGTCACGTGATAAGTTGAAAATTTGTCATATGTAATAGAGCATGTTAAAATGTAAAATATATCCTACATTTAAAAAAAAAAAAACTATAATTTGTGCCTTCAATACGTTTAAGTTACTTCCTCTATTACTATTTTTTTTTGGGGTACGGTGCAACCTCACTTTCTATAATTATGGGATCTTCTTCTTCATTTGTTGATTCACTATTCAATAATCAAATCAAATGGTCCACATATATGGATTTTTATATATAATTTAACAAACATATTCCCCCAACTGATCGATCATCTCACTGATCGACCTCAATAAACTACCAACTGCCATGACCTATCTACCACTACTAATTAATAAACTAATTAACTAGTTACCTACTTAATTATATAATACTTTATGCCTACGAGTACTAATTATCTTCCTTGATTTTCCTTTGTAGGAAAACTTTTGCTACTATTCCTTTTCCTCCCTTTATTTTTTTTCCTCTTGCCTTCACTGATCATAATTGGATGATAATTTTCTCTAAATAGGAAATGTGTCATCTTTTAATTCATGTATATTCATGTCTTAATTGGATCATGTGATTATAATTAGTAATATTCATTCCTTTAAAAGAATTAAGAAACAAAGAGCTAACATTCAATCGAAACCTCCTTCATATTAATTACTTATAGGCAAGGATTAAAATATCGATATCGACGGATATATCGCTAGTCAAATTTACGGATATCTCGTCCCAAATATCGATATCAATATCTATATCGTTTACGGTCAACAAAATTGATGGAAATTTGATCTAAAAGTTGGAAATTTGTAATGAAACTTTGGAGAAAAATTAAGTATCCAATGATGGTTATATATGACTAATAAAAACTATAAAATGACTATGATATAATAAATATATAATGAATAATATGATACAATAGGGTTCTGCCGATGACTAATAATATAAAAATTTAAACATAAATATAAATTGAAGTGAATTACTATAATTGAATGTTAATATAATTAAAAACATAACAATAAGTATAAAAAAATTTAAATGGAAGAAAAATTATAAAATGAATAAATATATGTAAAATTGAAAAAAAAATGATGAAGAAGTCCATTTTTGTTTAAACGTTTGAAAGAATTGGTATATTTAAAATTGAAAAAAAAAAGACAAATTAAATTGAAAGAAAAAAAAAAAGAAAGAAAAAAAAAAGACAACTTGGCAGCACGGTTGCTAGCCATTTAATAAAGGGCCAAAACATCCCATAACCAATTAAGCTAACAGACTCAGTTTGATAATATAGCAGCCTATTAAGTAACAGACTCAGTTTGTGTAAAATGTTGCTAGCCATTATCTTATTATATAATACATGAATCAATAAAATACATACTTTATTAACTATTATATATTTTAAAATAATCAAATCATGTATATATATATTATTTATCTTATTATGTAATACGTGAATCAATAATATGCAACCGACCAATACATATGAACCAAAATTAAAATGAAAAACTCAAAATTAAAAAAAAAAAAGTCAAAAAAGAAGGTCAAATTGCTTGCAGAAAAAATAATTTTAAATACAAGTTAGGTTTGTATTATGTGGTGTAAAGTGGTTTCCAATTCCACAAAAGAAAGTTGCTTGTATGAAAGCAATGTTCACGTTAGAGATATTGGTCCAAAGGTGGAAGACAGTGAAGAGTCGACGCGAGGGAGAGAGTATGGATTGAATTTAGAACGTACGTATAGGTCTAGCACATGGCATGTGTGTAAATTATAGAATCTTTCTTTGTGGAAATTAATAAGAAATCAAAAGAAGAAGAAAAAATAGAATCTTCCTTTGTGGAAATTAATAGATGAAGTCTTAATTTACTCCGTCGATCCATCCATCCATCAAATTGGTCACAATTCATCACTTTGCTTTAAATATTTACGACGTTGTTTCCAATTAGGAATGATTGCAACACCAAAAATTCCAACCAAATTCTTGTTAGATTCTTTGTCCTCGTGTGTTTTACGAAATCAATTACGTATAATATTCTATGCTCAAAGAGTTCCTTACGTTTTTCTTAACATGTGTCTTATTTTTTTATATATATATGTATGTTTAAGTTGTGCTGGTGCATGAACCATACCAATGGTATCTGACTATATCTTGGATCTTGAGAAAATTATAAATAGGTCGGTGGATCTTGAGAAAATTCCAAGACATAAATGTATCAGTATGCATGTCACGATGTATATTATATGAGATTCTTCTTCATTTTCCTTTTCTACTCAATTATGCACGATATATTCATTTGCACAAAATAAGATAACGCATAATATTCTTTTATGGCATACATAAAAATATAATAATCTCGTATCACATTATAAGGTCATAAAATGAGCAAGCACACCGTTGCGATTATGGCTAGCAGTGGATCAAGTCGTATGGGACTGTGAGGTTCGTGTCATGTTATAAATTCTATTTTACACAAATATCCCTAATTTGAACCCGACCCGTTTAATAATCGTGTCAATAATATACAACTCGAAACTGGCCTATTAATGACCCAAGTAACCTATATAACTCATTTAATAAACATGGTGTACTCGAAATTCAATTAACCTATAATCCGTTTAATATGTTTAACATGTTTAATCTATTTAAATTATAATATTTAATAGGTATATAACATAGTTAAATGAGTAGATATATGAGTTAGTAATTGACACGTTTATTAAACGCGTTAATAGATAGGTAATTATACGGGTTAACAGGTTGATCCGAAATCTACCTATTTATCAAATGAGTTAATATGTCATTATTCGTGTTAACAAGTTGACTTGAAACCCATCGTTTATTAAACTTGTCATAACAAATTGACCTGAAAATGAACCAAATTTTTAATCGGACGAGTTAACCTGGATAAATTTTGTGCAGATTTCGAGTTTATATCGAGTTGTGTCAAAAATTGCCACCCTTAGTTATGATGTATGATTTGGTGGGAATGAAGATATAATTAATGAGTCAAAATGGTATATACGTTACATGGGATGCTAATGCAAACTAAATATAACCCAAATTTTGAGGCGAAAAATGCAGTTGATAAATTAATATTTTCAAACGTTCGATTTTCTTGTGCCTAATTAATTAGCAAAAGTTAAATTTTTTAAAAGTATTTTGTGATAAAAAAAAAAAAAAAAAAAAACTAGCCCTTACACATGAATTAGTCATACTCTTCAAATGTAGGGAATATCTCTGTAATATTTATCAAAAATAAATTTGAAGAGAAACGTATTGTTGTGTCATATATTGGCGGTTGGACCCGAGCATTGTGGAGCATATATATATATATATCTGTATATCCAAGTTGCACACTTGCACATACACGTACGTCTAACACATCCCACGTCAACATCTTACGTGGAACAGCATATTCGTACATGCACATATTTAACTAACTGGCATACACGTACGTCTAACATATCCCACGTCAACATCTTACGTGGAAGGGCATACTATTCGTACATGCACATATTTGACTAACTGGCATACACAATGCCAATTGAGGGTTTGACAATTGGCAAGACAATGCATGGCAGCCACATATAAATACACGCGGCCAAATCACTTGGTATGCTGTCACCGCCACCGCCCAGGTCAATAAGAGAAGGAGCGCAATGAGAATGCGATGGTCCTTTCCTTTTCTTTCCCTACAACTGCATAATTTTATCACTCATATTCCATGTCATATTTCCACCCATAATTTCATTAAAGAAAATTATTATATATCTATATTATACGTCTTTACTCCATTATACAAGTTTCATCAGTATGCATCAATTTTTCAAAACACTTGTAAAGACGATCTCTTAAAAAAAAAAAAATGAAATAAAATTATGATCGTTTAGTCATCCATATTAAATGGACGATTTATAATAATTTTTTTTAATTATTATTAAATTGTCAATTTTTAAGTTCATATATTAATTTTTTCTCTTCATTTGTGTACATAGCGACGATATTTACATGATATTTTTTTAAAAATAAACTGTTTCAATTATCATACATACTCATTATTTAATAATTATTTAATAATCAACTAGAAGAAATGAATAAATATTGTACCGATGGTACTTCCAGTGCATTGTCTTTTGCACATATTTTGGTGATCAAATCGAAATTCATATGAATATGGGGTGTCATAAATTTGTGTAACAAAAACAAGAACAAGAACTAAAATGTGAACAAACAAACATGAGCTTAATTATATATAGTAATTAATAGTATACACACCCATTGATTTACGTACGTAATTACCATAATTAGCAGTTGACAGCTAATTTGGAAACAAACAAGAAACAACTAGTGTGTATTCATGGGCCTAAGGTTCGGCCCATTAGGACCATTAAAAACACCCCAAACCCTTTTGTTATTCTGAGTCCATGGTAAGTTTGAATACAGTTAATTCTGAAATGTTCCTTTGTATATTTACATATGGGTGAACGGTGGAGAAGTTAATTGGAACAAGTTACAAATACATAATAATAAGTATACATATACGAACTACAAATACATAATAATAAGTATACATATACCAACTACAAATACATGCAAATTTGATGACGATCTTTGCATGTCTCGACGGTAGGATATGTCTAAAATGACTTATAATATTTTGATTAATATGCAGTTAAAATATTTGCGAAATGCAGACAAATCCGTTTTTTTACAAAAACTCTGAGCTAAACTCGCGATTTTTATTCGATTTTTGAAAAATTTAAAAATACATGAAAGTACTTATTCTATTCCCATTCTTGTTATCCCGTAAGATACTTTGAAGTATAGGGAGATGATTTTTAATTACCTTCGTACCTCATAGCAACTTCCAGATCATGGTAGAGAATTTCATTGAAATTCGAATTTTTTTTTAAATATATATAGTCAATGGGCAACGTGGATGGTAGGACATGTCTTAAATACTTATAATACTTGTGTTGTTACAATATTTTGAGAAATTTCGATGGACGCATTTTTTTTATAAAAAACTGTAAGTTATATAACTCACGATTTTTAGTCGGTTTTAAGAATTTTGAAAAATACATCAAAGTACTTATTAGATTTCAATCCTCATCACCCGTAAGATACTTTGAAGTGTAGAGAGATGGTTTCTAATTATATTCGGGCCTTAGAGTCAATTCTGGACTCAGTTGAAATTAAATTTTTTTTTTGCTTTAAAAATACAGATAAAAAAAAGTTAATGAGCACCATGGATGGAAAAACTTGTCTCAAATGGCTAATAATACTTGGCTAATGTGTAGTTAAAATGTTTTGAGAAATCACGACGCAAGCATTTTTCACAAAAACTGTAAGCTATAACTCACAATTTTTAGTCTGTTTTTTGAAATTTTTACAAATACACCAAAGTACATATTCTATTTCCATTCTCACCATACCATAAGATATTTTGAATTTTAGGAGATGGTTTTAATTACCATTGGACTTTAGAGTCACTTCTGCTCTGTTAGAAAATTTCATTTGAAATTCGAGTTTGTTTTTCTCTTTTAAAAATGCATAAAAAATAGTTAATGTGATCCTTGGATGGTAGAACATGTTTCAAATGGCCTACAATACTTTGACTAATGTGCAGTTAAATATTTTGCAAACTTCCAATGGACACATATTTTCACAAAAAAACTCGGGCTAATTTTTTTTATGCATTTTTAAAGCTAAAAAACTCGAATTTCAATGAAATTTTGAAACGAGGTCCAAAATTGACCCTAAGGTCCAAAGATAATTAGAAATCATCTCCCTAAATTTCAAAGTATCTTACGAGTGATGATAATGGAAATAGAATAAGTACATTGATGTATTTGTTAAAATTTTAAAAACCGACTAAAAATTGTGGGTTTATAGTTTTTAGTGAAAAACACTTCCATCGAAATTTCGCCAAATATTTTAACTGCATATTAACCAAAGTATTATAGACCATTCGAGAGTTTTCCTACCATCCAAGGATCCTTTTAACTATTTGTTATGCATTTTTAAAACGAAAAAAAGTTGAAATTCAATGAAATTTTCTAGGGGGTTACGAAAGTGACTCTAAAGTCTGAGGTTAATTAAAAACCATCTCCCTAAAATTCAAAGTATTTTACGGGGTGGTGAGAATGAAAATAGAATACGTTATTTAATGTATTTATGAAAATTTCAAAAACCGACTAATAATCGTGAGTTAGAGCTCATAATTTTTGTGAAAAAAAACGTCCGACAAGATTTCTGGAAATATTTTACCTACACATTAGTGAAAGTATTATAAGTCATTTGAGATATGTCATGCCATCTAAGGTGCCCATTAGCTATTTTTATGCATTTTTAAAACAAACAAATTCAATTTTCAATGAAATTTCATAACGGGATCCAGAATTGACTCTAAGGTCCAAAGATATTAGAAACAATCTCCCTAAACTTCAAAGTATTTTACGGGTGATGAGACTAGAAATAGAATAAGTACTTGAATATATTTGTAAAAATTTCAAAAACCAACTAAACATCGTGAGTTATAGCACACATTTTTTGTGCAAAATGCATCTGTCGGGATTTCTCAAAACATTTTAACAGCACATTAGCCAAATTATTATAATCCATTTGAAACATGACCTATCATCCAAGGTGCCCATTAACTATTTTTAATACATTTTTAAATTGAAAAAAATCGAATTTCAATGAAATTTTTATTAGCAAGTGATGATATACTGTTGTATGGCTGATTAAGTTTGACTTATTGTTGTAACTAATCACGATTTTTAAGTTGGTTATTCAGTTGTGTGTTGCATTGATTAGTATATATTGGGCTTGTTGTATTGTAATTGATGAGTTTAGTTAACGAGTAAAAGTGTTTTCACTAAGTGAGTTTTCTTTTCCTATTTTCTCTCTATGTTTTCCTCTCTTTCCTCTATTGATTTCAGCACTCTATCAAACATTCACTCTTGATTACAGCTATCCAAATTCACAAAGTAATGATACCGTGATTCTTTCATGTTATAGGAGCAGATTAAGTTACTTAAACATGCTATGAAGCTTTGATGAGACAAACTATATTTCATGGAGTATAAAGATTCAGAGATTACTCAAAGGCTTCCATTTGTTTGGATACCTAGATGTCACAATTTATTGTCCCTACCAGTACATTAGATGCAACACTACCGAACATACTCATTGCAACGATTTCTGAAGAAGCCTCTGCTGCAATAATGACATATGAGATGTCTCACTCTGCCTGGCTTACATTACGAGAGTGCTTTTCCTCTTTCTCTGAAGCGAATCTGATGCAGTAGAAGACTAATCTTCAGACTCTACAAAAGGGAACACAATATATTTTAAGTGTTTTTGGGCAAGATCAGAACAGCAAGACAACATCTTTCTAGTTAATGAATTCGTGTTTCTGACAAAGATGTGATCTTAATCATTCTCAATGGCTTGCCTACGGAGTCAAAAATTTAAGTCACACATTCGGCTTTGACACTCTCTGAGCTTCGAACACTCTTGCTTGCTGAAGAGAGTGATTTGACTAAGGCTTCTTCTCAACTGCACACTCAGGCGCCCTTAAAGCTATGGTTGCTACAAAGGATCTGTCTGATACTTAGCCATCCATTGGTACTGACAATTCTACTGTGTCTCAGCCTCAATAGAATCCTGCACCATATTGACAGAAACGTGGAGGATATAATAGAGGTCGAGTACGTTATAATGGGGGCTATCGAGGACATCGTGGCAATCGATATAACAACAATGGTGGCTATCATAACAGCAATCACAATGAAAGCTACAATTCGTATATGGACAAGGAAATGGTTACAATTCTTATATTGGAAATGGAAATTACAATGTAGGCTACAATTCTTACGGTTATAATGGTGGACATGGAAATTACAATGGTGCTTATAATGGCAACAATGGTAATCCTGGCTATGGCTATGCAGATCATGCACACTATCAATACCATGGCGCCTCTCCTGCTGCGCCTCAGTATCTGGTCTCACCAAATTCTGGAGTTCGAGTCCTTGGTTATGCTCCTTCTTCTGCTCAGGCATCAGATGTTCACTCCAGTGTTCCACCAGTCATCAGCAAGGGTCGTGAGGTATTGTTTGTCCACTACGCAACAGTTTTATACTGCCTGATTCAGCTCCTCCTGCTCAAGCTTATGCTGCCACAGCTGCTCATACATTCACCGATCCTAATTTCTGGTTGGCTGATTCAGGGGCTACAGACCATATGACCTCAGATTTTTCTCTGGTTAATCAAGCTCAGCCTCATTCTGCATCTTTAGGTATTTCTATTGGGAATAGTACATGTTTACCCATCACTAGTATAAGAACTGCTACATTTCATACTCATGCCCATAGTTTTAAACTAAACAATGTCTTTCAAGTTCCCAGTCTTGCATAAAATCTGATGTTAGTCCATCATTTATATCTTCATAATAATTACCAACTTGTTTTTTATGCCCCTCTTTCTTCCTTAATTCCATGACAACAAAGGGAAAGTTATTTACAAAGGTCCTAGTGTTGATGGCCTCTATCCTTTCCCTTCCTTGTCTTCTTGTTCCCCTCGCGCTTTCCATACTGAGGTTTTGACTTCCTCAGTATGCATTTTAATGCAAAAATGCTTTCATTTTATTTTCCAGCAATTAAAACATGAGTATATGCTGACCCTAAAATGAAAGATTACATCAAATGAGTATGATCTTACCATGAGCCTAGTGAAAAAGGAGTTATTTTGACTTGGTGCTTCAGCAGGGAAGAATGGCTTTGTGCAACAAGATTGGCTTCATGGCTTATCTGGAACAGGTGAAACAAAGGTAAATGTCGTACTTTTATATCATTTTTTTGTTAGTTTGTTTGAAGAAAATTGAAAAGAAAGGAAACTGCAGGTAGATATAGTTTTCAGAGACTGGTCTCGATATCCTTAATTAAGAGAAAAAATGTGTGTTCTATATATGAGGATTTGTAATTGTTTAGACATGTTGGGTATGTTAGCAGTTTGATTATGATTTTTAACAATTTCGTTCTTGTACTATTAAGCTCTGCTTTAGGAATAGATGGATATGGTTGTTGTGGATGTTCCTCTTTACTTTACTACTATTCATCATGTGCACCTGGAATTTTGGTTTTATAAGCTGGTAAAGTTATTGATCACTTCAAACTTGGATTAGGCCTGAAGAGCATCTTGGATTATTGTTGTCCACCACATTATAACCATGTAGTCTATATGGTTTTTAAATCTTGCTGCTTTCTGTAATATCTTCTGTTCTGCATAGAATTTTCTGATTTACCTTACATGATTAGTCGACAACAAAGTTATCACTACAAGTTTATTTCTGTTATCTTATACAGTGGACAAAAGTACCACATTGGTAACTTGAATATGTTCCTTGCTTTCTCAGCAGTGCTTTTTATTATCAATTCTTATCTCTCTTGTCATCATGATTAGTGGACTGCCATAGATAGAATTTAATCCAGTTTCTGCTACTTTTGTTAATGAAATTATAGAAAATCGTTTTGCAATCTTCTGCTGCCTCCTCTTGTTGACAGATGCATGCCTTTTGAGGCGGGTGGAAATAAGAGTCAACACCACATGAGAAGGTCCAAGGTTAGACTTTTTACAGTTGTTGTTAGAGGAATTGTTAATTGTTCTTTGGCTGTCAGAGATTTAAAATGAAAGTAATGAAATTTAAGAGTCTTGTCATTGACTAGCACAGGGACTTATAATCAGAACATTTGCTTCCAACACGATCAGGCAGATGCTGTTAAGTTTCCCAATTTCGTTGGGTGGACTCGCATACAAAAATATATGATTGATAAGGAGTTAGAAAAACAGCTGATAGCTTCTTATAAATTGAATGACTTTGCTTCTTGTTCGACGAAAATTTTGTACAAATGTTTATTCCATGGTTTACTCATCTATTAAGAATGCATATAATTTGGTTTGGTTTTTCTTTTATGGCAATGTAATAAGTTTTTAAAGCAAGAAAGGGCAAGTAAATTTGGTCCCCGTTTTCTGTCTGCCGTTCTTATTACTGCACTAGCAAGTAAAATTGCTCCTTGTCTAAGTTGTGCAAAATGGTATGTAAAAAGTAGAACTCTTGTCTTTTGAATCCTTATTCTAAGTTTTGTTACGGCTATCCGCGAGGACAAGAGTCATGGCCGCTGAAAAACTGGATCCCGAATTTACCATATTCTATCATTTTTACTGTGTTTACCTCTGATCTTTGTGACAGTTTGATCTTCTGCACTTTTTATATTCTTTTTTTTATATGTTGCTGTGTTATCTTTACTAAAATGAGCAGACAAGCCCAAGTTATGTTCTGATGAGAAACAACAAAGCAATGACGTGAATTAATTGGACTTGAATGGGATTATGAATAGAAGTGAAAGAGCCAAACTCATTGCATGATCATCTTCAACCCTCCATCTCATTGTCATCGATTGTTTGATTTTGATATTCTTTTAAACTCGAACGATATTTTTGAATTCAGATGCGTAGTGAAGGCAATCAGATTTGCATTTATTTTGATTCTAAACCAAACCAATCTCATTATCACAAAATAGTTTTGAGCGAGCAAGCAAGCATGATTGTGTGGATTCTCTTTGATTCCCAATTTGTCTTTCTTTCTTTCTTTTTTTCCTTTTCAACATCATGTCCAAAAGAGTAAACACTCAACGCATCTCCACATTGACTCCTCTATCATCATTTTCTAACCTTACTTGATTTTAGAAATGGATGTAACAGTAACACCACTAATCTAATTTTCTTTTCCTGATTAGTGAGACAGCCTTTTTTCTTATTTTTGTTAAAGAGAATAATGCTCCATCTTTTCTTCCTTAACCTTGTGGCAAGAAGGAAATGTATGGGGAATCTATAAGAGAGGAAGTGGGAATCTCATTCTATTTTATACAAGTTTGACTAGTTTAATGAATCTGATTTCTTTCTTAATCACTTTAATTCCGACTTTAATAATTATTTAATATAACATCAAATTCAATACTTTACATGATTTTATATTTCTCTATGACTAAAATATAAAATAAAATATATTTATATTAATACACGAGAAAGTAAATTAAGGTATGCAGACCTCAAATAAACTTGCTAGGGATAACTTAACTACATCAAGTAATCAACAATCAAATGAATGAAATTCTGAACTAATCATAACAATAGGAGCTAAAACTCATAAACTTGCAAGAGATAACTTGCTCCAATTTCAATACGGCGCGTGAAAATCACTCTCCAGCTTCTGCTTTTGTCTAAGCACTCCCCACTTAACTCGCTCATTTGGCGCGTAGTTTTTCCTTAATCTAGAATCAAAGAACCATGTTTGCCCACATAATAAATTATTATTATTCGTTATGATGAAGAGTAGTCTGATGGGTCGCCCTCTCTCTGTGGATTCAATAACCACAGCTCTCCAAATCTCATCAAGTCACCATCATTAATAACAATCTCTCAGCCATTTTCGGCTGTTAGTTTTTGTTATCACAAAGTTTCGTCCCTTTTCTTCATTTCTGAACTATGTTGGTTTTTATTCATAAGCTGTGCGGCATATTTGTGTTCTGGGTTTAGTGTTTGATGGATATGCCAGCTGATAAGGCCGCAGAAAGTCCTTTCTTATGTGATTTTCGAACTGGGTTTTTGTCACCGTTTGCAGTCTTTCACGTTTTAAGGACAGAGAGCTCAAATTTTCGGCTGCCTTTGAGGTATTATTCTATGAGCTTGTGAATTTTTGGGTTTTTTTTTTCTAGTTTCTCTCACCAGTTGGATGAAATTTCATAGCCTGGCACAGTGGTTATGGTGTATGTAGATAGAGAGAAAGAAAGTTTGTTTCTTTTTGTTCATACATGTGAGCTAAGCTTGGATGTTTAGATGGTCGTTTGTGTGTATTCATTTGTGATCATGTGAAGGGTTTTGGCTATGTAAATTTGGATTTTAGGACTCCAATGTCTTCATAAAATTTGTGAAGTAGAATGATTAGTTGAGGATTTGGAATAATTTGGTTCTCTGGATTGAGATTTGATGATGTTAGTTTTTTTTAATAAAACTGTTGGAGTGAGGGACCTCAGGCAATAAATTGTATTAGAATTGGAAGTAAGGAAGGGTTTGCTGTGTTTTTTCAGAGCCGTGATATATTTTTCTGAAAAGGAGAAAGATGCAACGGGTTCGTTTGTCCTCCCAACAGGCACCCGTGCACAAGCTAGGGGATTCTCAAATTACATTATCCCCAAAGTTTAGGTTAGCAGTCAGCCAATCTTCTTTGTTGAATCTTCCCTCAGATTTAGAGTTGTCTCTTGGGGGAGAGCCCCTCATTCCGGGCCTTCCTGATGATGTTGCACTTAACTGTCTCCTCCGGCTTCCTGTTGAAAGCCACACAGCAAGCAAAGCTGTCTGCAGGCGTTGGCATCTTCTCTTTGGTAGTAAAGAGCGGTTTTTCAGTCGAAGAAAAGAATTAGGCTTCAAAGACCCTTGGCTTTTTGTCTTTGCCTTTCACAAGTGCACTGGAAAGGTTCAGTGGCAAGTTCTTGATCTCATTAATTTCTCATGGCACACCATCCCTGCCATGCCTTGCAGAGAAAAAGTGTGTCCGCATGGGCTTAGATGTGTTTCGATGCCCTGTAAGGGCACTCTCTTTGTTTGTGGTGGTGTGGTCTCTGGTGGGGATTGTCCACTTGACGTGGTCCTGAAATATGAAATGCAGAAGAATCGATGGACTGTGATGAATCAGATGATAAGTGCTAGGTCTTCTTTTGCAAGTGGAGTTATTGATGGGATGATATATGTGGCCGGTGGAAACAGCACGGACCTTTTTGAGCTTGACTCGGCCGAGGTTTTGGACCCTGTTAAAGGGTGTTGGAATCCCATTGCGAACATGGGGACAAATATGGCCTCTTATGATGCAGCAGTTCTGGATGGAAAACTTCTTGTTACAGAAGGCTGGCTATGGCCTTTCATTGTCTCTCCTAGGGGTCAGGTGTATGACCCGAGAACTAATAATTGGGAGAGTATGGCTGCCGGGCTTAGAGAAGGCTGGACTGGTTCTAGTGTGGTGATTTCTGGGCATTTGTTTGTTGTCTCAGAGCTGGAAAGGATGAAGCTTAAGGTTTATGACGTGGATACTGATTCTTGGGAAGCAATTGAAGGCCCTCCTTTGCCAGAGCAGATATGTAAACCCTTTGCTGTGAATGCCTATGATTGCAAGATATATGTTGTCGGTAGGGATCTTCATATTGCTGTGGGTTACATCTCAAAGGGTCGCCGTAAAGGAACTTGCGAGAAGAAGTGGTACTTTGGTGTTCAGTGGAATGTGGTTGATGCGCCAGATTGTTTCTCTGACTTGACACCCTCAAGTTCGCAGGTCTTGTTTGCTTAGTTTTTCATTCGTGCTCTCTCATGTCATGTGTCTGTGACCTTGTATCTTTCAATAAGTTGTAGTTATGTAAAATACTGGAGCTATAAAGAGCTAATGGCTGTGTGTTAAAGGTTTTGGTGGTTATTCAAATGTATTTAAGTATATGATTGTTCATCTCTTGTCTCTACTTTCTTTCTTTCTTTGATCTCAATGTGTCTTGGTGTTGTGTATATGCTATTAGAGAAAATAAAAGAAAATTTTGCCTATAATTGATATTTTAACTTTAATGTGTAGTCATACTTCCTCATTCAATCTGATGCAGCAGGCTCATTATCAAATTAAAGTGCTCTCTTACCAGTCTACTTATTATCCTTCCCAAGTAGCTTTTTCTCTGATATTTGTACAAGTTGTTATTCTTGGGATTGTCTCTAGCCGGTGACGATACGATTCTATCGACCCAGCTACTTCTGTAACAATCCATTATATAATTTTGTTTCAGATTTTTCTGCACAAGCAGCAGGTTGGTTTTGGGTGTGCAGGTAGGAAAAGTTTGGGTTTTTCGATTGTTTTGTAGTAATTTATATTTCCTTACATTTAACTCAGGTTTAAGTTTTGTTAAGTGAGTTATTGAGGGGTCGTTTTCGTGGTAGAGGAGCATTAATGTTGCGGGTTGATCACCAAGTTATGAGCTTCAAATAAATGGTGAAGCAAGCTGAAATGTAGGAATAGTGGCCCAGTATGGTTCAATTCAGAAATTATGGACCAATTTTTTGGGGTATGTGGTTGACAAGAGCTGAATGTGGAAGTGAAAATGACAACAGAGCAACTTCCTCAAAAAGAAAAAACCAACAGCTGGTGCATCATATGGAAAGAGAGGAGAACAGAGAGCAAAGTCAAATATTTAAAGTTGACAAACAATGACAGAATGACAGATACAATGTGGTCACCTTCAAGCTGTTACCTTGGAGTTGGAAGACTCCTACAAAGGCCACACCTTTAACCAAATTTCAGAAAGAAAAAATAACAACTGAATATTTTATTTGAATCTCTGATTAAGTTTCATTTTTCACAGTTTCAAGTATAAACGTTGATGTTCCATTAAAAAAAAAATGTATAAACGTTGATGCTCAGAAGGCACTGCCCCGCATTTTTGGAAATGGGTGTCAATGCGATCAAGATCAAATTGGGCTTTTGGAAATGGGCTTTGATGATCTATCAGTCGGCCCAAGGAGCCCACTTTTCGATGGAATATCCCAAATCCCAATTAGCACAGACTACTTGTCGTTGAGAGTGAAAAGAATCGAATCGACGAAGAGGAAGTAAAGAGAGGAGAAGAAAATGGGGGCAATAACGAGCGCGGTGATAGCGATAGTGGCAGTGGTGCTGGGCTATCTAACCATCGAGATCGCCTGCAAGCCATGCCTTGAGCAAGGCCGCGCAGCCATCGATCGGAATCTTAACCCCGACTACGATCCCGATGAGGAGGTCGTCGTTTCCTCCGATATCCGCGCTCCTCTGAACCCCCAATCGACTAACATCACCCATGTCGAGGCGGAGGATCTCAAGGCCGCAGCTATCTCTGCTTCTTACTCCGGTGCCGTCAAGTCCGTCTGATCTTTCCTTTTCCAATACAGTTCTTTTCCCTTCTTTTTTTCTGGTCGTAAAAGAAGAGAAAAATCAAGTATTGGTGAGAGAATTATGTCAAATTGGTATGGAATCGTGTGTTTGTGTGTATGAAATTTGGAACATATTTCAATTGTTTTGTTATTACAACTCAATGTTGAAGCAATTCTTATATCTTATGAATCAAATGTCTACAGCCATTTCTGAACTATAGAACAATAATGCCACTCATAATCTTGTTTAGTAGCGTTCGTTCTTATGTCAAAGCTTTGAGGGTTCAAGACATTCGTAAAAAAATAAGATTGATACTCAGTTAAGGCCCGAGGTGAAAGCTTTCAGAGTTAAAACATTCGTTAAAAAATCAGATTGATAGGCCCGAGGTCGCAACGAGGCACACAACATTGACCAGACGCACAACTCAATTTATAAGACACAGACCACGTTTCCTTTTTTTGGAAAAACTAACTTTTTTTTTTCTAACTTGTTCTAAGGAGAATTGAATTATATAAATTTCCTTTTATCTCAATTTTATAATTAAAAATATATCAATTTTATAATTAAAATATATCAAATATATTAAATTTAATGAACTATGAAATCTAATACCGCAAAATAGTCCAAAGGGAGCAAGGGGGAAAGATTTTAAGTTTTTCTTTGTTTACATTACGAGTAACGTCTATTTCAGAGAACGAAAACAAACGCCAAAACAGAACAAAAAATGACGTGCAATTCATCAAGTATTCGACTGACTCTCTGGCAGGAATATAAATATGAGAAGAAAGAGTGACTAAATATTCTTTACAATCAGTAATGAGCGAAACAAAAATTGAAAACGAAAACTACAAGTCGTCTTTGTGCTGTGCTGTACTGTACATAAATAAAGACACAAGGAAGGGACTGCACTGGACTTCAGATTAAAGAAGTTTTCCTGTGTCATTTACAAAGGACAAACTCCAAAGTCTGCGATCTCCTTTTTTTCATTTTTCATTTTTTTCATTAAGCTAAGTAGTTGTAAATTTGCGGGTTGTTCTTGTCCCGTTCTAGGTACTCTCTGTCAATCAGGCTTTCAATCCTTTTCTTCAAGTCCGCTGGCTTTATAGGAAATTTAAGCTGCTCCACAAACAGTCTCACTTAATTTCATATTTTTAAGCAAAAGTAAAATCCTTGTAGACGCCAAGATTTCAAGCCAAACATTGATGACATATAATGCTGAATAAAATAAAATCAAATTCCTTGTCTACCTGTTGGAACAGTTCTGTTATCAGAAGAGTGTGACTCAGCACCTTTCTTGTTTTCATTATCCGAACAATGGCAGCATCAACCTGCAATAATACATCAAAATTTTACAACATTTTCAATTGGAAACACTCTTAGCAATCTACTTTGGAAACTGCCATGTGTACCTGATATTGGCGGTCTTGAAATACTCTTTCAGTCGTGCTCGTGTTCTCCTCCACTGTTTCCTTCATTTGGATTGCATTCACCTGCATCCACCAAAACAACGTAAGCTTCATCTGAATGGCAATCCAAATTGAACTCCAAAACTAAGGTCACCCCATTGCCAACATGGGTGATTTTCATAAATGTGAGCTGAAAACTGAGAAAACTCGGAGAACAATAATTTCGGATATGCAGATAAGCCTATTTTTTTCACAAAAAGGAAAAAAAAAACATGGGCTTATTGCTTTAGATTGAGGCCTCCTGATAACCACTGTTAATTTGTTACGACTGGACATCCAAACCAAAAGTACCTTTATGCGGTATAGAGGTGCCGTAAATGTGTCATTGAAAGTAAATGTATCATCATCCTCCACGTCTCTCCCTTTAGGAAACTGTACCACAAATTTAAAAAAGGTACAAATCAAAAAGCAACTGTTGTAAAACCTCAACGATAAGACCCAGCACTTCCAAGTATGCCAGAGACATAATTTATATATGAATCCGGAAAAGCAGCACCCACCTTTTGCAGGACCCGAACTTTTCCACACGCAAGGGACTGAAGAGTTCTTCTCAGTTCCTTATCCTCAATGCCAGTTGAATCCTTAATGTCTTGAAGGCTTAGTTTCTCAGCATCATTGAACAGCATCAAAACAACAGTCTAGCAAAAGAAACATGGTGATTCATCAACAAGCACAAGGAAACAGAGATTTAATGCTGACAAATGAAAGCATATAATGGCCAAGAAATGACCAACCTGAAACAGAGAAACTGCAAGCTCCTTTTTGCCTTTAGGAAACTCTGCTTTCAACACACAGTGACCTAATGAATTTTGCCACATTAGACGCCTACCGCTGTACTTGCTTAAGTAAAACTCCTTGAAGATACCCTATTGGAAAAAGAAAAAGGAGTCACACAAAATTGTACAAAGAACGTTAACATCTCTATCAACAGAAACATCTAATGTGTAATATTGATGTACTGAACCTGGTATACGTTCAATTCATGAGGAAGTCTAACATTCATGGGAGGATATGTTGGCCAATACCTGTACCCAGCCATAAAATACCACTTAAAACTCCTTGGAGATATAGAGAATAAAAATTGTATATAAGATTAAGGCAAGATTTAATTCACCAAGGTTCCTTAGGTTCTCAATATAAAATCCCTACTTTCAATAATAAGATATATGTGGAATAAAAAAATGCATTTGACTAAATATATGCCCTTTTATAGTAAATCAAAATGTGCAAGAATCAAATTTGAAATGACATATATTCAACCAAATTTCACCAAACCTTATGATCAGTCTGAAATTAATCAAGATATTATGAGAAAAAGTGAGACTAGATTAATTGTGATTATGTATTGAAACAGATATTAAAGTTTAGAAGAACCCATTGGATTATAAGCTACGACATTCAAATTCAATACTTATATTTCAAGGGACATATTGAACACCACATTAGGAACCAAGCCAAGCTATTCACATTTTACTTTCTAAAGATTAAAATCACAACAAAATTAAACATACCCAGTTGTAAGGACATGAACACTCATCTCAATCCCTGATGGAAGTTTTGTCCTGGCCTGCGACGATTGCTTGAAGGACTCATTTATCTCTTTTGACAGTTCAATATCCTGAACAAGTAAAAACATTAATATTATTAAATATTAAGAACAAACCTTGCCACAGAAGCTAACATTGTGAACCACAAATCGATCTCCACATAGTATGACTGAGATTTTGACAAGAAATACAAGAGGATGATACATATAGTGACTATAATTCCCTAACTACAGGACCACATATACAAACAGATTTGTTAATAACATAGATGGTCAGTGCTAGTATTTATCTATTTTATGTTGCCCACCATAAGGAGAGAAAATGTGCAAATTGTGAGATGAGCAAAATTAATCTCCATAGTACAGAATTTCCATTTTTGATTTCGTTTTAGACCCATTAAATATGATTTTCATGTGGAGAAAAAGAAAAAAAAAACAAATAAAGCAATATTTCACAAGAAGATTCCAATTCTCAACTACATACTTGCTATTTTCTTCCTTTGTGACATACCGTGTATATATATATAGACACACTCCCTATTTCCTTCCCATAAACTAACATACTATTACACGAGCAACTCGTAGCCTAAAAAATTGCAAAGTTTGTAACACATATTAGGGAAAAAATTAATGAGCCACTATTCATTATGTAACACATGTAGCCTTAAAACTTGCAATGTTTGTATCACAATTCTTCAGTAAAAACATAGAATTTCATATATCCAAACAATGCTTGCATTGCTAACAAAATCTATGATTTGTAACAAAATTATCAGTGTAAAACAGAAAAGAGTACTGGCAAAGGAAAAAAAAAACCAAATGGTTAAACCTACCAAATGTGTCAATACTACTATTTCAACTACAGCACTAAGTTATTGTGGATTCTCCTAGGATACAGCCGATCACGGGAGATTGACCCTCAATCTCCTTGATCTGCTGTGACTTGTCACCCGTGGCCAACTCCAGGTGTCCCATGTCTCTACCGATGATCAGCTGGCTGACGCCCTCACCAAACCACTGCCCCAACCGCGGTTTCAGCTCCTCCGCTCCAAGAGCGGTGTCGCTGACTGCTCCACTGTCTTGCGGGGGCGTATTGTGGATTCTCCTAGGATACAGCCGATCACAGGAGATTGACCCTCAATCTCCTTGATCTGCTGTGATTTGTCAACGGAATCAATACCGATTCCTTCCTTGTATAGCTAGTCAACCTATAAGGATTCTTTCCTAATCTTCCTAGTCGTACATACCAAGTTAGGTCTTCCTAGAACTTGTATAAAACAAAATCACTGCTGTATTCAGTTTTATTATTGAAATATACAAAATCTTCATACCTTTTATAAGTAACATGGAATAGCTTAATTAGTACAGAGCTCGTTCAAATATAATAGATAAACAAAACATGTAACCTTTCACAAATTTGGCATCCTACTGGGTAAATCATCCATTGAGGCCACAATACATTTGAGAACCAGTTGGCCCAGACAGTCTGACATCATTATTTGAAAAAATTGCACTCTAAAAAGCAATATGATGCATCTTGTAAGTCCAAATAAACTAGTTCAGAGTAGTTCTACATGGCCTAGTTTTGGCACAGGATAACAGCAGGCAATATTATTTAATCGCTAATCTTAACCGTATATATCATATGATTCAGAAAATACGCACACCTTGAACATTCCTTCAAGTTTGTTCGTAAACTGACTGCCACACTCGGTCTTCAGCTGTACAGAGATCAAATTTGTAAGTACAATCAAGTGATATAGAGTTCAATGAGTATATACGTAGAATATATAAATTCATCGTTGACCTTGGAAATCATAGACTTCTCTGAATCTATAGAAGCACTCTTTCCCAAGAGTAGCCTTTTCGCAAGATCTTTCTTATAAAATGCTTCAAACACATCCTTACCCTGGATCGTCAAGAAAACATAACATTCATCAATATCATTTTTTTCAGATAAACAAGAGCAATTAAGCAACAAGCTTTTGCACGTAACAATAAGACATGTAAACATAACTGCTTGTTAGGAAAGGGAGGAGTCAACTTATTAAATTTGGACGTCCGTGCACATTCAGGAAATGGCGGGGCTAACACTTCAATCTTACCTGTATAAACCTGAATAAAACCAAGACTTTATCAAGCAATCCCTCCAATTCCTCTTCAGAAGTACCCTTATTCCCAGCACGAAGCTTCTCATCCAGAAACTTAGCAATCAGCTCGGCAGGTCGGTTCTATCATAGAAAACAAAAGGACTCTTGATAAAAATGTTTATTGACTATATAAATTAGCTGAGCATTGAACTGAAATGCAAACAGAGTGGAAAATATGGAGAAGGGGGGGTGGAATAGCTTGTTAAGTTCAACTGAGACTAAAAAGATTTTATACCTGGTTTTCATATGATAGAAATGTTTGAACCGAAATTAGACAGCTACATATAGGATGGAAATGCAATAAACCCAAAATTTCTCCAATCCCTCTACAAGTAATTCATATTTTTACATCCATGATCAGTTCTTTGATTAATTGTGCTATCCTACCTTGCAATAGTTGACAACGGATCATGTATGATTGTTTCATTTCCTTAATTAAATATTAAAAACGAACGCATAAAAAAAGGGGGAGCTCAATAGGAAGAAAAGCTACCTGGCGGAGATTAATAAGATGCTCAAAAGCATCCTTAATGGTGTTGCAAAATGCTTCATTCTTGAAAAAGCTTTCTTCCCATATAGTGTCCAGAGAAGCCTTAAATTCCAAAAGGGAGGAAACCATCTCTTTATCTTTTTCCTCATCCATTATCATGCCCTGCCCAGTCCTCCGGATGTATGCACTAAGTGCTTGCCTCAATGATTCAAGGGCATTGACTCTAGAGAAAAGAGTGTACACCCTTTGAAGGTCCTCAATGCGATTCCCATCCATCAGCAATGTGAACCCCTATATATGTGTATATAAGAGAACCAATAATTAGACAAATTAATGAACAGTGGTATAACAAAATTAAGGACAGAATCATAGAATTCATAACCAAATAAGAACCTTGTCTAGAATGGCAGGTATATGGCGATCTAAAAGCTGCTTTTCTGCTGTTGCAACTAATGGCTTTCTGGTACTTGCATCCAAATAGATTAAAGATCTTTCATGTTCTTCATGCAACCTTGTCTGCAACATTTATCCAAAAATCTCCAATGGTAGGCATAAGTCATCATAGTGACAAACAGACAAGCTAGATAGGTGCAGCGTAATTCAAACAAGTCATTATGTTCAAAAAACACAGATCTGAATAAAATATCAAATTAGAAAACAAATAGACCAGAAGTATTAGAGGGAGAGAGAGAGAGAGAGAGAGAGAGAGATGCACCTCCACATGCTTCAAGTAATCTGGAACATCTGCTTGCTGCATGTATTTCATTCCTTCAGCAGCATAAAATTCAGAAGTGCACTCAAGGAATGGCTTCTCAAAACTTTCTGAGTAGATTCCTAAAGCTGTAAACATCTTCAAAAGATGGTTAAGCAGAGTCCTAGCTACTGCTTCACCCAATCTGAAAAACCAAAACCAGAACATTGAAGATCATTTGTGGTAAAAGTAAACCTAGCAATTTAGAAGAGAGGTTTGTAAATGTTATAGAATATAGATCAACATTCCAAGTCTCAGGTCTTGGATTAACAACTGGGTGGAGAACCAAATATAAGGATGGGTAAAGACGCTACCGAGAAAACATATTGCACTGGGGTGAGAACAAAAGTTTAATGATCTCTTTAAGAACCGATACACTTGAATGCTCTGGTAGGAGAAAAATGTTTTTATTTTATTTTTTACTTTCTAAGAAGATTTCTTCAAGGAGTGCCTGCTTATATGACATGCCAACATACTACTCATGGTGAAGCCGTGAAGAAAACATAGATCTGTCATAAGCCGTGAAGAAGACATAGATCTGTCAATGGCAACCCCTACAGGCGGAACACCATGGAATAGCCTCCAATTAACTAATCTATTAAGATTAAACCAACAAGATTTTTAACGCTTTGAGGGCATATGTGTTTCTTTTTCATCATACTCTCTACTTTCTAAATTATGGAGTGACTGATAATCATAGGCATGCCACATCTACTACTCAACGATAAATAAGACAAACATGGTGCTGCCAGTGGGAACCCATACAGACTCCATGTCATGGAATGAAAGGTTATCCAAACATTTCAGTAGTATCGTATCCATTAAGTGGGCTGGTAAGTAAGATGATGATGGGTACAATCTTTCCCATATAATATGAGCTTAAGCATGACAAGTTTCCCTTGAAAGTGAGAATTTCAAAATGCCCAGATAACATACTACAGACAGAACAAAATTACTCTCCTTTCAGGAATAGGAGAAATCTGGGAAGTAGGACTTAAAATTCAGAGTCTTTTAAGTTCTCAATCACTGCCCAAAATCTACTTTCCCAAATCAACCCACCACAAAATCACAGGACTAATGTAGCCTCTCCGCCAACATATGATTAGTTAGTATAGGAGAATATAGCTTACCTTTCTTTCTCGATCATTCTTAAAAGGCCAGTGACAGTTTTGTGCTCAACTTCAGGAGACAGAGAAAGATGTTTGCGGAAAAGCTGCAGTCCCATGTCCCACAATGAACGCACATTTGGTGTTTGTTTCACGTATGTTCTATCAAGATATAAGGCTATGCCACGAATCATCAACATCTGGTTACAAAGATCCTGCCAGCATCTCTCAACAAGTGATAAAAAGACCACCAGGTCTGGGCTTTGGCCAACCAAAGATTGCAGTGCTGCAGCTATGTGTCTTTCACACTCCCTTTCAATTCGCTGATAAAGACTTCCTCCCATCTTGTGCAGGCAAAGATCATTAACAGCCTGTGGAGAACATAATTGGATATCTGTGAAATCCTAATGCATGACATATGTTTGCATTGAAAAAAAAAAAATCAATTAAAAGAACTAATTGCATTTCAGGCAAAGAAAATTGACGCTGTTCTACCTGATAAAGCTTCTCCAAGTCACAAGAATCAGGTTTCTTTAAAAATATAGCACAAATGGCTGACTTCAGCTTTGCCCATGTTTCCTCTTCAAAATTTGTGGGCAATGTGGGTTTAGCTTTATTGAGGCAAATAAAAAATGAACATGAAATATGTTAGCATCCGTTTCCATATGTATTCTAAG
This sequence comes from Prinsepia uniflora, assembly GCA_032719365.1. Taxonomy (NCBI): domain Eukaryota; kingdom Viridiplantae; phylum Streptophyta; class Magnoliopsida; order Rosales; family Rosaceae; genus Prinsepia; species Prinsepia uniflora. Next base: position 81,777,157 of record CM064866.1, on the reverse strand, counting down.
CGAAAATGAACATGACAGTTGTAAGAGCTCTCTCTCCTCTCTTTCTACGTGTGTGTGGAAAACCAGAAGGCCAGCCCCTATACCAGCACTGTGGAATTTATGTCATCCTTAATAAACACAATGTAAATTTTTTGAAGTTTTCATCAAATGCTGTGCACTGCTATGTCCACTTAAAGATAACAGACCACAAAAGGCATGAACACTAATTCAAACCTAAGCATACTACAAAGACATCAAGCAAAAGTTCGAGCTATGCGTCATTGCAAAACCCTCACTCCACTCGTGCACTGACTCCTTCCTAAGCAGAGAGCATCCAGGGAAGCAATGCTGAAACCTAATTAAGAGTACCATAAATAGAAATGGAACTTTCCTAGTTCAATCACTGACCAGATTGTGGTCAAGTAAAGCACTTGTCATCAAACTAAGATACCCAAACACAGTGACCATAGTTGAAACATTTTTCTTTAAAAGCATGAAAAACGCCATGGGATGAAAATGAGATTCCAGAACAAAGATTATACAGATAAGTAGCTCAAACACCTTAAAACTAAAATCAAGTACGGCCATCTAGATAAGAAAGATAAATGAAATTCAAGGTACCCTTACTAATGACACCAACTGAAGTAGTGCCCAATACCCATGTAATTTAAGCATCAAGTGGAAACACGCCCTATCAGTTCTACTTCTACCTAATAGCACCGGCAAAAGATCAAAACCCAAAATCTAATTCAACAAATCCCTCAAGTCCCCCGAACTCGAAGCAAAATCAAGAATCTTCTCCAGTCCCAAAAACCTAGAATTGACTATCCGATTACCCAATATCAAAATTATCGGTTAGGATAAAATAGGCATACCTTTAAGAAGCTTGATGACAAGTTTCTTGGTGGGCTGAGGGAGCTGCGCCTTCTTTCGGGACAAATTGGCGGCAACGGCTCGGGAAGAGGGGTCTTCAGGCTTGAGATCTTCGTCGAGGGCCATGGTAGAGGGGTCGAAGGCAACATCGTCGTCTTCGGGGTCTTGGGAAGGATGCGTGTGAGGGTGGTGGTGGTGGTGATGGAGACCATTCTTATTGGGATCGAGGGAACAGGCGACGGCTTGTGACTTGGCCTTTTTCATGGGTGGGCCTGAAGAAGGGCTGTGAGAAGAGGAGGTGCTGCTGGTGTTGTTGATGGCTGAGGAGCGTTTGTTGGGGTGAGACATCAAACTCATCAACAGCGCATTGTAAGTGAAAGGAGATAGAAAAACCAGAGACGAAGAAGCCAGACGAAGAAGCCAGAAGCCAGCAGCTGATAGATTACCCCGATTTGAGACGCAGATAGACAAGAGAGGGTTAATTCTTCTTTCCCTTCATTGTCCTCTCTCTTTTTTTTCCCCCTTTTTTTTTTGGATTTTCTTCTTACAATTAAAGATGATAGATTTCTTCGTTTTCGGTTTATGATTTTCTGATTTTTTGATTTTTTGACATTTTGTATGCGTATTTTGTTAGTGGAATTGTTCGACTCGAAAGTAGGAAGATTGTTATTTTGTACTACCAAATAAATCATGTGATAAAAGAAATTAAGTATTTTTTATTTAAACGATATTTTAACTTAGGTCCATCACTATATTTAAAATTACTACAACATAAGATGTCTCAAATTCAATCGTGTCTTTATTTTCGAAATAAGGGTATATTTTAGATCCATCATATTTCATCAAGTTGTTTGATAAAATTGTACATTTCTTTTAACTATGACTTTCAAAGACAAAAAATAAAATGAGGTGATTTTCGCACTTCGCAAATTACTTATTACACTTTTTTTTTTGTTCGTTGATGTTTTTATCATTTATTTATACATCAAACTTCCAAACTTATCTCTCTTCCTTTTGAAATTAGCATATTTTGTTTATATAAAACGTTATAAATCTTATTCTCCCGTTTTCTGTATGCGTTCTATTTTTTATATACGATTAAATGCTATATAAAGCTATTTAATAATTAAGTTTGAGTCAAATGAGTTTAGTTCAGTTGGTTCTGGTGTTAACTTGTGGACAATTGGTCTCACGTTCGAATCTCGATAACATCTTGTATGGACAGTTTCTAAAAATTTCTCCTCCCTTACAATAAAAAAATAATAATTAAGTTTGAAAATTTGATTTATAAAAAAATATATATTAAAATAAGAAAGTAGAGTACAATAATTAATTTGGAAAGAGTCCTAAGTGAAAGATGGTATGAGCCGGATCGGCCATAACGGGAAATCGAGTAGAAATAAATGATGCATAAAAAATTGGTATTTCAAAAATGAATATTGATTGGGCCCATGATCCATCCATTTCAATCTCAATTGTATGGAGTTTGGATGAATAAGTCTAGGAGCAGCCCAAATCTGACCATACGGGTCTACCCACTTGAGGGAGACTACGGCCCATTTAAGCATCTCCCTTCAACTAAAGCCAGCAGCCCAGCGTGCTTTGGTTAAGTCCCAAGAACATTTATTTCTTTACCAAAAAAAATTGAGATCATTTATTTTTCTTTGATTATGAACTCAAAGGACTAAAGGAGATTACAAGTATCGAATTCAAATATTTTTTCATATTGTATGTGAGAGTGAGAGTAGGTTTCAATTTTTTTTTTTTTATTTTCGGTTGAAGAATTTTCGAAAGGTTTCCTTCGAACTTCAATTTGAGGTACATGCGCACGGTCATTTATTGGTATTTTATTTTATTATTTAATGATTAAAATATTTAAAATTTAACTGTCATAAATAACAAAAAAAATATATGGGAGTGAAATTGATATAATTAATAATAGCTTAAAAATTTCTTTTCCAATATTAAAAAACGTAAGAATCAAACTCTACGAGTGAAAATAGCCCGGGGTACATAGAACCAAAAAAACGAAATAATATCGTTTCAGATCATATCATAACAGAAAAAATACTGAATAGTTAAACCGTTGGAATATCGGTCTGTACCGAAATTGAACAGGTTAGATTTAGTAGGGCTTCGATATTGAGATTTTGGAAAACCGTCCCGTACCGATACCAAACAGAATAATTTTTTTTTTTAAATAATTAAAAACCCAATACTTGAATCAAGTCCCAAAAATAAAAACTAATAGGCTAATTATATCAAACCTCAAACCGTCTCTCTCTCGGCTTTGCAGGAACAAACCATTTCTTGCAGAGAGTCCACACTCTCGGCTAGGGTTGCCTTGGCCCATTCCACTCCCAAAAGAAGAAGAAGAAAAAAAATTGGACATAAACAATAGTGCATAAATCTTTGTAATTTGAGCAGCCACTGTTTTTAAAGTCTCAGCATCAGGATGTTCCTGCATAAAGAAAAGTCTTAAGAATGTGGTAGGTATAGAACTTTATAATTGTGTTGTATAAGCAACATATTAATGGGGCTTAGGCTACAATAGTCCCGGTGGATTCATCCTAATTGAAGTCACTTCAATTTTGGGATGAATATTTTACACTATTGAGCATATTATATTAATTATACATATTTTTTCGTATAAATGTTGGCTCAAAAGTTTTTGTTGAGCATATATATTATATTGATTATACAATTAAAATTTTTTGTTGAGTAATTTTAGTTAAAATTGGCCGACCACAATTGGTACAGTACGATCCGGTGTCAATTTCAAATTGCGAAATACCGAATCGTATTAAATTGGTTAAAATTAATTGGTATAGTTTCAATATTACTTCTATACCGAATTATAAAACCCTAAACCGCGCCCAAATCTATGTGAAAGTAAGGATAATTATTAAAAAACTTTGTTGCGTGTGAATTTCAAAAATTTGTGTATGGAGTGGATTGTCGACATCATCAATTGGGAAAGAGAAATAAAATTTATTCAAAGACCCTACATGATGAGGCATTTTCCTTTTAAGTATGTATGAAAGCGTTGTTCGCAGTGGCGGCTTGCACGATGATGACCGAATTGTGCGACCAAGCTACAAGATTGTGGCACCAGTGACCAGCCTATGAGCCTGCCTAAGTCTACCTACTAATAAAGCAAAAGCTAGCTAATTATAGTTTAATTACTACTATAACTTCAGAGTTGAGAGTTGAGAGCTAGAGAGACCCCATGCGTTACCTTATCAACAAATTCACAAATCACAACCCTAATATAACTACGCACACCCAATACCCATTCTTGCTTTTCAACTTTTCCTTCAATTGGCTTATCTTATCATGATACGTAAGATAACATGCTTTTAATTTTTTTGCAAAAGTACTATTCATCCTAAAAATGTATGCATATGGCTCATCGCCACCATCTACCCCAATCCTTGCAGGATCTTATAGAACATGTTCGGCGCTTCGCCTCTGTCTCCTTTGTCGGGGAATTCAATCGAGTGCCTCAACATATATGAAGTACGCAGCCTTATCAAGTTACCACAAGTTAACTCCAACAAATGTGAAATGTCACCAGTTCATTTACTGCAACATCGACATCGTTCATAAATTATAAATACTATTTACATAGTCCGATAAGTGTGGGGTTTTATCACAAAAGACCTTGGTATTGTTAGGAGTAGAACTACTCCTTATATATTGCATTTTTTTTATATTCTTCAGATATGAGATTCTTTAGCGCTCCCCCTCACGTGGACCACCACTTAGTAGACTATAAGTTGAGCTAGTGTCGCATTCGTCATTAAGCAAGAAAATAAGGTAGATAGTAAACTCGATAATTCAGACCAGGTAACACCTATTTCGGGCCAAATCACCCGTTCTAACATCATGTCAAAGAGAATGGAAAGAAGTTCCTAGAGTTTTAATTAGGGCTAATTAATTATATTCTTCTCAATGAGAGGTATTTATATTGTTACAATGTAAAAAGTCAACTAGATCAAATAGTAAAGTAACTACAATTCCTATATTTACAAGATATGACTCACGCAAAGGTATTTATAGGGTTGATATATATGTTGGTTTTTGAAGATATGTCTCGTTTTCCTCATACCCTGTGTCTCGTTTTCCTCATACCCTGTATTGGGTGCTCGTACGCAGGTGCTTTTGTTGCAGTAATAGTCTTTAATAAACTCCAATTTCAAAAACAACAAAAGATAAATATATGAAAAGCAATAAAAGATAGAATTATAATATATCGACAACATATCAAGTCATATCCTGAATTCGGAGAGTATCAATACGTGTGAACCCAGATAGAGTATGATGCCAAAATTGATACGATGGATGCTTAATTGAAAAAAAGAAAGAACCATGTCTTTGAGCAAACATGCACATGTGGTGGTGTGCGTATCGGTTCATGCATCGCATTTGCATTGCACCTCAGCACTGCTCACTTTTGAGCATTCCTGCTGCCTTTAATGTGTTTTTTTTTTTCCCTTCCATGATGCTTCCTCTTTAACAAAAGCAATTCATGCTCTTTACAAATTAAAATTAACGTCCTCTTTGGATTGGATTTCTCTTGATCCTCTTCTTTATGCATGCAATCCTTTTGGATCCATGGAAAATTTGAAATTAAAATGAGGGAGGGATCGAGAAAGATATCATTGACCATATCATGATTGTCGATCAACTAGCCAGGGCCATATATGCAACATCAAGGTCATCTATTCCCTGCATATTCTCATTTAATCTGCTTCATCAAACGATGGCTGCTAGCTAGCTATCATATTATATACTCATTTTGCAACTCGTTGGGAGTATTTTGTGGTCAGGAGCAAGCCACACTCGAAGTGGGCGTGATATTTACTCAGAATTTTTTTTCTTTCTAAGTGCCGGTTCGATTTGAACATCAGAACATGAATATTGATCTCTAAATGTTCTTCCCCTCTAAATGTGATAATTAGAATCATTAATTGGTTTCATTAATTATGATCCATAAGTATCAATTGAATTGATCATTCACCACAAAACATCGCAACTGTTACATATAAACTACAAATCGATACATCTAAAATACTAAATGATTTTCAATTTAGTTGATTTTTTGTACAACAATTCAAATTATTAAATTTGCATAAATCCAAAATTCGGTTTCTAATCATTGGAGGGAAATAAGCACTTACAATGAAAAACTAATATTATATATATATATAAAGAGAGAGATGACTGACTAGTTTCGACTTCGAGTGTAGTATGAAAACATGCTATCACATCCTAGCTTAGCTTAGCTTATGTGGTTATACTATACAGGCGTCGATCTGTCGGCATATTAGATATCGAATACTACTCTCATCCAAAGGTTTGACGAGGACGTATTGCTAGAAATTAATGTGATTGCCTTGGAAAGAAATTAAAGGGACTTTAAGCTTTGAAATGTAGACATTTCTTTTTATCTCTTTTAGCAGTGAGATCACATGCCCGGCTGGCTGACTGGCTGGCTGGGGATTGCCGATGCCATGCAACTGTTCACAAATTGCTAAAAGAGAAACTTCGCAGCAGCAACTTGCATCTCTTGCAGAGAGTTGCACTTGCACTTGAAGATCAGATAATAATTATATAAAAATGAATTAAAAGTTCTTCATCAACTATACTCGTTCCACTTCCATCCATCCCTTCATTAATCTATATATGTATAAATATGCCAATTGGAACGGTTGCTTGCTTAAAACATCATCATATGCATGTAAAGCTCACGTACATATGCACGATAGCTATTTAATCATCTACATGTATCACTTTAATTGACAGCTGATCACTATCATCCCCTTAATTGTTATAAAATTTTGTTGTTATTTTGATACATACACATTACAAACAATCTCCGATTTGATTTGGATATATATATATATATATACCTTATCGACATAGATATATAATGTTGGAGTGCGAGGTAATGTCACATATTAGAAAAACACAATTTAAATTTGTGTTGTAAATAAGTAAAGCTTAACTGCCAGATGTATCATACGTTACGCATTCACTCGCTACTTGTAAGGTTTAATTGTCAGATGTGCCACAAGTTACCTATTCACTCGACATATTACTTATTCACTCGCCACTTGTTACCACGTTATATACTCACTCACTACATATTAGACTGAAAAATCCGCGACTCACTACGCATTAGACTAGAAAAGTAAAATCTGCTACATGTGAGATAGAAAAGTAAAATCTGCTACATGTGAGATGGAGTGTTGGTAAAAGGGTGTTAATTTTATGATGGAACCTCAATTTCTATACCGAATACATTATATACCTACCGTCGGTAAGCTTGGATTCTTTTCCTGCACATTAATTCTTAATTATTTTGATCAGATATAAGCTTCTTGTGATTGCGTTCCTAATTAATAAACCAAAATGATCAATTGCATATCATCCAAGCTTCTTGGTCAACTTTGGAATAGAAAAAAGTAAGGAGTTGCTTGGCCGGGCAACGATGGCTGAAAAACATACAGTCATCTAGCTGATTCATTTGTTAGAATAATCTAAAACAACATCGATCGACAAAGTTGACATTCGAGGTATAATGACACACAATCCATTCATTTATGGCCAAACTTATGTCCTGTATTTTGTGCACGTGTAGAAATATATATATGTAGGAAGCAAAAATTTGACGGTAAATAAATTCGACGAATTAAGTAGCTAGACGTCGTCAAAGATGACAAGTGCTTTACATGTATTTATGGAAATAAGGCCGTGACCAGTTGGCCACCTGGTAAAGTAAGCTCTGAAAAACAGACATAAATACGTAGGATGACACTAATTTGGTCTCCATCATTCTCACGTATTAGATTCAACCCTTATCCACATAATATATACCAAATTAAATATTTTGGCTTAGCCTTTTTAAGACGTCAATTTGGCCCAATCACAAAATTTTACTTTTTATTTTTTATTTTTTTCTTTTTACTAAAATAAAAGACCGAATAATATTACATAGGATGTATGTTGTGTAACACCTTATTGTTTTAATTTGTCTTCTTCTCAAAAGTAATAGTCTTAGCTACGGCTCCTTTCGTACGCATATTATATATATAGTCTACTACTTGACCACCAATTCCACCATATATATGCATGCTTGGTTAATTTTTTTTTCGTTTAGGGTCACAGATAATTTTTACTGTTACCTTCTTCTGTATAACCTTTTTATTATTATCCAGTTAATTACATGGATAGATAATGATGCCACACATACAAAATGTACGTGTAATCCAATAATCTTCTATTTTTATTAAACATGGAAAATCCAATAATCTTTTATTTAATTTAATCAACACTGTGTTTCATGCAAGAACTTGAATATATATTGGAATCTTATTAACACGTAAAAGAAGAAGAAGCACAGGACGTTGAAAAGAAAAGTAATATTGGCCCATATTAAGTAACCAAAAAAAAAAATTTCTCAGGATTCTTGAATCTTGAAAAGTAAAAACATGCTTCTCTTACAACTTTTTCTAAGCATCTCTAGAAAAATAAAAGAGGGGAAAGAAAGAAACCATCTTTCTCTATCTTTTTCCTTGTTTGTACATTTTTTTTTTGTCAAATGTCCATTTTCACCTACTGAAAAACGCTTGAGAACAAATTTTGCAAAGAAGAGGAAGCCAGGAAAAAGGTAATTATGATTCACGAGCCCATACCTCTTAGTGTTTGCCGAGTTGTAGACGCTGGGCTACTGTCACTATTGGGTTGTTTTCATTAATTCGACCAACTTTAACAGATGATAATTACTTTTACTATAACTAGTTACGTACCTATGTTTGCCCAAGTGTGCAAGAGAAAAAAAGAAGAAGATAAATATATGTATGATGTTCACTAGCCAATAGTATTTTTTTCGTTTTCTCTTTATAGTTAGATGGTCAATAATTCTGAATTTAATTTTAATTTTATTATGTATATATATCAATTTCTATTCGTTATTCATGTGGATCAAATTAAGACATTGACTTATAAAGTATAAAAATATCACTTTTTTTTTTGTGACGTATCAAGTATATTCGATCAAAATAGTTTGCTTTTGCATAAAAAATGGTGATTTATTAATTATTATCTTCATAGTGACGGGTTAAAGCTTGGGCTGGAAGGGCTATAGCCCTTCCCACCCAAGCGTGCTCCTTTGTATATTTATGGGCTAGCCCATCCCAATATTAATTTATAATCCATCTTAGTTTTATTAAGTAGCTCATTTCAGTTTTATTCGTAGCTCAATGATAATTTTTATTGTAATTTGTTTTTTTTCTTCTTATTATTAAATTTTTATTTATGTATATATAGATGCATTTAAGAGTAAGACTCATTACACCCTCCTAATTAGAGGTATTTTTTATGTTTATTAATAAAATTCACTTGTGCCGTCAAATTTTTTAAAATCTAGTATGTAAATTTAGTCGATCCGAAATTTGGATTCAGGAACCGTCACTGATCTTCATCTTCATTTTCTACAAACATGAACTTTGAAACTCCAATTATTATCAAACCTAATTTGTAAGAGGAGGTTAATGTGTTTGAAACTCATATGAAAAAGGCTGCTTGGTTACATGCACGCCTTGAAATTGTGCGTGTTTAAAAATATTATAAGAAAGTTTAGATTATTATATATATGATGTGATGATACAATTCACTCATCATATATATGTTTACATATTATTCGCATGGAAATACTATCACAAAAAATTATGACATAATTTATGTTATCTACAATGATATTAAACTATGCACAACAAACACGATTCACACTCAAATATCTTAGGTACGTGAATCGGGAGTACTTATATCTTTATTGTTCAAGTCTAGTCAAATTAAAGTTGAATGCCTATATAAACCTCTAGATTTCACTTCTTTCAATTTCAACCCTTGTTTTCATATTCTCTCTTCTTGTTAAGACCAAGCTAGTTGCTCTCTTTATATATTTAAGTTTTGGGCAGCTTAGTGGGATTGCCCTTTCTTTGCCTTTATCAGAAGCAAGTGTCCGGGGCAAAAGATAGAAAGAAAGAAAAAAGGAAAAAAAAAATCGAGTCGAAGAAAACGCAAGTCATTTAAAACCCAGCTAAGGGGTTACCAACCGAAACCCAAACCAGAGACAAACCCATAACCAAACCCCAAAAATTTCAACCAAGAAAAGAAAGGAATTCCCATTCCCATTCCCATTCCCCACCCAACAAATCTCTATATCTCCTCTCTCCCCAATCACTCTCTCCCAATCATTCCTCCCTACATAAATGGGAAATTCTTTCAACAGAGTCGCCATTTTCAAGATATTCCTCTTCTGTTCACTCTGTTTCTCAGGTACGTACACTTTTGGTTTTTCTTTTATGCTTTTTGTTTTGTTTTGGTGTTTGTTTCGCTGTGTGAAACTGTTCATGTTTGTTCATTACAGATTTTGGTCCGGTCTCATCACTCGGCATCAACTACGGCCAACTAGGGAACAACCTCCTCCCGCCGGAGAAAGTCCTGGACCTCCTGAGCTCCCTCCGCATCACGAAAACAAGAATCTACGACACAAACCCGCAAGTCCTCACAGCATTTGCGAATTCCGGCGTGGAGCTGATGGTGACAATCGAGAACGCAATGTTAGGCCAGCTGATGAACCCACAAGCCGCCTTTCAATGGGTAAGTCAACACATCAAACCTTATGTTCCCGCCACAAAAATCACCAGCATTGCCGTCGGCAACGAAGTCTTCACTGACGACGATACCACCGTCCTCTTATCCAATCTTGTCCCGGCCATGGTCAGCATCCAAACAGCACTAACCCAGCTCGGCCTCGACTCAAACATCAAAGTCTCAACTCCTTGTTCATTGGCGGTGCTCGAAGAATCTTACCCGCCGTCCGCCGGGAGCTTCAAGGGTGAGGTCTCCGGCGCCATGTCACAATTGATGCAATTCTTGAATGCCACAAAGGCGCCATTTTGGATCAATGCGTACCCCTATTTCGCATACAAAGACAATCCCAATAAAATCCCTTTGGATTACGTCATCTTCAACCCGAATTCTGGCATGGTGGATCCTTTCACCAAACTGCACTACGACAACATGTTATATGCGCAAGTGGACGCAGCCATTTACGCCATGGCGAGGCTCGGCTTCAACGGCATTGAGGTGAAGGTGTCGGAGACAGGGTGGCCCTCCAAAGGCGACGGCGATGAAATCGGAGCGACTTTGCAAAATGCGGCGATTTATAATCGGAATCTTTTGAGGAGGCAGTTGGCGAATGAAGGGACGCCGTTAAGGCCGAGGATGAGACTTGAAATCTATCTATTTGCTCTGTTTAACGAGAACATGAAGCCCGGACCCACATCGGAGAGGAATTATGGTCTGTTTCAACCTGATGGCACCATGGTTTACAATCTTGGCTTGTCTTCCTTGTCATCTCATTCATCTCCAACGTCAACAGCGACAACAACTTCATCAACTTCGACATCATCGGCTTCAATGGCGGATTATTCTTCCTCTGCCAAGGTAAAACAACCGTAGCATCTTTCTTTAATTTATTTAATTCTTTGTTTTTTCCTTTATTAACATGATTCATTATGATATCTGTAAAATAGGCCAAAAAGGCAAAAGTGTAAAAGAAATTTATTATGTCAATGCAATGAGCAGTTACTCTCTTAAATCCACGTCCGGTCTTTATATCTTATACGGTGTTATTAATAATATTAATGTCTGTTCTTTAATAAAGAACAAACCTCATGCAGAGAGAATTTGTGATTCTATTTTTGGAGTAAATGTGGTCAATCTAATCCTTCTGTTTGGTTATTCATTTTTTTTTTTTCAGGCAGTGAAATGTCATCAAAGCTTGGTATACTTGATGCTTGTGAGCATGGTACTGAACCTCCAAGTTTATATGAGAAGACCATTTTAATTACAAAAATGGGGAGCTATAGCTAATGACGATGTAAATATATATTTACTTTTTGATGGGGATAAAAAGATAATGAGCTCTCTCACATCTCTATTCTTCACAAAACAGAATCACTCTTCAGATCAATAGGCCATGAAAGCACAAACTTGATCATTAAGCGCGCGGCAGCAGCAGCAGAGCATTTTTAGTATTTTGTTAGAGAAGACACAAAGCCATTATTTGACTTTTGACAAAGTCCCAATATCAGATCATCATGTTGTAAAAACAATTATTCCAAGTACAATTTAATTTCAATGTCATTTCATTACTTATAACCCATATATGTATGTACATTATTTTCTGATTGGTTGCAAAGAAAACATCTTTCCTTTCAAATCCATAACTATTTCTGCATATTAGTATTCCTCGTCTATATATTCTATTCAACATAATTACGCCCGATTTCTGCCAACCTAAGATTCTATCTAAAAAATGAGATAATGAGATGGGAAAGTGTAAAAAGGGAAAGGCTATGATTGGTTTCTTTTTATTATCCTGAAGGATGAGACAATGGGCGGCCAAAGCTTTATATTCTCTTCTCTACTTGCCTATAATACTGTCAGCATTGGTCATTGCCCTGCTGATAACTTTTGCAAAGGAGCTTTTTCTCTTTTGTTTATTTATTTTTCTCAGCTTTTGTTTGTCTGTAATAAGAGCTGAGGGAGGGAGGAGACAATGTAAGCTCAGCCTTAGTTCAACCTGATGAGGCTGATCTACCTGTTGACATCACCCAACATGCTTATTCACATGCCCTCCAACAAATATTTCTCACACCCCACTAAGATTTCCCAATTTTCTTCTAATTTAAAACCAAAAGGAGAAAGAAAAAAATTGTTTATTTTCTTATGATACAACCAACTTAGAATTATCTCACTGACCTCGTTTGGCTGGTTGTTCTCCGGGTGATAGGACATGCAGGAAGAAGGTAAGGTTCTCCGGGTGATAGGACATGCAGGAAGAAGGTAAGAGCAAAAAAATACTGGTATGGTGCTGATTTAAAATTTCTGATGCTTAAGTTAGTTTAAATGAGAGGGATACTGTAGTAATTTAGGTAACATGAAAGTATATGATTGTCATTGTCTTTTAGAGAGAAGATGCCCTTATATTTATGGTGGCATTGGATGTTATATATAGGTGAAACAAACGTAATCATTATCAGTTACTCTAATTTATTGAATTTTTTTTTATCAAAAGTAGACAAATTCATTCTTCCAAGTGTAAAAAGAGGGTCCAATTACAAAGGATAAAGGAAAGTCCAACAAAAAAAATAACAATACAAAAACAAAAGTGCCATAATAATAAAAAACCAAAATAACAAAACCCTAACATCAATAAACACTAGGAGGCTGACATCTGCAGCTCCACCGTTGCCGCAATCTGCTCCGCCTCTACTGCCGCCGCCACCAAGAATACCAGCGAAAAAAGAGAATCATAAAAGCGGATCTGTAGAGAATGGTGTTTGGATGAAAAATCACAAACAATCTGTATACTCAAGTGATCCAGAAGGTCATCAAAGACCTTAAAACTAACTCATCTAAGAAATGAATTGGGCTATAGAATGGAAGTAGCAGCAAGGAAAACCAATGATTTTTTGATTTGGGTGAGATGAAGGATATAGATGGTGAAGAAATTATAAAGGAAATATATAGTAAGATAGAAAAGAGAAAGAGATAGAAAGTTTGAACCCACTCAGAAGCAAATATATGTCCTCTAATTTACTGATCATGCAGAAAATTGTTGTAGCTCGGCGCTTTGCTGGCCCGTTTGGATAACTAGGCACGGTTGAGATTATAAGATTGGCCAGCTTTGTTCTTGATTAAATAAACTTAATTAGCCTAGCTGTATATTATAAACAAATTAGTCTAATGATTTATGTGACTAGACAGAAGAGTAATTAATTGTCATATTCTAATTGGGATTTGTACATGCGGCTGGGGCATTGATTTGATGCCAAGTTTCATAGGATTTGATACATGTCATATAAGCTGTGTCCTTGTCCATTTTTTATATGCTTGTCAGCTTATGTTTTATGTCCATGTATTGGAATTTAAACATATGCTTCTCTGTCTAAACATTTATTTTGTGTCATTTCAATTCGTGCTATCTTCTTAACTTGTCTCCTTCTTAATTCCCTGAACTCTTTTACCTTTGAAATTTTCTTAGTGCATGTAGGGTCATTGAGTCTGTCAATCCAATTTTTTTTAAGCATATTAATTAAGAAAACATTGCTTAACAAGAAAGTCTTGGAATGAAGGATTCTGTTTGTACATGCTATTCAACTGTCATATCATGGTATTATCACCTTAAATGAAGATCGGAAAGAATAACGAGTGAGTAGTTCAAAAAAATTTTAATTCAAGGAGATATTGAAATATCTTTATAAATCTTCTCGACATTCGATATAGATTAATTTTTAATTCAAAACCTTACGGTATTGTTTGCCAATAATTCAACATCATGTTTTCCTATATATTCAATTAAATTTTGATATTCTTTCTCTTAAATAACTAGGAGGAATTACACTCACCGCCACACAACAATCCGCCACCACATACATAGTTGCTCTTTTAAATGACTAGAGGGAATCGAATTAACTCGCTGCTACGTGGGAATCCATCGTTGTGTTCTTCTACATAATCTTGGTTTGATATCGAAAAAAATCAAATTCATGATCTACGAAACTCTCAAACACAAATTTGCTCTAAATATACCATGTCACATTTTGTTTCATTAACTAGAGAAACATACCTAAGACACATTACACTGGACATGCAACAAGCACGAAAGTCTTGTCTCATGTTTATACCTTACAAACAAAAAGATATTAATTGAGAACTCGAAAAATAATCAAAGAATCAAATAACTAATTGTGTCCGAGTTTATAACTGCAGATTCCAGTTCTTTCTTAAAACTAACTCCGTGTATATATATAATATATATATACATATTTTTTGTGGCTTTGTAATTTTTTGACATTTAAGATGAGAGATTTGATATGAGATTGTAAGAATTTGAGATTCCACCCCAAAACCAATTGGCCATGAGGGGAATAGCCCAAGATCTTATAAGGAACAAATTGTAATTGTGCTTTTCGGATGTGAGATATTTTCCTCACATCTTAACACGCTCCCTCAAATGTGGCGGATTTTTCAGACTATCACATGACGATTTGAATGGGTACGTGTGTAACGACCCGAACCGAGAATAATAATATTTTAATGTAAAAAGACTATTTTGCCCCTGAAGGGGGAAACTTTGACTTTTGACCCGGGTAACAATTTGGACTTTGACCCATGACTATGACGTAGGTCGGGACGTCACGAATCCGTAGACAGGCGGCACGTCGAAATCGGAGTTCGTATGAAGAAGTTATGGTCAAGGAAGCGTTGTAGCGGAAATTACGAACCGAGAACAACGGAATAAAATATTAATTTATTATGGGAATCCGTGCCAAACTAATATTTAAATCAAACCAGTGGATTGGTGACAAGTGTCACCCATCCAAGCCCATACTATTCCAATAAAGCAACATTACACTATTTAACCCATTTTATATTATTTATTTTCACTCCAATTAACCCCAGCCCTTGGATTTCTGCCCAAATGAATCCCAGCCCTTCATTTTCATCTGCTTTCCTTATTCATGCACGATCATCCTCTTTGTTTCTCACAAACACACACATCCATCCCCCCCTAACCCGTGCACTTCTTCCCATTTTCTCTCCATCCAAACACACGAACCAGCCACCCTCATCGCACCAGCCAACCACCAACACCACCACCGGCATCTGATCATCATCACCCTGCAACACCGGCGACCACCACCCCTGTTCCTGCCCGGAAAATCCTGTCCAAACTCAGACCCGAAACACTAAGGAAACGGGTCCAAGAAGCAAACCTCGACAACCGCATCACCTCGACGCAAGGGAAGCTTCAGCCTGCATCGTGGGGACCCCAGGAGCACAACTGGACGACGGCGAGGGCTACGGCGGCGGTAAGACCCAAAACCCGAGAACCCGTTTTTACTCCCCTGTTTCGAACCAACTTGTTTTAATGCCTAGAAATCGATTAATTAGTTATAGACATGTCCTAGGGTTAGATACGAGTTGATTGGAACTAGTTTGGACGACTGAGACGGCGTGGATCGCCGGAGAGGACGATCGGACTTTGGCCGTGAGTTTCAGTGACGAACTGGTGAGTTTCTTCCCGTTTTCTTTCTATTTTGTGGTTGTAGAACCATAGAACAAACCTAGACGACCCTATAGGGATGAACCCCGTCGAAAATGGTGCCCGGAATCGTACGGTGGAATCGGGTCAAGCCGTGGGTCGACGGCGACCCGGTTCCAGTCAAACGGGTCTGACCCGGTACTGTAGCATGATGACGTCATCATGTTGACGTCACTTCTGACGTCATGATGACGTCATCCTGTCAGAAGTTGTCAGACCAGGGACCAATCAGAACATGCCACGTGTCACCTGACAAGTGTCAGTGATGACGTCATGCTGACATCAGCATGACGTCACTGCTGACGTCAGCAGTACTGTAGCAGCGTTGACCCACGCGTTGACCAGGCGCGTGGGGGCGCGTGTGAACAGTGATTTTGGTGGGGCCGGTACCATTTTCAAGGTTTCGACGATACGGATCCAATGGAGGTGGTTTCGTGTCGATCGGAGATCGTTATATTAGTCAAAATGGGGTTTGAAGCACCGAGAATAGTGCTCGGGATGCGATTTTGAGGCGGATCTGTTCTAGGGTCTTGGTATTGATGTTATAGGGTCCTTAAGTAACCCTCAGGTATAAAATACAGGTTTTTAGAGATCGTTGAGCAGCAAGGACCGAGTGTGAGTGGGCTGTTTGATTTATAAAAGGCTTGCATGCATAAACTGTTTTACTATTTCCACTTATGATTACGATGAGTCTTATGAACTGTTTATATATGCTATTACAATGTTTTGGGCATGAGACCCGTCTGGATTATATGTGGATTTTGTTTGGGATGTCTGGGGGATATAGGGTAAACTATACTGTTATTGTACTGTACTTTCCTACCTGTGTATATTGTCTCCTCCAGGGAGGATCGTTGGCCTGGGTGGACCCTGGAGTAGTCACGGGGCTCTGACTGAGTGGAGTTGACCCCCGTTGGGCTGCTTACTCTTAGGAAGGCATGTTTATATACCTCGGGCAGTGACCGGGATACCGGGAGCTGATGTACCTAGAGAGTCTCGGGTGTGAGACCCTGAGTGGCAACTCGTAGCCTTAGAACCGTGACATCATTTGGGTTGGGTTTTACAGTGCACTGATATGTTAGTTTCACCTTTCGATTATTATTGTGGTTTTATGGTTATGATTTCATTATAATATTATATTTTCACTGCATGCAAGATTTGGAAAACGAAGGGGTAAAACCTTATGATTATTTATTATTAAATTGATTTATAAACTGTTATTTTTGGCCCACTCACCCTTGTTTTACTGACCCCTCCAGACCCTGACACGGAAATAGAGGAGGAGGACCCGGAGGAGGAGGCAGAGGTTTAGTTTGCTTAGCTGTGCACCTGTACACCCACTTGTGGGTAGGTTGAGCACCGAATAAATGTACTCTGACTATGGTGCTCACATGTTGTATTTTACTTTCCCTTGTCTGACAGTATCACTTTAAACACTGTGGTTGTACGTTGTCTATCTATTTAAATCTTCAGTTTTCATTTAAGGGTAATTTTGGTATGTTTAGAGTCATTGTCAGACGGGAGCGGGGCACGTCCTCGGGTGGTCCCAGTGGGATTGGGACGGGTCCTGTCAACGTGTGACACGTATGACATTTAAGACTATCATGTGCGATAACTCTGCGCTGATACCATGTGAGAAGCCATCAGAGAGGCTTTGGAGATGAGCATGATTCCCATGAGGAAAAAGGAAAATGGAGAGAATTGAGAGAGATGATCTTAAGGAACGTTTGTATTGAATGAGTTAAAAACCAATGAAATAGTACACTTAAGGTATATATAGCTCAGTACAAGCCATTTAACTAACATAATAGAATAACCGAAAAAGTAACTAACTATAGGAAGGCAAGGGCACGTCATACATGTTGAGATGTGAGGAAAATATCCCTTATCGGAAAAGCACAACTACAATTTGTGCCTTATAAGATCTTGGGCTACTCTCCCCAAATGACCAATTAATTTTGAGTGAAATCTCAACTTTTTACAAGGATTAACTAGCTAATAAGGCCAATCGAGAAGAATGCATGATGCTATGGACCACCATATTCTTAAAAATGATTTTGTCGATGCAATGACCTGACACGGAATATATGGTATGTACTCCTTCGCTATATTCTATTTGATCCTCGGTGACATATTAGACTACTCATTTGTTGCTACAATAACATGATGAATGAATTATTGATGATTGTAAATATTCCAATTTCTTTGATAGAAGTTGAAAATTTTATATGCATTGTGGGGAGATGGAGCTAATTTATTCCACCAAGTAGCTTACTCTGTATGCATATTATATGAAGCACTGTTCATTTCAAAACAGATCATATATAGCAAAATAATATTCATTATAATTAAAGATGGTAATTGAATGACATGTGTGATGTGAAGTTCCCTTTTAATCCTAATGAAATGTTAGCTAGTGGGGATAAAATGACCCTTAGTTTCTTTTGGATAATTATATTCCACGTTGGTGATATCTTCTCATATCACTATTTCGATTTATCGAATTATTTTTATTAGTATATCATAATCGGAACCGTTCATTCCTCTAAATCATCATGACAAGATTATCTCCGTAAAAAATTAACAAAATCAAAAGTCTTTAGTCATATATTCATGTAAATATATCAACTAAATTGATGCTTCACTGTGAAGATTTTAATTTTCATTAAAATTGTAATTTTTTTGTTACATATAAATGTCTAAACGATTTTCAATATTGTTGATTTTTTACAGAGATAATCTTGAAAAAATGATTTAGGAAATGAACAATTTCGATTATGTTAAATATACAAAAACAATTTAATAAATTAAAAAGGCAATATAAAAGAAGATGCAAATATTTTCCCCTATTTTATATCCATATAGGGCTGCAACCCTTGCTTTTGTTTCCAAGGGTCAAAGGGCACTTGTCTCATTGTGGTATTAATTTGTTGATAATTATGATTTTAATTAGGGCTCGTCCATTAGTGATAGCTAGGTTGATTAATTAGCTTCATAAATATATATTAATATATATGAAGCATGTTTAATTATAGATCATCCATGCACGATCGATTAGATTTAGGCGCCTCATCAATTACTTCTTTAATGACACCTTTAATCGGTGTATAGTTGTGGAAGATGCTTTCATAAAGTGGAGCTTCCTCTTTTAATTTAGACCATCAAAGGCACTCACTACGTACCCTCTTTCACATGGAAGTTTTCAGTTTTTGGCAGTTGCTTGGTCACATTTGCATTAATAGTATGTGTATACAAGCGCTTTAGAATTACTTTGATTATTAATAAGAACATCTAATTCAGAAATTGTTTAGTTATTTGATTATTAATAAGAACATTTATTGTATTATTCGATGTACGTACTAAGTCCATCGATCTATGTGTTTAGGCGTTTAGCTATTGTGTTATATAATTAAACAACTATCAAATTGGATGAATTTTTACATAAATGATCTTTGAATAATGAACTACAAAATCAACTGTTAAATCGTGATATTATTTTGTGGAATAAATCGAATCGAATGGTTAATATATTTCATATTATGAACCAATTTCAGCTGATTATACTAAAACTATATATAAAGATAGAGCAAAATAAAGATTAAATTAAGATTAGTATACACCATAAGTCACCAACAATGTTGATCTTGGAACTTAATTAATTTGGATATATTTCTTAAAATGGTAAATCCTATTATTATTGTAAATATGAATTAATATGCATTGTTGATGCAGTCCTTAAGCAAATTTAATATTAATTATTGGAAATATAATATAATATGGTTTTAAAATTGGTATATAATTATCAAGTATATATATATATATCCATTATAATTTAGGGAAACCACATATATAATAATAATAATAATAATAATAATGCAAGTCAATATTCTTTAAAAATTAATTATCGGTTTCTTTCTCACTAAGGCTCTAAAAAGTTATGAAGATCTTCCACATATATATATATATATATATATTCATATATATTTTTCATGTGCATGCAGCAATCTCTTTTCATGTTGACTATATATATATATATATATATATATGAATATAATTATACGTCAGATGATAACCGCGTCAGCAATTGAAGAATTCATCTCTGTGCTTATGGCTTAATTATTTGTATATATTATATAATATTGTTAATTACATCATCATTAATATATTTATTAATTAGGATGGATTACCAATCACTCGTAGAAAGCTAGCTGCGTATCTAGCTAATAGCTATAGCCTTCAACCTTGCATGCACCACGTAATTAATTAGTGTATCATATATATATATATATCCATTTTTACTTAATTTGAGGAATCGCCCTAATTTTTTTTCTTCAAATTTTAATTATTCGATCGTATTAATTTGTCATTTTTTTTTATATATTTATGATATGGAATTAAAGATATGTGCTTGTGGGAAATCATCCTTGGACATTCCTCAACTCTCCTTGTCTGATCATTAAAATTTCTTGCATCGATCTGTGTTCCCATAATATTGATCCTTCCATATTTCTTTATCTTCTCAATATGCCCTTCCATTTTTTATCCTCCCTCTCATCCTGCAATGATCTCCATCAAAGAAGAAATGTACGAGTCTCCGGCCCAACAAAAAAAGGACAAGCTCACGTTGGCAATTTTTGGGAAAATCTTGATAGAGCAACGTCGTCAAAAAATTAGATTAGGGGTGCTTTTAAGATGGCGGATGGAGGGAATTCAACGGAAGAATTCGATACCAACGAGTTTTATTTTACGACAAAAAAAAGAAAAAAGAAAAATATATATTATTTGCAAGAATAAAAGAATTTCAGTAAATTATAATCCATATATTAGCATCCATGTCATTTATAATAAAGGATCTTGCACCTCATTATAATTCTAACTACTGGAATATTATAGTCAATCTAAATGCTCAAAAAAATGTAAAATTATGAGTAAAGAGCCCATCGGATACCAACCATCCAAGGATCACGAGAGTGTTAGCAGTAAAGGTCCTCCCTTCATGCAGTACGATTTCAGGCTGCTCACCCTCAGCAAAAGACCTAAGTCTCACCTTCAATCCATTGATAGTGTGATTGTGCCATGACTCTAGGAAAACCGTTTAGAATAAGTCTTGAATGCTGTGATCATGTAACTGACTCAACCAAAACCTCTAACGGTATTTGTGAGATCAACCCGATTAGCTAGGTGAGGTTACTTAGGCTCTAAGCAAATGATGAGATATAAATCCTTGTAAACCTTCACTGTAATCATTGATTGAATACGAAAAGGAACTCCTTCTCATCTGTTTTCTTCTCCTCTCAATTCTCTCAACGGAGAGTTCGCATCAGCATCTCAGAATGTAATTTGAAGTTCACACTATTAAAGTTTCAACGACTCCATTTACTCTACTATAAATAAAAGGACACCTCCTTCTCATATATAAAGTAAATATTGATGCTGTTAAACTCACGACAGAACTCTCTATACACTTTTTGACTTGGGCATCAAAGGCTATTTGGCCAGCACTTCATTGATGACAAGTACTCTTTTTATTGTCATGCAAGTCACTCAAACAGACGAGAAGTAGCTACGCATCGCTGCAATAAGTAAGATTTTTTGTTGGTCGATTTTAGGATCCAATAGAATGAATTAGAATTTTGGCAATATTTAAATTTATTATAGAAGTTACATAAATTTTAGACATGATTCATTTTAAATAATAATAATAATAACAATACAATCATGTAATTAATTATAAGCTCTCCTACTCAATATCTTTATCGAAAAACCAAAAAAGGATTCCACATTTCCACGCACACTATATATATACCAGAATTCAAAATCCCGTTTAAATTCAGAGTTTCTGAGGTTTCTCCCGCTGCAAATTGCAATGGCGCTTTCGGCAGCGTTTCGAGAACGCCTCGAGCACATGGAGCATACCCGCAACCAACGTCTCTCTCTCCTCCAGGTCTCATCACAAGCTCTATTTTCCCTAATGCCTGTTTGGTTGCACAAAAAACCAAATCGAAATTAAACTTTCCCTTTCGTCAATTTTCCTGCGCTTTCTCAGCGCTTACGCGGACCGGAGCGAAATCTGATGCGTTCTTGCTTCGTTTGCAGGCGGAGAAAGAAATGCAAACGAACAAGTATCAGGAATTGGCGTTGAAGCTCGCAAGCATGAGGAGAACGGAGCAGAGGTGCTTGGCCCTGGATCAGAAGATCGCATCGCAAAGCCTCAAGAACTGGTCTCTGAGGTCCGAGATCGACCGCCTCGACGAGAAACATGAAATCGGTTCGCATCAATTCAGGTATTATTACTTTTTTAACTGATCGGATAATTAGGTTGAATTCGAATTTAATTTCACTATTGAAATTGGGGGTGGAATTAGGGTTTTGAAGAGTGAGGTGGAGGACCTTGAGGGGCTAGAGAAGGAGAAGAGCAGGTTTTATGAGTTGAAGGGCTCTGAAATGAAGGAATTTAAACAAAAGGTGGAAAATTTTGCTTTTGAATGTCAAATGCAAATTCAAAATTTGAAGCAGGGCATCAATGAGGTCAAAGCGAACCCATCTCTTGTTTTCAAATTTTACAAATTTAACTTTTAGGGATTGAGTATTTACAGACAAAAATGTGTAATTTTGATTGTTTCAGATTGAGTCAAGCTTTAAGAAATTCCAAGGCAGAAGTAATCCTGAGATAGGTGCAGCTGAGAGGAGAAAGTGTGAGCTTTTAGCTAAGAAAGAGGAGGTGGACAGAAAGTTGGCTTCTAATTACCAAACAAGGGCTCAATTGCAAAGGCAGATTCAAACCATTCTAAAAGAACACAAACAAGGCACAAATTACAAGTTTTGATCAGCATACCAAATGTCACACCTTTTATATTGCCTTATTGTCACTTTGTGACTCATGTACATCATAATAAAAATGGGGACATAAATTCCCTTTTTCGAATCCTAATGCATATTTCACATTATGTTCAGAGAATCATTAAAATCAATAATTTTGTTTGAATTGATGTGAAATCAATGTCAATTGAACCCTTACATGTCCTCCGTTTTCTGTTCCTAGCTAACTTATGAGATCTTCATCGATCTTGCAAAATCCTCCCCAATATTGGGACAATACCGATACTAACAATGTCAATTAATGACACTGATAGGTAGAAATCAGTTTTAAAAATCCTCCTTTGACACAAGTTGGCTCGATCATCAAAATTTATAAATTGAATAAGTTGCCTATCTGATTTCATCAATAAATCTAGTAGACGGATTCTTTCAAAAAGTGTAATTTATGCATGTTTTACTTAAGGATTATGTGAAAATTAGCAAATAAGTGTATTAAAATAACGGCTACAAAGTAGAAGGAGAATTCATCTATTATGACAACATACATTATCTATATGGTGCTCCAAAGTACGCCCAAGTTTCTTTTTCCAAATATCGAGGCCATACATCGGCACAAACTCTTGGGCTGTTAGATCAATTGGTTATTAGAGGAGATCAATTGTTTATTATAGGCAGCCCACAACCAAGCTTCAGCAGACCCTAGTGTTGAGTTAATGCATCCTTAGTGGATTATTAATGCATTGAATTTGATTATGTATTGGGAATAAATACATGGTGTTGTTCATTCAACCTTGTAGGAAAAGATTGATGTGGAAGCTTCATGAAGAAGAGCATTAATTGAAGAAGGTGCATGAATGGACTTCAATGAAGGATGTTGAAATGTGAGGAAATTGTCCCACATTGGAAAAGCACAAATACAACTTGTGCCTTAAGCACTATATAAGGTGGAGAGCTTGGTCACATTTCAACATCAAGGAGAACACCTCACAAGTGAGTGAGTGCTTCAAGAGTGTGTATAGCTCTTGGGCTAGAGTGATCTTCTTGAGCACTTCAAGAGTGTGTATAGCTCTTGGAGTAGAGTGATCTTCTCGGTTAAGAGAAGGTGAAAGAGTGTGTATAGCTCTTTGGGGTAGAGTGATTTTCTCGGGTTGAGAGAGGGTGTACAAGGGGTATCCTATTGGGTACAAGGGCTCAAGTTGGGTATAAACTTGAGTAGTGTAATCTTGTATTTTGTATTCTTTCATAGTGAAGGAGAAAACTCTCCGAGGACGTAGGCAAGTTAATTGGCTGAACCTCGTTAAATCTTTTGTGTTCTTGGTTTCTTTATTTTCTTTTTTCATCTTTATTGTTAGCAATTGTGTGGCGGAGGATTAATTTCCTAACACTTAGAACCTTCTTGCATAATTGAATTTCCTATTCTGCCCCTCTCTTTTTCCGACGCAAAAAAGCTTCTGATTCTGTAGCTTCTCTCTCATCTAAACCAGCCAAGAGGTCTTTTTCCTTGGACAGTCACTCAGAAACAGAAACCACCAAAAACCAAGTGTAGAGCACCGGAAAGAACGAAAATGGCTGACCAAGTGGCACTGGATTTGAAGGAGCTCCGCCACCTTCAGCGCATTGCGAAACGGCCCCGTATCCTTAACCTCATTGCCTCCGGGACTCTGGCAAAGGTCCCATTTTTATACCTTTACTCTTTTGTTTGTAGCCTGTATTTTATGTTCTTTGCATATCCTTAACATGTCTACGAAAGCTTTTTTCAAAAATGTGATCGATTGCAAATGTACCCAAAATTACTGTACGGACGATTATACGGCTACGGGTTAAGTGTTATGGAAAAAAAATGGTTGTATTTTTTTTAAAGATACTGGTGATGCATAAAATATATCAACTTAGAAGCAGGAAGATCACAGTCACTTAAAAATACAAGCATGTACATGGTTCACCCAAATTGAGTTACGTTCATGGTGTTATTCCATTCTCGTTGTATAAATATATTTGTTTATACATGATACAATATGCTTTAGAGCCATTTAGAGAGAGAAAGGGAAGTGTAGAGAGGGATGGGAGACCCAAAGTTTAGAGAGAGATATCTTTTTATGAGAGAGAAACTTCCTATTTATAGACAAAAGCTAAGGTTTAGGTCATGGGCCAAGTGATGAACTTTGATGACATGGGTCTTAGGCATGGACCTTGATGGTGAGCTTTGTGTAATCTTTGAAGCCTTCCAGATGAGCTTACTTCGTGGTCCAATGTAGTGTTTTGGCGAAGCCGTTGCTTGGTCAGATGTAGTGTCGACAAGTCCCCAAGTTCTTGACTGAGGTAGACTATCTCGGTTGAGGACTTCCAAATAAAGTGCACTGACCGAACAACCCCTTTGTTTTCATCCATTGGTCCGCTCGGTGTACTATCATTAGTCCACCAAGTCCTCAGTTGAGGTAGGATACTGAGAGGAAATATTCGTAGTGGTTGTGGTTGTGGTTGGGTAGCTCCCCGGTTTGTACATTCTTGTGTATGGGCTTGAATGTCTTTGATTGATTATGCGGTGGATGTGTGCCAGGTGGCATGATAGCTAAGTTTTAGCTCTGATTGTGGGCTCAATGATGTGTTTTAGCGGCTCGGTAATGTGTTGAGCGTATGTTTACTCAGTAATGTGTCGAGTAGCTCGGTAATGTATCGAGCGTCGAGTGTAGGCTGAGTGTGCTTGTACTTTGACTCTAATGTTTGAGTTGTGTGTGCACTCAGTAATGTGTCGAGTAGCTCGGTAATGTGTCGAGCATTGAGTGTAGGCTGAGTACGCTTGTACTCTGACTTTAAGGGTTGAGTTGTGTGTATACTCGGTAATGTGTCGAGTAGCTCGGTATGAGTTGGACGTTCGGTGTGAGGACCCGTCCCTTGGGGGCATGGTTAGCAATCCCACAGCTATTGGGGAGATCTGGGGGATGCGCTTTATATGTGTGGGCGCACATCTATCCAATAGGAGACCTTTTGGGAGCTCACTAGTTTTGGATTCCCTGGAAAGTTCAAAATTAAGCGAGTAGGAGCTGGTGCAATCTCAAGATGGGTGACTCATTGGGAAGTTGCACATGAGTTCTCATAAAAAAAACCGTGAGGGCTGGGCCCAAAGCGGACAATATCCTGTTAGAATAGGTCGGGTCGTGACACTCGATATGTGTTGAGTTAAAGTGTGCCCGATAGTATGTTGAGTAGCTCAGTATGTTTTGAGCGCTCGGTATGTGTTGAGCTGAGTATAGTTCCATGTATGCTTGACATGTATGAGTTCATGTATGCTTGGCATGTATGAGTGCATGTATGTCAGCATGTATGATATTTATGTATGCTTGACATGTATGCTTATAATGTTCATAAGTGTAGGTTTTGAAAAGTTTACCTAATTTTGCAGAGTTGTACAACATAACCTATTCGGACGGTAGTCATATCGAGATAGAAGTTGTGGATGAGTCCCCCTAGTTGGTCGAGTGTGGTTTGCCGTACATTCGTTGTTTAGATGACAGAGTTGAAGTGCATCCAGAATGTGGTGGTAGAGCATAGCGTACTTGATCGTGGGTGAAAAACACCGTGTCATGGTTAGGCCTTGTTTGGAGACTAAGATCTGAAGTGGTATCCAGTCTTAGTAGCACTCAATGACATCGACTTGTGGACCGAGTTGAGTTGATCGCTTGGTGGAAGGATTTTGAAGCCAGGTTGTAAGGGCCCAAAAGTGTTGTGTTTTTTTTTTGGGTGGCCAAGGTTTAAGAACCAAAGAGAAGCTTGCCGAGTGGGTGATCGGTGGGGACCGACCGAATGACCGAGATAGTAGGTTCAAGACAAGAGGATGAACAGTGACTCAGTGTCTTGTTGCTAACCAGAGCAGTGAGGCTCGGTAGGGTGCTGCTGAATGGGTCGGTGTGGTTCGTCTAAGCTGTAGGGGGAACCTCGGTGGACACCTGTCGAAATGGCCGTCCGAGTAAAGATGTGGGTGTGTGTAGGGGACCAAGGGGTCGAGATCATGTTTAGGATCCTCCCCATGACGTTAACCAGTGAGCTGTGTTCCTGTGGGTCAGCGGGGAAAGTCTTCACCGAGAGGTAGGCTGGCGTTCGAGTTAGTCGAGCGGTGCGTCCAGGTCAGGGAATGCGGCCAAGGTGAGTCGTCATGGCGATTCTCGCCTAGTGGCCTGGTTTCTCTGGTACCGAGAGACTTGGTAGTTGGATGCCAAAAAGGTTACAAGGGGACGAGTTAAGAATTGGGTTAGCCGTAAATGACCTACGACTGGTGGACTGTGGGTAAGGAGGCTAGACACCTCAGTGGTATCCTCTTGATCTGAGCGGTGGTGGGCGTTGGAAAAGTTTGGGTGGTGGAGTCAGGCCCCCAGCAGTCGACCAAAGCTATAAACCTAGCTGGCCTCGACGTCGGTGATGAAGCAAACGGTCGACCAGTAGAGTGCGAAAGCCCCCCCTCTCGAGAGGTGTAGATCATAAGAAATCAGAGTTTCTAGTGTGTAGCTTGATAATCAGTGACAAAGTTGGCACTGAGCGGTCTGTCCGTGGGTGGGTCGTCACGAGAGAAAAGGAAGCTCATTATAATTGTGAGGGAGAGAGAAACTTAGTATGAGAGTTGTTGTGGATTGCCTCCCCAACCCCGCCCCCCCCCCCCCCCCCCCCCCCGGGCGAACTTGATGAATATTGGGTCCTAAGCAGTGTGATGAACGTTGGGCAGGAGCCTAGGTGCCATCACCTCGCGCCTTCGGTGTGAATTTGGCCCTTTGGTCTGAAAGTGACCATGTGGGCCCTTCGGTGTGAATTTGGCCCACGCCGTTTGCAGAAAAATACGTGGTGGGCTGCCAAGTGAGTTTCATTAAGTCAGAGGGATATATTTGCTCTGCCTGGTAGATATCAGGTCTGCCAAATGTATCCTTCATGACCCGTTGAGCGTGTGTTGGTGGTCTGAGAGTGCTTTGGCAGAGAGAAGATTCCTCAATGGCCAGAGTTGACCTATAATAGGTGCTTGGTGCCCTTAGATTTGTTGGTTTATGTAGGTGTGAGGAAGAAAATAGATCCAACACAGATTTTTGTTGTGATTACCACAAACGGCGCCAAATTGTTGATGCATAAAATGTACCGACTTAGAAGTAGGAAGACTGCACTCACCTAAAAATACAAGTATGTACATGGTTGGCCCAAATCGGACTACGTCCCTAGTGTTACTCCATTCTCATTATATAAATATATTTATTTTGTACATAATACAATAAATTTAGAACCTTTTCGAGAGTCTAAAGAGAGTGGTCTCTTCTTATGAGAGAGTGGAGTCCCCTTAAATGAGGGAGGAACTTCCTATTTATAGGTAAGAACTAAGATTTAGGTCATGGGCCTAGTGATGGACTTTGATGGTGAGTTTTATGTGATCTTTGAAGCCTTTTGGATGAGCTTAGTTCGTTGTAGTGTTTTGGTAAGTCTATTGTTTGGTCAGATGTAGTGTAGACATAATGTACCCCAATTATTTTTCTGTTGTTGTGCTACATCCTGTAAGCTCAAGAATGAAAAATTTATTACTCCAGATCATGTGATATTCAGGGAATGTTTATACTTATGATTTATGAAGAACCTGATTTTGGGTGTTTGATTGTGTGTCAAAGATATAGTTTCCTCTTTGACACTGATTTTGGATCTCATCTAAACCCTACCAATCCTCCAGTAAATTTTTTGAGTTTAAAACAATCCCATAATGCTCCTTGTATATTTTACCATTGTGAGAGGTTATTATGCTTGAAGCTTGAAAGAGTGAGATTTATTGTATCATTTTGGGAGATTCTTTTGTTTGTTTGCTTCTAGGGATTTAGTAGCTAATGTGTTTTGGTCATTTCAGTTGTCACCAGGGGTTTCTGCTTTACCTACCTGATTTAGTAGCTAATGTGTTTTGGTCATTTCAGTTGTCACCAGGGGTTTCTGCTTTACCTACCTTGCAAATTCCAACTCCACTTTCAGCTGAATTCAAGACCCAAGCTCTGCATTATGATATGCTTCCGTTGTTCAGCTGGGATCAAGACAATGATAAAGTGAAGGTGAGCAAGAGTTGACCATGATGGGTCGGTTAACTACTGGTAGTGTGTTTTTCAGTTGTTAGTTTTAGGTTTTTTCGTTTTTCTTTTTTGATCATGATGTTTTGGTCATGTTTCCTTGCTCCTGCAGATATACACATCTCTGGAGGGAGTTGATCAGGAGAAGATGGAGGACTGGCTGCAAGCCTGCCTACATCCTTCGATATCAAGTTCCATGATGTTCAAGGAAAGAACTACAGGTTTACAATCCCTAAACTGCACAGGGAGATCCCTAAACTACACATCTCAGTTACCTTATTTGTACTCTTAGGAACCCACTGAAATCGGATTCTCTCAAAGAAATCACGATAGGGCACGAAATTGAGAAAGAACGGGAAAAATCTCCCAATTCCCACGATCAATACGACCAGAAATACACTTTATCAACACTTAGAATCTGATTCCACGATCACATTCCAGAAACCGTTTGTCTGCTCAAATTTGAAGTCATTATAACTAGCGAAGAAAAGCAAAACAGGAAAGATTTCTATAACAAGTCATGTGATGCTCAAAAATTTGCAAAAACATTTCAGTGAAAAAAGCACTAAACTTGTTCATCAACTAGTTCACAGCAAATCTGAATCATTAAAATACAACATAATTAACATATTTCCCTTCCGAAAACAGCTAACTTTTTATTCAACTTCACATAATAAGTCCGGGCAATGATGACGCCCAAAACTAAGAAAAGTATACTGAGCCATACAACACAAGTCTGGTGATGTGCCGTCACTGGAGTATTTGACTACCGTAATCGGCATTGAACTTCTCGTATCGATGAGCCTGGAGATGAGCTGAAGGCCTTGTGTTCTTCAAAGCTATCTCAATATCTCCATGTCCAACTGGGCCGACCTTAGGTAGTTCTGCAACAAAAATATATATATAATCTGGTATAAGCTTTCTACTGAGTATGTCCTTTGCTCTAAGCAAAGGCCCCTCTTGCTCAAATTGAAGGCTCTAGCAAATATTATAGTCTAACTTATATGCAGGCATTTTCAATAAATTGGGAGCAACTAGTGAGCTATAGTTGAGGGGATACTGTTTACACCAAAGCAAACTTAGCAGGCATTGGAGCCCTAGATGTATCTATATGTTTCTCATCCGGTGACATGTTCACCGGTATGTAGTGAAATAGATTATACTAGTTATGCTATAACAGGCTTATAATATGT
Source organism: Prinsepia uniflora (assembly GCA_032719365.1). Lineage (NCBI taxonomy): Eukaryota > Viridiplantae > Streptophyta > Magnoliopsida > Rosales > Rosaceae > Prinsepia > Prinsepia uniflora. The sequence goes on along the minus strand of CM064866.1, from coordinate 81,747,032 downwards.
TGGAGTCACATACCATCCTCAGGCACCGTTTCCTCTTTGTCTTCAAGGAATGACATCAAACGTCTCAAGGGCTGCATGGCAGCCTCCTTGCACACCAACCGAATATCTGAACCTGAATACCCGTCTGTCTTTTCCACCAACAAATCATAAGGAAGCTTCTCCTCACCAGGTACTAGTGGCAAGAGCTCCTCAAACATGGATCTTCTTGCTTCTGGTTCAGGCAGGGGCACGAGAATCTAATTTTTCATGGTCAAGGAAGAACCTGATTAACAAAAGTGATGTGAAGGATACTCTCATTAGTACCAATCACTGAGCATCATTTAATTTTTTAAAAGGATACTCGCTTCTCAAGACGGCGGAGCATGGCTGCATCCAGTTCCCATGGAAGATTTGTTGCGGCCAAAACAAAAACAAGCTCATTTGTCCGAGTCAGACCATCCATCTGCAATATAATACAAGTAATTAACTTTTGAACTACCACAGTTGACATTAATCTGAAACGAATGTGTGACATACAGAGAACTACTCGAATTTTATATAATTCAAATCAGGATTTGCTGAAACATTTAGCAAACAAATGCCTATAAAACTGAAAAAGAGAAATCTGTAGATAACTTTTACGTATGACACCAGCAACGCTGTGGGACAAAACGTCAGAACAAATAAATATGCAACAAGGGGTTCACATGCTCAGAGCATAGATACCAAGAAGTGAATGGATAGTGTTAACATAAATTTGAAATGTAGTGGTATTAATCAAATTTGGATAGTAGATAAGTGGTCCTAATGGATAAGTACCACCCAGGTAAAGTGCATGTTGGAAACAAGATTTAGTGATTAACAATATAATATGTGTGAAATGCAGAAAGCAATGCACTCGTAAAAAAAAACATCACTTGTATGAGGAGCTCCGTCTTCAAACGCCTACTTGCTTCATGCTCACTCCGTCCTTCTCCACGTGTACTAATAATTGCATCTATTTCATCAATAAATATAGTTGATGGCGCATGGTGCCTAGCCAGCTCAAATAAAACCTTCACTAACTTCTCTGAGTCGCCTGAAAGGTCATACAAACATCAACATCTGAAAGAAAGCAAATAGATGAATAATTGATATGAATAATAAGAGAAATTTCTACTCAATGAGATCACTGTTATAAATTTTCACAAGAAGGTAGCAAATTTAGACCTTAAGTTTTTCCGAGTTTGAATACCCATTTTATGACAATAAACAAACAAACATGATCTTCAGAAAATTGCTCAACTCTGACATACCACGCCATTTACTGACAACCGACGATGCTGAAATGTTGAAAAATGTGGTCTTGCACTCTGTTGCGACAGCCTTTGCAAGCATTGTCTGCAACATGAGATGGTAAGTTAATTAACAATCAAAATGTTATAAAGGATAACTGAGGTCGTGCATTGCATTAATAGGGTTCTGGGAAATCGTCCACCACTCTAAGAAGATTTGTCATAATGGCCTTATTGCATGTAAATTTTCTAGGGCAATAAAGGAGACGCTAAGAATACCATTAGCACATGAGCAAGGAAAGGTATACATTGGCATGGATAACTTCTCTGGAGGTAGAAATGAATAACAAATATAAACAAAGCATGGAAACTTTGAAAAGAAAACATAACCAATCATTAAGAGGGCCAAACCTTTCCGGTTCCTGGAGGACCAAAGAGAAGAATACCCTTCCAGGGTGATAGAAGACCAGTAAAGTACCTGGGAAAAAAGAAAAGATCAGGTTAATTTCAAAAAATTTATCAGTCAGAAATTCAACCTGCTTATATTTATAAAAAAATTGCCACAAAAGTAGCTTCCATAAACAGTATCAAAATGTTCTTGCATAAAATGGATGAACATATGAGGAAATACTTTTGGTGCTCCTCGACATTATTTCCAAAGATATCAAGTGCTAGAATGGAGAAACTAAGAAAATGAAGGAACCAGACAAATGTAAGAACTAACGCGCATAACTGTCTACTATAAAGTTGTCGTACACGAGGTGTTCATTAACTGGACCTACTTGGGATATTTAATTGGCATGACTACTGCTTCTTTGAGCAAGCGTTTGGCATTCTCTAAGCCCTTGATGCTTTCCCACTTCACATCTGGACTGCCTCGAACTATATCCCTGCACAAGGCATGATGCATGGAAATAAGAAAGGAGGCAACCTAAAACATCCTTGATATGAAAAGAATTATGCAATAACAGTGTATGTATTCCATCAAATAAAGGTATTCACATTAAATTACCTGCTTAGACTCTCTGCTAAAGAACGCATATCTGCCGATTCAAAAGAAGGAAACAGAGGTTTCTGCCTGTGAAATCCACAAAACATGTCAGCAGGTTCTTAAAGCAATAGGCAACGCAAATCATTCTTCAATTAAGTGGAAAACACGATGGGAAGTATCATAAGTTAATGGAAATCAGTGTAGTGTACAACCCTTGAAAGAATTCATCCAAGTCCAACACTAGAAGTATAACTCCAAATGTATTGGGAAAGCCTTTTAAGCTTATCAATGCTGAAATCAACCAACATTAAGTTCCTCATGTTAACTAATTTATTCGTAACACATTGGTACTTTGAAGTTCCTCATCGAAACATACCTAAGGGATATCATTTTTTCTGATACACCCAATAAAATATGCTTTTCAACCTCTCAAGTAGATTAGACTCCATCTTAGTTACTGAGTCTAACATTCTTAACTAGATCTCATGCACCAAAAAGGAAATGAAAACTAATACAAGAAAATTAAAATGACATATAGCAAGAAGTCATACGGTATGTCATGCCGATCAGATAAGACTCCGTTTGAGTGAGGCACCAAACTCCTAGCCTAAAAAACATACAAGAAATAAAGTATGAATCTATGTAATTGAACAAAACCCGTATAATGATAAGTCAACACCAATCCACCACATGATAAGTTACAATGTGCTACCTGGTTCGCAAATTGCTCATAGATGGCCAAGTCAGCTGTCTTTTTCACATGACCGTTTCCGTTCGCTGTTGCACCGGAACTACTCCCATTACTCACAGCACCATCAGTGGACTGCCCATTTTGCGGCTCCGCCACTTTCTTTCTACCAAACTTGGCATCATAAAACAATTTAAAATCCTAGAAATACACATAGTTTCAGCTGAGATAAACCCACGAATCCTTGATTCAATCCTATTCATCAGATCAAGATTCGCAAATACATAATCTCAACAAGAACAATTCACGCCAAATCTACTCAAACTCTACCATATATAAGTAATCAAAAACCAAGAATTATATTAAAAATTCGAACTTTAGAGATCACTGAGCTAGTGAGAAAGCAGAAGCACACCAAAAAAGAACAAAATTTCCGCCAAGCACCAATCTGCTGAATGAATCCAATTATGGAAACTACATTTTCTGGCAATCAAACAGAAAATGACAGAACTAAAGGGTACCTGAAAGGACCAGCGGGTTGGTGCAGGCTCTTCGGCCATTGCCGAAACAAATCTGAATCAGATAAAAAAGGGAAAGTAGAACCGAGAAGAGAAAAGGAGAGATTGAAAGATTCCCCTCTCTCTCTTTCTCTCTCTCGCTCTCAGTCTCAATTTCTCCCTACCTTCACATCAGTGTTGACAATGAGCATACAGCTAAGAACCATGTAGAACAAAGGAGCATGTGTAAATTATGTATTTTATTATTAAAATAAACAAAATCTCACACACACACCCACAAAAAAGAAAACATTTTGGGGTAAGTAGTAATTATGTGTCTTTTTCTCATCCTCACTTTATATTTTGGGCCAAAAGTTCAATCCGACAATTATTATCGATAGGACAGAAATCAAACAAAAAAAGGAAATAAGGTCAATTTTCACTATTGGTTGTAACTAAATTGGATTTTATTTTATACGATACTGATAAGTAAATATAATTTTAGTTTTTTTTTTTTAATGAGTGCCAAATTTAAAATTACAAATTTATTATATTTCTATAGAGGGAAGAGCCATATCATCCATTTGTATTACTAATCGTAATATTCAAACATGGTTTAAGCAATCTGCCTTCATAATTTTACCAAAACACTTTTATATAATTTCTTCAGAAAAAAAAAATTATAGTCATTTTTAATGTGTTCATAGTAAAAAAATTTGGTGAATTTTTTTTTTTTTTGCTCATAAATTTTTTTGGCGAATTTAAGTAGAGCAGAAAATACTACTTTGGCACATAGAGTTGAGCCCCTCCATTCTAGCCTATAAAGTGATTTATTCATAATTTTTTTTTTTAAAAAAAAAACCTATAAAGTGATTTTAAAAAGTAGGTATGAGTTTAATTTACCAAAAATTAGGCAAAGCATAGCGTTAAGCCCATACTAAAAAGTTTTTTACAAGGCAAAAAGTGTTAAAGAGTGTTCGGTTTATTTGGGCATTTGGGGCAAGGAGTTGGTATATGTCGCTTTCTCATTCTCACTTATTTCCTTTTTTAGATGAAACATTATGCATCTAAAATGATGGATTGCACAATTTTTTTTATACAACGGTATTTAGACAATGTAATTCTATTATAGTATCAATTTCATCCGTAATAAAAATCGAATTTGATACTTGTTACATAACGTGTAGATAAGATTACTATTAGACATATAACTGAATAACATAAACAAAATTCTTCATAAAGATAATTTTTGAATTTTTGAACCACGCAGGAGCCCGAGATTAGGGCTAAAGAGGGCATTCGCCATCCCGAAACTAATGATGTCCAAGAGAAAAACTTATGTGATATATGTTAATCTATATAGCATACCCTATTAATTTATTTTACATTTTAATAAGATCGAGGTTAATTTTTTTTGATATTGTATGATAAATGGTCCCCCAAAAAAAAAGTTGTTGATGACATTAACATAAATTTGATAATCAACAAATGTAATGCCATGAAGATTTGTATGGTGGAATCTAAGCCGCTTTATATCGTATTCATTATATGTTTGTTTGTTATGTTTTAGAGTTAGTATGTTTAAGTATGCATTTTGACTCACTCAGCCTTATGCATCTCTATTTGTTATGTGAGAGATATTGAGTTTAACACTCATGAAAAGACGAGATAGATACCTATTATGTATAATGCTATCTCATTCATCCATACCATTGTATAAAAAATATGCATTTGAGAGTATATTCCAATCTTACGTATTTTACTATGAAATTTAACCCAATTTATCTTTAAATTTTTGAGTCGCCACCTATTTATAACGATATATCCGCCACGAGATTTTGTTCATTGTGAGATGGAGCTTGTTAATTTGGAAGAAGTCCTTCCCCCTCTCTTCCAACAACCACCCACTGCCCTGGCTAGCCACATCCGGCCACCCCATTCCCCTCATCAAAACCCCACCCACCTAATAACCTCCTCTCCCAAATTGGCTTTATAACTGTGTTAAAACGTAAAAAAGGTTGTTACTCTCAAGAAACTGGGCTACACATCCGTTATGGGCTCAGATTAAACGTTCTGATTTGGGCTAAGAAGATGGTATTACTTCTATGTATTAAGTATGGCCCGATGACAAAAAATTCATGATACATGACCCCAAAAAATCCATGGTATTACTACAAGTAATTGCTATGTATGAAGCCATCTTCTCCAGGTATGGATGGTCAAACGCGTTTATATCTATGTACACAATTCATTTTCAATTTTGGATAGATACCCATACTCTATTTAATGGTTGGATGATAATTACCCATGATTCTTTTATGGCTTATTACGCTACGTGCATTAAGAACACACCACGAAATCTCAAAATATACTAGGAACAAAAATTTGCTTCAGTTACACCAGGAACGGTTACACCGTCAATACCGTTGCACCATCCATCAGTCAAAGTTATTAATGCCGTTAATTTTGATGATGTAGCACTAATATTATAAATTAGTAAGGGTAATTTAGACATTTTGTTCATTTTATTATATTTTCTTTATTCTCTCTCTCTCTCTTGGGATGATGATTAAGTCCGAATAAATTAACTACTTGACTGGCTTTGCAAACTCCTACAACCAAAAACCAATATCATGCAAATCGGATATCAGAACCAAAAATCATCCAAATGGGATTTCAAACATCTAATTGGGATTTCAAAAACCCAAAAACATCCAATTGGGATTTCAAAACCCAAAATCCTCCAATTGGGATTTCTAAAACTCCAAAATCATCCGATTGGGATTTCAAAACGGAAAATCATCCAAACGAATTTCAAAATTCAAAATCATCCAATGGGTATTTCATAACCCAAACCATCCAACCAGGATTTCAAAATCCAAATTCCACAAATCATCCAACCGGGATTTCAAAATCCAAATTCCGTTTCAGCTTCATCATCTTCTTCTGCACTTCTTCCCAATGTCTTTTTCTCCTCCTGTGACAGGACCCGTCCCCGAAGGACATATATAACCGTGCCCGGTCCTGCTCCCGTCTGACAAGTCAACTGAAAATCCAAAAGTTACCCTTCAGCACCTGCCAGACAAGGGATATTTGCGCCTGTGCCCACACATATCTCCACCTCTTGAATAGCCTCGATCATCGCGCTACGACCTGAAGGGTCATTAAAACATAAAAGGTGTGAGTGGACAAAAATAACCTCTTATAAAAACATTTGCCAAAATACATTCTTACCCTCCAGTTTTCACAAACGTGCATGCATATCAGAAAACATGAGTAACAGTATAAAATTATTCAAGTATGAACAATGGACCGATAAAAACAAAACATGTTTTCCCATGGTCCGTAAAACTCATGTTCACCAAATCAGTTCAAGTTATAAAACATCAAATCCCGGCTCTCAGGCCAAAACATGTAAACACCATTACCTGGTCACAAAGACCAAAAACCCGTACTCAAAACTGGTACGTAATCACAAACAACATGTTTCTAAATTCCATGTCCACATTTTCCTTGAAACTCATTTTTATCAAATCAATTTAATATCTCATAAAGTTCACAGTTTACTTAAATCATTTCAACCGCTAAACCACAGTTTTTTTTTCAAAATCATTTTCCATAAACCACGAGACTTATTTCCATATCCTGTTGCTTAGAGTCACGTTTATCCCTGCAACGCGTGCATATCAATAGGCTCAAGGACCGCTCAAAATCCGAGCATCCGCCGCTGTGAACACATCACAAGCCGACAATCCAGATCTAGTGAACACATCACTTACCGATCCATATAATCCAGCACATCCGATCTGAGTCAAGCCTCCCCTGGGCTGCAAGACAAAGATCGTGCTACGTGACCTCTTCGGGGTAAACACTTCCATCCCGAAGGCGAGCGTTATCTCCAGGGTGCACTCCGGGGAAAAACAGATTTTCTCCCGAAAGCCCTAAATATCCGCAACATATCACCATCACAAAAACCAGTGAAAAACAGTTGCATAGAAAATCAAATCACATATCGACACAGGGTCTCAGCCCCAAATTAACCAAAGTCCCGATTTACTTTATAAAATCATCAATATCATCATATAATCACATGGAAATACAAATCCAATCAGAAACACAATTCCATTGGATCCCAACCCCAAAATATCAATTTCACGTAAATCCGTGCAACCGTAAACCCGAGTTGCCACGATCACGTAAATTCATAAAATCAATCACTGACTCATAATCCGAGTCCAAATATCATTTTCAATTTCCTGACTCATATCCCAAGTCAAAACATCATTTGCACGTTCCTCGTAAAACGTGCCCGAAAGACTGATTAAAATAATCACAAAATCACGAGAATACAAAAATTCATCAAATTCACATGTAACTCCAAATCCGAGTCAAAATCATTATTTACTTGGGTTCTCACGCCCACAATATCATTTTTAACCAATTTCATGATTTCTCGAAAATCGTGCCAGAATATAATAATATAATAATCATAAAATCGAGAAAATCGAGAAATCACCGAATCAAAGCATCAATCATGTCAAATCATAGAAAATCATATAAATAAGCATTTAAAACCATATATGCATGCATCACAGTTAGAAAACCAAAAGTCCACTCACAGTCCGTCTTAGCTGCCGCCTCGATATGCGTGCCATAAGCCTCCTCGGGCTAATCCGACCTCTTCGGGTCATCCTGACCTGTCCAAATCATATCCAAAGGTTACTACTAACCTATACAAGTCCATATTAAGAACCCTAAATTTTTCCGGAAAGGTCAACGTGTCCCGTACACGTTTCCCGAGGTGAAAACCCTCGATTTGACCAACTTAACGATCTTCGATCGACCCGAAACCACCGCCATTGGATCCGGATCGTCGAAACCCTTAAAATAGTCCTGGTCCCACCTAAAAATACGCTCCCACGAGCCCCCACAAGCGGGTCAAAGTTTTAGTCAAATGTTGACCAAAAGTCAACGCTGATGTCATCAAAGTCAACGCTGACATCATCATGAACAGTAAGTCAACGGTCAAAAGTCAACAGGTCAGAGTCAACGAGTCAACTCGCCGGAGACCGAGTCAACTCGACGGCAACTCGCCGGAATTTCTCGCCGGAAAACTCCATTGATGCCCCAAACTTCAAACTTCGATATCTCACTCGTTTCTCAACCAAATTCGACGTTCTACCTATGTAAATCCATCTACTCGAGCCAAGGATTCCAAATATCAACCCAGAAAATTCAGAAAGTACCTGAATTTTAAGTTATGGCCAATCAAAGTTTCGGCCAGATTTCCAATCATCATTCCGTTCACCTCCAACGTCCAAATTCGTCCTAAATTGCACCTACAAGCTCGTGAGAGCTCAAAGAACATCATCCTAAGCTTAGAATCGATCAACACAATCAAAATCAAAAACCCAAAATTTGAATCCTACGGTTTTACCTTCCAAAATTCCGGCCACCGTGGCCACCATTGGGTTCGTCTCAACATCCTCTCCAACTTTCGTTCACGGGTCATAAGCCATGGATGATGATTGAGAGGTGTTTGTGTAGGATTGAGGTATATGGTTTTGAAGAAAATAAATGAAGAAATGAAGATGACGGATGATGAAGAATGCATGATAAGGAATGATTAAAAAAAATGGATTAATGGGAAACATGTTCCACAATTTAGGGCCTCAAAACAAGGGATGGGTGACACTTGTCACTCATCCAAGTGTTCACAAACTCTGATCACTATTCACTATTTAATAATATTTTAATCGAAATCCCGGTTCGTTCGGTTAATCGATTTCGCTCCCGTGACCACAACTTCGTCGTCGAATCTCCGATTTCGGCGTGCCGCCTGTCAATGAATTCGTATCGACTCGACCTACGTAACGGTTCTTGGCCCTCGTCTATTGGACTTCTCAGGTCAAAAGTCAACATTTGGCCCCTTTTTAGCCAAATTACGAAAATGCCCTCGAACTTCCGAACGTCATAACTTTTTCCTCGAATGTCGGAATCGAACGTGCCACCTGTCTATGAACTCGTGACGTCCCGAACTACGTCACAGTCATCGATCAAAGTCCGTTTGACCGCCCGAACTAAAAGTCAACATTTTGCCCACGCTAGGGGCAAAACTGTCATTTTACACAATTCGTTCGATTTCACTCAACTAATCCCCGATTAGTCATTTTAAACCATAATTAATTAATATTCAATCCCGATATTCGGGACGGGTCATTACATCCTGCAAAATGCTCTTCCTTTCTCACTCCATCCCTTCAACTGACAAGCCACAACAAAAATCCATTTATGCCCCTCGCAAAACCCAGGAAGCACAGACAAATGGGAGTGACAATGAGCATGGAGGCCGACATCGGGGTCATGGCCACGAAGCTCGGGATAATGAGCTTCTTCGAGCCCACCGGAAAAGTTGTTCCCGTCACTGTCGTCGGGTTCAAAGAAGGCAACATCGTGACCCAGGTCAAAACCCAGGCCACTGACGGGTACGACGACGTCCAAGTCGGCTACCGGCGAGTCCGAGACTAGAAACTCACGAAACCCGAAATGGGCTATATTGAGAAGGCCGGAACAATCCCCTTGCGCCACCTACAGGAATTTCGGCTTCAGAACGTTGAAGGGTTCGAGTCGAACCATAAGCTTTCCTTTGAGGAGCTCTTCACCAAAGGCGATATCGTTGATGTTGCGGGAATCACCATCGAGAAAGGGTTTCAAGGTGGGATTAAGAGGCACAACTTCAGAAGATGGAGGAGGGAGAGAGAGATATGATGAAGGATTTGAGTTGGGTGGTGGTCGGATTTGAGGGCGACGAAGGTGGTGTGTTCAGTCGCAGTGAGGGGATAGGGGAGAGAGAGAGAGATATGAGGAAAAAAATGTATATTAAAAAGAAATTAATATAAAATTTAATAGGAGACATCAAATGTCTAAATTACCCTTAAAAATTTGTAATATGGTTGTCACGTCATCAATTTTCACGGTGTTAATAACAGAGATGGACGGTTGGTGCAACAGTATTGACGGTGTTACCGTTCCCGCAGCACACTGAGGCAAATTTCTGTTCCTGATGCATTTTGAGATTTTGTGGCGTGTTCCTAGTACACTTAAGATAATAAGCCTTCTTTTATTGTGTGTTTCTTTATATATATATATATATATATATATATATATTGGGTTTCTGCTCTATTATAAGAAGAAGAAAAAAATACTCTTCCAATTTGTTTAAAAGGTGACATTAGTTTTCTAGTATATGTATAAAAAAACACGAAATTATAATTTCAAAACTGATAACGTTAAACAAAAAAGTAAGATGTTGTGGGTTTTACTTATAACCCAAATCATTAAGAAATGCTCTGTAGATTTTTTTTTACACAACTTGAAATCTACACAAAATTAATCCGAGTCAATTTGTATGATTACAAATTTGAGTCATTTTTTAGTCAACTGTTATGACACGTTTGATAAACGGTTAGATTTCGAACCAACTTGTTAACCTGTTTAATAAACGAATAATATTTTTGTCAATCTGTTAACACATATAATGACCGATATATTAATCCGTTTAATAAACGTGTCATTCACTAACTCATATATTTACCAATTTGCCTACTTATATACCTATTATATCTTATAGTTTAAAGATGTTAAATATGTTAAACATATTATATAGGTTAAACAAGCCAGAGGTTAATTGGGTTTCAAGCACGACATGTTTATTAAATAGGTTACACGGGTTACATGGTTCATTAACAGAGCGAGTTCAGGTTGGATATACTTGACATGATTATTAAAACATATTATATTCGAGTACGTTGGACATATTTGAATAAAACAAATTAAGTTTATAACACAACACGAACAATGTAGCACGATCCATTGGCATCCCTATGTTTTAGAGTGTCAAGTAGCTTAAAATGTTTTAGTGAGGAATATATATTTATATATATATATATATATATATATATATCAGAAACTTTAAAGAACTCAATTTAAATATTGCCATATTATAATCTAATGGTACTTATATATCTTTACTTTATAACTAAAAATTTCAAGTCCCACTAGCATGAATTCTGAATTATTTAGATTCTACTTCCTCTTTGGACTAATTTGACTTTGTTTAAAGATTATTCTCCACTTTACGCCTAATTGTGCAGAAATTTAGGCCCCTCCTGTCTTACGACATCCACTAATTAACCTTCCTCTCATATTCCTCCTATATGTCTCCCTTCTATCTCAATCAAAGAAAAAAAACGATAAATTAACAAAAAAGTTACACGCATAATTGTAAAAATATCAGACAAAGAAACCACTAAATTAGCCATATTAATCATTATCACCATCTCACTACTTCGATAAAAAAAAAAAAAAAAGATAAAACTACCCAATCAAATATGGGCCGTTAGTTTTAATCAAACATGATGAATCATATATTAATCAACCTAGAAAGTTAGTAATTATATGTATCTAGATATTAGAAACTTCATTATTTTCACGGAGACATTGGTGAGAAAGATTGTGTGCTCGTTCACTGAACTTGTAGGAGCAGAACCGAAAGAAGCAAATGAGTGAGTGAGACACCCAATAATGATAAATAATATACACAAAAAGTGGGCAATCGTCTTAATTCTCATCATTTTCCACGACTCCATATGGTCATACATAGAGATCGATACATCGAACAAAATTAAAAATGAAAAATGGTTGAATGCCAAGTGCCAAGCAGCCTAACCCCCAATTGAAAAAATGTCCAAAAGTCGAAGAATATCTAGCCTTTTATGAGACATGACTTCGATCTAAAGGCACTTTCTAGAAACAAATGCTGGGCCGCAAAATAGTACATACTAAATTTGATGCTTTTTTTTTAAAAAAAAAAAAAACAAAACAAGCACCGTCAACTTAAGCACTTTGATGAAGAGCAAATGATCATTTGGGTACCTGACCCCAAACAAACAATAAGTGGTGACACGTTGTGAAGTTGCTCTCCAAAACAAAATATCAAAAGAGTAGAAAAACTAGGTCATTTGGAAGAAGCTCATCATGGCGTCTTCTTACTAATTCGTCGATCCTACATATGTATATGTTGTATTGGGGATGCATAGAACAATGGATGTGTGTGTCGGTAGATGAAAATGACATCACTTGTGTATGGAGGTAGGCACAGGGCATGCATTATTGTCGAGAATGAATTTGAAAGTGATACCACTAAGTACATATGCAAATGCCTATAGGGCGGGGGACTCCAATATATATTTCAACCTAGCTATATGGTGCATTTCATCGAATCGATCGATTAGTATATGTATGGGAGCTGAGCATCCTATTTTGTGGGGGCTTGATGACCATTTCTCCACTCGTGTGGATCGAGGCCGTTTGTCCATCGATCACTCGGCCACATGTCGGTTTTGTATAGGGCACATGATATAAATATCGATCGATGCTTATCTAGGTTGCAAAGAAACGTATATTCAGTGGCACCCAGACATGAACTCAGCTCCATTTGAGGTGAGCTACAACCCACCTCGCTCCATTTGGGGGCTATAACCCACCTTAAATGTGAAAAAAAAAATAGAGAAAATTTAAAAGAAAATTTTATTAGATTTCTATTAAATATTATTTTACAACGAAATTCGATTTTAAATGAGCCCACATCTATATTTAGTACTGGGTTCTGACTACTTCTATTTTCAATTCTGGATTCGTGCATGGTGACACCTTCTCTGCTTAAAGACGAGGAGGAGGTCAAGTTGTTATATATGCACATACCTTCAGGTCCAACGCAATATAGTGGTGAAAACAAAAGTTGTTTGATTTAATTTAATTAACTATATACGCGTCTGTTTTATAACAATGGTTTATATGATAATGAAGCTCTGACATATATGCATTTTAAGAATTAAATATTCTATATGAAGCGTTTTATTAAATACGTACCTTTATTCAAAATTTTGCAGGGACATCAAAATTATTGAGGTCAAGTTATTCATAACTCAAGATTAATATCGAAACAAAACAAAAATGCTAACGTTATAACTAACTATGCGCAGTGAACATACAACGTTAGAGGATGGATTTGAAATCATTGATCTAAAATATATCATATAATATACAATGTAGATCATATATATTTAGATGCACCATTTGGTCTGTGTACAAAGTGCCCTCCTCAGTCAATTATGAAGGCATTATTTCCTCAGGCAAAGGTGGGCCTCGATCTGGAGTAGTACACTATAATATTTATATATATATATATATATATATATATATATAGACAAAGCGAGAGAGTTTTCACAAGCTTCACTCATTCTCTTCTGATGGAGTACGTACATCCCATTTTGAGCTGCCGTGATCATCTTATTTACTACATAAGGAGATTTTACTGTGTACAATATGAAGCTGTTATAGATGGATCCCTTTTTTGTAAACAAACAAACATATAAAAACATGTGATTGCAAAATTTGTGGCAGAAGATTCTTGAAGATTTGAGTCATCATTTTGAAGGGAGGTGTGAGCACAAGTCTCCAGACCATGCAGCTGACTGTTGCAAACAAGCTCTCCGGCCTCTATGAAAATGTGAAATAATACAAGTCCCATATTGAAAATTACACAACAGTTTCACATTGTGAGATAACTTTCAAATTAGTGATATGAAACTTTCAGATTCTCTTGCAAACTCTCTATTCTCTAACGGTCTCTTTGATTTTCTTGCCCACCAAACACATTTTATCACCAAGATTAACAAATCCGTCATCAATTTCTTTATGAGAGATTAATCTAGTTTTTAATACTTGCCTAAGCAACCAACTTCATCTCATCCTGTTAACTTATTGCCTTGTTGTACAAGCTAAAAAGAGTTTGTTATGATCAGTCGTCTATGAGCATATGAGCAATTTGTTACTATATCCCGCAATGTTTTTCGTACACGCATAGACAACTAAATATCTTAAATTTTTTCAAGCACTAATCTAATTGGAATCATGATTATTTGAGATGTCAAAGAGGAAAAGGGTGGGATAGCGATATGTGATAAACGCACAGAGGATAGGGGGTTGTATGGTTAAATACAAACTCAAGTCTTGAGTAGTGTCTTGGCCTTGTGCCGACCTTAATTGTGAGGCCATGGCAGCTGCAGCTTGGCTCTTGGGTTGTAGCAAAGAGTGAGAGTGACGGGGCTCTGTGTGCCTGTAATTAACAGTGTGGAGGCCACTCTCCCTAGTCCCTTCCTTACTTAGAGAGAATCTTCTTCTTTGTGTGGGGAAGTGGGGACTCCAAAACCCATGAATTCATGTTGAAAATCATTGCTGTCCTTTGTCTGCGTCCTCTCTTTTTCCTATAAATGGGAACAAAAAACCATATTAGTCCTTCTCCTTTTTTGATATTAAAGGAAAAACTTTACTCGATTTGACACCACTGTGATCAAAACCGTGAACGACCAACAGGTAAAGCTCATGCGTGTATAAGGTATTATGCATTCAAAACGTGTTTGATGTTGAAAATTATTGTTTAATAAGGAATTGTTTTCGTATTAACTTTGGTTTTTTTACTTATGCTGGTTTCTTGTTTCATGATAATTAATTAATAAGTTTTAGATGGGGTCTCAAACATTAGACAAGTAACTAGCTTCATCATGTGTAAAAAATAAGAAAAATAAGAAAAATAAAGAGAAAATAAGTATCCCCACCCAAAGCAAAGTTTTTTTATTTGTGGATGCTTAAGGACTTTAATTAATTAATTGGATTAAACAACAAATATAATTGATTAGTGAGGCAGACGACCTCTCAAGCACAGAAAGCAACAGATCGAGCTCAGACTATTGCGATGGACTATGGACAAATGAAAAATCTAATCTGCACACTGGGAAAACCA
This sequence comes from Prinsepia uniflora, assembly GCA_032719365.1. Taxonomy (NCBI): domain Eukaryota; kingdom Viridiplantae; phylum Streptophyta; class Magnoliopsida; order Rosales; family Rosaceae; genus Prinsepia; species Prinsepia uniflora. The sequence continues at coordinate 81,731,740 of CM064866.1, read as the reverse complement.
TTACTTTGGCATCCAAAATGACTTGATCTGAGTCACCATTTGCATAAATTTCTAGTGTACTGTGAATAGCTCGACCGATCTTCAAATTAAATATTGCTTACATAGTTAATTATATTATGTACTAATTAATAACATGTTTGGCCGGGGCAAAATCTGGTTTGGGAAAATGACAGTCTCAGTTGAAGGCTCTTAATTAAATATATATATATATATATACGTACAACTTTTCCATAAACTTTTTAGGCCGTTGAATATCATCATTTTCATCCACTAGTAATAGAGTTTTACTGTTTTAAGATAGGACTTACATAAAACATACATGAATTGACAGGAAACATTGAATTACAATGTCACTACTATGATAGGAACTATTATTAAAATTATAGTAAAATTCAAGTACAATCTTAACTATTTAACCTAAATTTAATTCGAATCTTGATCCTAATTTCGGGTACGAAAGAAAAACTGCAATGATATATGAATCAAAGTACAGGTTTGAAGAATATTACACACGTGCAGCTCTGGGTCAACACCTATATATAAATATCGAAATATATTACAGGAAATATTATAATTAAGTTGCAGACCATATCGGTCGGTTGAAGAATCCACGTGTCTGCACAGGGTGGGGCCAGGATTTTATGTTTTGGGAGTGGGGAAGAAAGAGGATTCAAAACAGTCGGAATAGCCAAGATTTTCTAGAATGGTGGTGAAGCGTAATGAATCAACTCGTGTCACATCCAAACAAATTTCTTATTGTATCCACTCCTTCGTGAATGGATTTGATATATAAATGAGGAATATTTAAAAAAAAAAAAAAAATTACCAGTGATTCAGATATTTATATTATTAATACGAATTAAACAAAGTACTATTACATAATTAATTCTTGGGTAAATTTGATATCTTCATCGTATAAGGATATGAGCCGAACCGATAGGAGTAGACTTGAGCTGGAATCAATTAATATTTTCACTTAATCTAAATTGATGATATAGTTCTCGATTCGATTATAATTAGAATTCTAGATTTTTAGATCACTGACATAATCAGATTATATCGAATTAGGATTATGCCATCGAACTTATCGGTAGCGATGACAGCAGTGGTGGTGGCTGGCACAGGTTGATTAGCAGAGAATGAGAGTGACAAATATGAGATAAGCCATAGAGATGGACTTGGGAGATGGACTTGGATCTCACCATTATGATCGAAAATGGCTGTGTTAAGACTTGGGAGTAAAATCTTGCGAAGAATGCTCCGAATTATTGGGGGTTGGAAATAAACAAGAAAATTGGTGATCGGAATTCGAGTCGTGGCCAAGATATTGAGTTTAAATGACACCACCAAACTAGTAACAGATTGTCAAGATAATAATTGAAGACTACTATTTTTCAGGATAATACTTGACCAAATAAATTGTCTCCCAAAAGATGCATCACAATTTGACATGCGTATACCTACAAACATATTCTATTTTTTATATTTGATGTGGCAATTTGTAATTTCTAAGAAGAGAGGTATGACTTCTTGAGTAGACAAGCGGTGTAAAATCTAGTAAGACATTGGTAGATAATTAGTCCATAATTGCAGATTTAATATCACTTTATACTTAAAATATTTGCTTATCATCCAAAATTCATTGTTCATGTCATTCAAATTTATTCATGTTATTCAAATATGTTATATTATATGTATTTATGTCTTGCTTGGTATTAATATTTTGTAACAACTTTTAAAAACAATTTGCATGCTATGTTTAAAAGTTTTTTTTATTCATTATTTTAGCGTAAAACTATTTATTATGAAAGAAGAATAAAAATAACTTTTCAAAAAAAAAGAGCAAAAATAACTTTAAAAAAATTCACAATAATACTAAATTGACAATGTGACCCATTCATATTCCCATGGTCCGAGATGACAAAATTACCAGTTATATTCACGGAGTATTAGAGATAGTGAATGAGTAATGTTATTTGAACGTATTAAATTGATTATATTTAGTAACATACTTGATGTGTCAATCAATAAATGATATTGATTTAATAAATTAAATTACTTAGTGCTCCTATTTCATCATTCACTAATTGTCATATCAAATGTGTAATTAAATGTTATTAATTTAATATGTCCAAATATCATTATTTTTTGTATGAGAATATAAAATTTAGAAAGTAAACAAGATATATAAGTATTTTAAGTGCAAAATGAGAATAAAATTATAATTTTGAGGACATTTCAACCAAAAAAAAATCTACCAACAAATAACATAGACAACATTATTATTAAAAAAAACATAGACAACATTATTATTAAAAAAAAAACATAGACAACATAAGCATAATGCATTGGTGGTGTTTTGAACATAAAGGCACGAAGATGACAAAGTTGCATTAATGACAGAAGGTGGCGGTTGTTACGTTGAAGCAAAGAACAAAAGGTGAGGAGGGAAAAAAACACGTTAAACAAAATTAAAAGAAAGACGATGAAGATGATGATGAAGAACAAGCTATCTGTTTGCCATTGTCGTCACGTGTGGCAAACTCAGAGGAGTCAAACCCTTTTCGGAGCTTTGGACAAAATCCCCAACATGTTTCTTTCCTTTTTTATTTTTGTTTCTAAAATTGGGAATTTGGGACAGATTTTTCGAAGAACCCTAGCCTATAATCAGCCAGCCTTGACCTGTACACAGACTTTTTGTATTCACACCACGTGAACTCCTTGTACAAACTTTCTTCTCCTTCTGTCATCACTGACGGCAGAGCTGCGATCTTCTCGCTCAATCGTGGCCCTCCGAAGTAGATCATCGAAATCCTTGATGTTTTTGCATCTGCCAACACCCTATGCTTCACGCTCCTAAACCGCCCATTAGTCATCACCTGCACCCAAAGTTTAATGAATTAGATAATTACCACTCCCATTCGTAAAAAATAAAAGCATTTTTTCACATTTACCGGCAACCGACCCAGTAAATATAATGAGAAGATAAGTGTTGGGACTTGGATGGATAGTTGGATGTGGCAAATTCAAAGCAGCAAAGGCAATGCTACAAGTTAGGATTTGACCTGGATTGCCAAGGCCAAGGCAATTACTAATTAAATAAAAGGAGTTTTTAATTTTATTTAATTATATTTGATTTAGATTGGTACCTGCAAGCAATCGCCAACATTGATGAAAAAGGAAGAGTGATCAGGAGGGACTATAACCCAAGTCCCATCTTTGAGGCTGATTTGCAGGCTCGAAGTGTCGTTAGATTTCAAGACAGAAATGATCTGTGGGTCTGTGTGCTCCCCAAATCCCATCAAATTTCGTCCGCTCAATGCTTGAAGCTCTGGGCATGGTGGATAGTAATTCAGCCGGAAACAGGAGTCGCTCTTCTCGTCCTTCAAAAGCTTGCTCAGAGCATCTCTCGGCTCAATCCCCAGCCCATCCGCCATCATTTCCAGAACTTCATAAGTCATTTTCTTCACCGCCGACGTATAATTTTCCACCGCATCGCTGCCAAAAGAAAAAAAATAACAAAGGAGTTCAACACAGTGCTCTGTTTTTTCGAAAATGGAACAGAAGAGTTCTGTTCTCTCTTTTTTTTGGTTTGAAAAAATTTCAAATTTACCGGAAAATTTCTTGGTTTTCATTAAAAATGGAGAGGGATTTGTGGGAGGTGATATCGGGATTGGTGTTGAGGAGGACGTATTCGATCCAACCGACGTCGCCGTTTGGGCCAATTCGTTTGCTTCCATAGCCGAATGGATCCGCAGGGCTGGCCTTGTCTTTCTCCGACTGGGGGAGATTGAAGAATTTGAGAGCTTGGGATTCGAGCGTGGTCATGAAGTCCAATGGGACGCCATGGTTGACCACCTTGAATATGCCGTAGTCTTGACAGGCCTTGACTATGTGGTGTTTTGCATCGGGGTTTGAGAGGTCCACCACTGGAATTCCGGTGAAGATGGCGGTGGGTTTGCATGTTTTGATGAGATCAGTGAGGTTGTCTAATGCTGCTGGCTGAGAAAGAACCACCATAGCTGCTTATAGCTAGAGAGACAAACACAGAGAGAAAGAGAGAGACAGAGGTTGCGGTTGAAGAAGAAGCAGAGAGGGGGTTTAAATAGAGAAAGGTAGAGAGGCTGAGGCTTCGCTTCTTGTTATGCGATTATGTGATGCATGAGTGAGGAGGAACACAGGCGTTAGCAACTATAAATATAAAGAGAGAAGCCATCTAGCTTTCTGTGTCTCTGTTTATGCCATCGAGGGAGAGAAAATTGCTTTAGTTTCCTATTTTTCATATTTTTCCTGTTTCTATTTCCACAAAATTAAAACCTCTTTGAAATAGTCGGTTAATAACCAATATTGAATTCGATTAAATATTATCAACGTTAAAATGATATGTTATAATTATATAAGATATGAATTCTTTCATTTATTACCAAAACTTAAATTTTTTTATAATATAATATTGAAAAAAAAAATTAAATTATACATAATATCAATTTCATTTATTAAAAAATTAAATTTGAAATTTTTCATATAACGCGTGCGAATAAATATCAACAAGATCATAACAATAAATGATATAAGATATGAATTATTGATTTTTTTTTTCTTTTGTTTTTTGTTTTTGGGGTCAATGAGACAGATTCTCTAACTTGCTGTTACACAAATAGACCAGATTCTCCAACTTGCTATTAGCCTGTTGCTCACTTACCAAAAGAAGAAAAAATCTCTTTAAATTTACCTTATCGAGGATAGCAAGAAAAAAAGAAAGAGCTATCAGATAAACGGATGGTGATTTTGCAAACGAAGTTACATGGTGAATTTTGACTCATTTCTTTTTACAGCAAACCACTAAAGTGATGTCAGTTCAAGAAGATTCTACTGTAACTTTTTGTTTTTGTTTTTACTATAATCCATTCTATTTATACTCGGTATTCATTTGATTTTTTTTTACTTAAATGAATTATTAATTTTTATTTTTATCTCAAAATACACTATAAATTCAAATTTAATTTTGATTCATTATGTCCTCGAAACCTTATTTCCGTCTTAAAGTGCCCCATTTTCCCGTCAAATCTATTAATTTTATCTCCTTTTTGCTATTATTTTTCTTTATTTATTATATATATATATATTCAGTTTATTGGTTTACTTTTGAATATGTAGATTGGTTTATTGATGTAGTTGATGATGAGCAGCTCTTCACCTTCAGTGCAGATCTGGAGATGGTTCTTATGTATTAGTTTTTTATTTAATTTGCAATTGGGAAAAAAAAATTATGTGGGTTTTCTAAATTTGGGATGCTTCAAATATGCTAGGAATTGTTTTTTTTTTTTTAGTTCAGTTTTTATATATTGATGGATGTGTTTTTGTAGTTTCCCCAGTTTTGATGGAAAGTGGGCACCTTAGAAGAAAATGGGGTTTCAGGGAGCTTCATAGGTCAAAATTGAGTTTAAAAAGTACCTTGAGACGGAAACGGAGTTTTAGGGGATATCATGAATCAAAATCGAGTTTATGGTGTATTTTGAAATAAAAATAAGAATTCATGGTATATTTTAAATAAAAAACCTTCCTGTTATGTAATTTCTTTCATTCACTTGTAATTGGTCTCACAGAAGCAAAGTCATAATTAATTGCTAATTATTAAGTGTATCATTATTATTTATAATCTATAATTAAGTCATAATTAATTGGTTGGGTGCATGATTAACTAAAAGTTAATAAGAATTTTGATACCATCGATAATGTATACTGTGTTTGTGTATATTCTATCATCCATATTCTCGTTGGTCCCATTCATTCAAGCAAATAAGAATAAGTAGTCACCAACTATGTTGACCAAATTGATTCACAAAATTCGGGTGCTTATTGTTTAATTCAAACTTAAAATTCACTTTAACCTTAATTATTATCAATCATATAAAAATAAATCAAGTAAGTGTATTCATCGATAATATATATATATATATAATATTACGTATCGAATTCGTCTATCAAAATAAAATTCAAAATTCACACATAAAATATTAAAAAAATACCAATAACCTACAACATTAAATAGCAATTTTTTATATTATTACACGTAAATATATTATAATAATACTATGTTTAGATTAAACATAAACATATAGCCATGTTATTTTATTGATAGGAAGTCGGTGGAAATTATTGGAAAATAGACTCTGCAAGAACGTACAGTAACAAAAGGATTCTATAAGAAACCGGTACAAATATCAAACCTTCCGGATGAATAAAAAAAAAAGTAGCGAAATCCCAAAAAAAACCAATACAATCAAGTCCTAATGGAGCCCAAATTCAGACAAACGGTCAGCCATATATAGTATTTGCTCGTTTGTTTACTGAAAGGCATAAGGAGTGTTCATGGTCTAATTCGATTTCATATGAGCGTGCGCGAGTGCAATGATGCAAATATATATATAAGTGGGTGTCATCAACCATCATTAAAATTAGGAGAGAGGTTAGGGTAAAAGGAGGCTTAATTAGCCGAAATTTGTGTTGTATTACACCTAAATATGATGTGGACTTCCATTGCAAAAGCTTGATTACATTACATTAAGTCTTTGGATGGGGAAGGCAAAAAGATAGAAAGGAAAAACTTGGTATATGATTGCTTAAACCTAAGCCTGTGGTCCTGTGCCTCCAACAGAGATTTCCAATATTATTACTTATAAGCTAAAACCCCACCCACCCTCTCTCTCTTAACTAATAAGTTTTTTTTTTTTTTATAAGAGATGGGAGAATTTTAGAAATTTTTCATATAATATGTCATCGAGATTCGAATTTAAGATGAATTGTATACAAGTCAACTTTAGAATCAATTGAACTAGACCCACTTGACAACTAATTAGTTTTTTAAATATGTATTATCATATTTTATCTTAATAATGGAGGAGGGTGACACACACATATATATATATATAATTTACTAAGTATATTATTAAGTATCAAATTTAATAAAAATATAAATTAATTTATCATTTACATGTGTCGAATCAAATATATTCTAATTAAAAAGTCATAAATATATTGCTAGATCAAAATATTGATAATATTGTGTGTAGTGTTTTATTGCACGGATGAGGTATTTTCACTCTTTTGGAATTTATATAATAAAAAGTATTTAATGAAAAAGCAATAAAAATCTATGCATGAAAGGGATATGGTTCTTTCTTTTGTTGGAATATGAAAGGGATCTAGTTGAGTTTAAAAATGTTTCATAAAGGTACTTTGCATAGCTTAACGATCTAATTATATGCTTGGTAAGGCATAGATACGCTGCTGAAAGAACAACCTAAATTATATTTAATATGTCTTTGGTCATAAGTTCGAATCTCACAAATACCCGTCGAGGTCTGATTTAAAAATTTCACAATGATTGTAAAGTTTGCATGGAGAACTTCAGTTTACTGAGACAATTAGTCATGCGTCAACTTATGATTGAAATTAAAGGTGGCTAATCTAAAAGTAATTTTTGAGTTCGAATCTTAACTATATTTGTCGAGTTCTGATTTAAAAGTTTCACAATGATTGTAAGGTTTATATGGAGAACTTCAATTTACTGAGGCAATTAGTCATGCGCGAACTTATGATTGAAATTAAAGGTGGCTAATTTAAAAGTAATTTTTCTTAATAACAATTTTAATTGAAATTTTTTATATATTACTTTGATGTTTCCATATGTTATGGAACCTAGTGGTACTTATAATTTATATTTGATTCTCAATCATAAAATGTATAAATAAAAAGTTATACATAATGTATCTTAATCTTTTAAAATAATAAGAAATACCAAGAGGCTCGCGGTCCAAATATTTCAAACCTTAAGCAAGTACCTCTTGTATGTCGCCTAATCTCAGCACATTAGGCTTATGGCACGCTTCAAATGAAAATGATCGAGAAAAGCACGGCTCTGAAAAGAAAGAAGTTAGGTCGGCTCATTTCTCTGTGTATGAAAGTATGAAACAAGAATAAGTGAGTGACGGATAGATTGAATGAGAACTATGATAACGATATATAAATATCGTTTTCTTATTTGAGGTGGCCTAGATCCCCCAACTTAGATTTGTGCTTAGTCATATTATATTGATATTTCTTTCGACCAAAAAAAAAAAATATTATATTGATATTTCCTTTCACTTTGAATATTATAGGTTCGATTTTGAAATAAAGATGATAGTGATTAATATTTATGCAGAATTTGATATTTAATATTGATTGGCTATAAGGCATCCGAATAGAATATTTGTATAATAATGGAGAAAATATCTATATATAGGTGAACTGGTTTGCAATTATAGTTAGGCTGACACTTACATGTTGGTTCCAAGCTGCTGAATAAGACTGAGCTCGTGATAGCATATATATATGCATGAATAATTGAAAAATATCTTTCCTCTACCCATTTTATTTTTCATTTGATCCTCTTAGACAAATGGCATGAGAATATATGTCTCAAACGAGGTCCGGCTTGGATTCGAAATTAAAATTTCATAAATGATTTTGTTTTGTCAGATATTAAAAATATATGTAAATTATTTGGGGAAAAATGATTGGGCATGCAAATATATTATATCAAGTACGTAAGTCGTATTGGAAAACCGCGGACAGAATTGACTCCTGCTTAAGATTAAAACAAAAACCAAAGGATGGACAGAATATGATTGCTACATACATTTCGGAATTGTCAAGACAAAGAATTTCACTTATTCAGTAATCAGTACTTAGCATATATATATAGACGTTGAACAAGAAAATTTCTTAGTAGCTGTCGCCAATGAAGCTTTTAATTATCAGCTGCCAGCTTCATATTCCATATAGGAAAGTTGTTGTACATTTTATAATTGGAGATAGTAATTAATTGTTAATTAATTTGGTTAATTGGGTTGATGAACCTAGTTATATATGTATAGGCCGTCCTAATATTCTTTCGAGTTGAGGACAAGTAGGAAGATGAGTTTTTTATATACCAACGGCTCCTACTTAAATAGTCTCATCACGAATCAATCATAATTCATAATTATCGAACTTCAAATTCCCCTTGAGACCAGCGCAGCTAGCTGAACCAATTGGCAACAATGGGAATAAGTTGTACCTTATTTGTTCATCAAATTAAATAGAAAGTGCTATACAAATGCTCAAATGCACATGCATTTTGGTCAAACTACACACGACCCCTTCAATGTGTGAACTGAGATTGTGTATTTATATATATATCATAACCAAAACCGTTCATTATGTAAATCATCATATGAAGATAATCTTCGTAAAAAATAAAAAAGATTAAAGGTCGTTTAGTCATTTATGTTTATCAACTAAATTGACGGTTCGTCTTGAGGATCTTAGTTCTTATGAAAACCGTTGATTTATATGAAACATATGAATGACTAAACGACATCTAGTCTTATTGATTTTTTACGAAAATGATCATGACTTGATGATTTAGAGAATCAACGGTTCCGATTATGATATATGAAAAAAAAATTCAATAAATTGGAAGGGTGGTAAGAGGAGATATCACCAAGGGCGTGATGCAAGTGTTATGTAAATTTGGAAAAATTCGGAAAATTAAATGTGAAATGACCATTTTGACCCTGAAAAAGGGAAAAAAGTTGACAAGTGTCAATGGATGAGTGACAAGTGTCACTCATTCCATTGGTCCATTAACCCAAATCCATGCATCAATTTCATCATCATCTTTTTTCCTTCTCCATTTGCCCGAGACCCAAACCCAACCCACACACCACCATTCCATCATCCTTGTTGCTTGAGAAAGAGACTGAGAGTGAGGAGAGTGATTAACGACGACGGTGAGGAACCCAGAACCCAGGTAAAACCCGAAACCATGTTTGGGTCAAAATCTCAAATTTGATTAAGATGGGTTGTTTGACTGTTTTAATGATTAGAAACGGTTCCTTGGCATTTGGATGAGTCCACAGGATCGAAGAACAGAGGGAAAAAGCCACTGGAATCGACTGGATTCAAGTTTGAAATTCAACCAAAACTGTTCAAGCTTGGTTGAAGCTATTGAGGTATTTTCTTCCCATTTTGAATCCATAGATCCATTCCTGGGTTAATTACGAGCATGTGAGTGAAATAATGGAGTGAAAAGGTTGAAAAATGAAAGAGATATGACCGGGTCGAGTTTGCGGGTCGAACGACCCATTACAGGGTCGCGGGTTAACCCAATTAGAGGTTGAAGGTGATGATGTGGCAATCCACGTCATCGTTGTCAGTTCAAATGGAAAATCAGGTGATGCCACGTGGCAACATGTCAGGTACAGTTAGCAGTTGACATGTCAAGTCCACGTCAGCCATGTCAGACCACGTGGACCAGTGAAAGGGTGCCACGTGGCAGGGTGTCAGAATTAGTCAGACTTACGAGGCAGCTGACGTGGCAGGTCCACGTCAGCATTGTCAGACCACATGGAGCATTATCAGGCCACATGGACCAGTGGGGTGGTGCCTTGTGGCAGGGTGTCAAAGGTTGTGAGACCTATCAGATGTCAGGCTGACGTCAGCATGACATCAGTCGTTGACTGACGTTGACCGTCGTGGACCGCCATTGACAGGCGACAACCAGTGTTGACCAAGCTTTGACTGGCGCGTATGGGCACGGAGACACGAATTTTTAAGTCAAATCGATCTTATTCGTAAGGTTTCGATGATCTGAATCCAATAGTGTTGGTTTCAGGCCGATCAGAGATCGTTTGATAGGTTATTTAGAGGTTTTAGCCTCAGGAAGCGTGTTCAGGATGTGTTTCCAATATCGGGCTTTGTGAGGGTGTAATGTAGGAACTTGTATAGAACATTAGTAACCCTCATATAATTTGGACAAGCCCGAAGACTTTGGATTAGCTTCGGTGAGATTACGGTGCAGATATTGAGCGCACAGCGTGGACCAAGTGTGAGTGGACTTTTGTTTTATAACTGTGATGCATGCATAAACGTTTTAAATGCTTTATTATATGATTTGAGTTTAAATGATTGATATCGTTATTTGATGATGATGTGGATTTAAATATCGGTTTACGAAAGATTTTATGGATTTGCGTGAAAATTGTATTTTGGGCTTGAGACCCAGTTGAATAACTATTTGACTTAGATTTAGAGTCAAACGGGAAATCGTGAAAGAAAGACTATTTTAAATGGATTTGAATAATGATTTGGTATGATCGGTTTGGATAAATTGGAATTTATAAATGTGTTCTGGATACTGATTTCGGTTGGTGCTTGTTGAAGTTATGTATCAGGCATTAACTAAATTGAACAATGTTTTGACTCGGTTTGAGATGAAAATGGTTTTAAGATGATTTTTTTATCGGATTTGGTTACTATTCCACATATACCATCCTGTGTGAATTTGATAGTCTCTTTCAGACGTCGAGGATCCTGGAGTAGTCACGGTGCACTGCCAGGGATGAGTAGCTCCAAGGAGAGGCTCAGGCTCAGGAGTATGAGAGTATGATATCACCCCGGACGTGATAGATCCGGGGAACGCATTCCATTCTGATATTACCCTCGAACGTCGTTGAGTTGATCCTAAGGATGTACTCAGAGATGAGACCCCGAGTTACACATGTAACATTGGAAATCGTGACAGTTACTGGTTATAGACATCGCGGATGACGAAGATTGGTTATATTGTGTTTTACTGATATATGTGTCCAGATATATATATATATATATATATATATAATTTAACTTAAATGCATGCATGTTTATAAAACAGAGGAGAAAATATTATTGTTTCTTAAATTGTATTTCAAAAATGCTTATTTTTTGTCCACTCACATCTTAACTGTTTTATTGACCCTCCAGACCGTAACACAGAAGCAGGGGCTGACACTGAGGCTAAGGCATATAGAGTACCGTTGCGCACCTGAATACCCTTCGGGGTAAGATTGGTACTTTTTATTGTACTGACATATATGCTCGGTTATGTATAGATACTTATCCCTTGTCTGATAATGTTGTAGTTAAACTATGTGTTTATAAAAACAAAAAAGGTCATTTGCGGTATTTTGAGTTGATTGTCAGATGGGAGAAGTGCACATTTCACGATAATCCTAGGGGAATCGGGATATGTCATGTCATATATATATATATATATATGTATATATCATTTCTATTATTATAAAATTGAGATGGTGAATAGGTTTTACCACAAAATTCTAAAGAAAATATCACTTGAGTAGTAACCTTTAAAATAATAAATCATTTAAATAAATAAAGATACAATAGTAAAATGAAATATTAAATTTATAAATTTTAAAAAAATTAATGGTTAATGATAGAAGTGGGGAATAAATAAATTGGTAGTAGACTCAGGTATTTATTCCTCTCAATTATGTTTTTATAAAAATATTTAAAAAGTTAATTTTATTCTTTTTATTGTAAAATTTATAAAATGAATTAAAAAATTAACACACCTAGAAAGTTCCAAAAGGCTAATTCTTTATTGAGCCAAGCATGAAGGTAATCGCTACTTTGTACAAGAATTCCATAGAGGCATCACATTATTAATTATGATTTATATACCCCTAACAAAATGGATTATGCTCTCCCTTTTCTTTGACAACAAGAATGATAATATATTTTAAAACCGTGGGATCAAATATTCTTAATTTTAAGAACAGTATAAATAACCGTCGGTTATAAAACAACTTCAACTTTTTGACATATTTACTCGTTCAATTAAGCCCTAACAAACTTGGGCAAATAGTGATTCACTAAAAATACCTATCTCTCGATCACATGATTGATTATATATGAAAAGTTAGGAGTATTCAATTAGGAATTCATGAGCTAAACCCTAACTGCCGACTAGAAAAAATCTTCTTGATCCTTATTGTTTTTTAGTGATATTCTTTGGATTTAGGGGCACTTCTCTCTAGTACTCAAAGGATGTAGTGAATAAACTAAATAATCGAATTGGTCTTGGTGTCAAGTTCAGCAAGGTTTGTGTTGAGATGTGAGAAAAATATCTCACATCAGAAAAGCACAACTATAATTTATGACTTATATGATTCTGGGTTACTTCCTCCATTGAGAATTGGTATTGAAGTGGAACCTCAACTTCTTACATGGTATCAGAGTGTTGGTAAAAATATTGATAATTGTTATATTCACATAAATATGAAAATAAAATAACATTTATATTTGAATAAATGAATTACAAAGGAAATGAGTAAGAGACACTTTACAGATAAGATCGAGTCTAGAACTTGATTCTATTTTCTTAAGACGAAATTGCCTCATTACCGGTTCTCAAGGATTTTTCTTGGCAAACATCTCTCAGGATATAACGATTGGCTACTTGTGGAAGCAGCACTTCAATCCACAAAAATAGCGAGTGCAAATTGTGTTTAAATTCTCTCTTGAAATATTCTAAAACTGTATGTTTTCTCGACCTAATATTCAATCTCCACAAATGTATTGAATGATTGAATATTTTATTTTTGAATGAATGAAATGAATTGTGGGCAACTCTATTTATAGATGTATTAATATCTCTTCATAAAAGACACATATTTTAATAAGAGATACATCTATTAAATAAAATATACATATTTTAATAAGGAACACATATTTTTATAAGAGACACATCTCTTAATAAAAAACACACATTTTAATAAAAGACACATCCTTTTCGTAAGAGACATTGTATGTAGTCATTTTCTTTTTAAATTTTCATTCACATCATTAGAATTTAAATATAAATATTTAATTTTCTAACACAGAGTGGGGTTATCTCACGTGAAAGCTTAACCGTCACATGTGTCACATGTACCCATTCAAATCATCAGGTGATAGGCGGGAAAATCCGCCACACGTGAGGGGGCGTGTTGAGATGTGAGGAAAATGTCTCACATTGGAAAAGTACAACTACAATTTGCCCCTTATATGATCTTGGGTGAAACCGCAACTTCTTACATGGCATCAGAGCGGGGTTATCCCACGTGAACGTGAGGGGGCGTATTGAGATGTGAGGAAAATGTCCCACATCAAAAAATCACAACTACAATTTGTGTCTTCTATGATTTTGAGTTACTTCCCACATTGCCACTTGGTTTTGAGGTGAAACCTCAATTTCTTACAGTTTGTTCGTCTTCAAGTTTTTTTTTTTTTTAAAATCATCATTGTGTTGATTATGATTACATACTTTGGCATCCCAATGGACCAGGTTGTGGGTGAAACTCTTATCTTCAGATGCATATTCTACCTTCGCAAGATTTTGCTTGTTATACAATTTGATGAGTTTGATCGAGTGCTTACGATTCTCCTTGGTGGTGATTGTGTTAATCATGGGGGATTAAAACATCTATGATATGATTATGGTCAAAATTCCACATAATTTTTAGAATTCCGTAAATGTTGCGATAATAGTACTTATAGACAGCGATAATGGTGGAAATGACTCATTTGTAACTTTTTTTAAGATTATTTATTGATTTTCTTTTCAGATTTATTTTGTGCAAATAATAATAAGTCCAATGACTCATTCTTGTTACATATATATTTACTGTCATAATAATGATTAAGAGATTCAAATTATATTATTAGATCGTTCCGACAAATATCAAATTTAATCACTTGAGATATTTACTTATGTATAAGATTTTTCTGCTCGATAATTTCGAGCCTAAACCCATGTTAGGGCTGTTAATTAGATTACTTTGTGAGAACCATTTACAATAACCTTTTATTTGTATGTACTTCAAATATATATATGATATGAATTTGATCTAGGTCTACGTAAGCACTTATGAAGTACACTACCCTGGACTTCTTCTTTTTTCCGAAACAATAATGCAGGAAATGGTGTCAATAAGGAGGTGGGGACATGAGACATAGAGATAGAGATTAAACTGCCAGCCTTATAAATATATATCTACACTGCACACACCAGTGTATGTGATCGATCAATGGTTTTTTACACACATTTTCAAAGCCCGACTGACTCCGAAATAGACCTCTCTCCAGTACGTTTCAAAAACTTTTTATCTCTGCATGTAGTCAGTTGCCTACTCTACTAGCTGCAACGTCAATTCAATTACTTACGGTCCCTCATCCCACACCCTCCTCGATCGTTCCCGTTAGTCGATACTGTCGATGTTAACTCTGATCGCAAGAAGCTTAAGAGAGAAAAGTCGGACTTGTCTAACGATCATGACGTGTCTGAGTAATCTTTCGTACATGCTTTTATCTAGCTACTTAATGGTTTCACAAGGTCATGAATGTGAATGATGATGCTTTAGTTGGATTGACAATGCGACATTGACAAGCCATTTAAATTGAATGGTACGAACGATAGAGGTGTCAGCCTGAGTTTTTTTTTTTTTTTTAAATAGCCTTCTTATACTCTATAGGTCAAATTAATCTCCGTTTTTTTATCTTTACATGATTTAAATTTAATCGAATTGTTAAAGGATCATTAGTAGTCTCGAACCTAAAATCTCCCTGTTTTTCTTTGGGTGTCAGATTGGGACGAGAATCGACTAGAGTATTCCCTTAACTTTTAGGTATGAAAATCAAAATCTCGTGAGCTTTAATTATACGGTATGAAAATGAAAATGATAATGAAAATGGGCGAGGGTGTGTTTGAGTATGATATATAATGATATTGACAAGCCGCTGGTATCCCAGCTAGCTAGCTGCCTTTGGCCCCTACAAGATTTACGAAGATTCCCTCTTCAATTGGAAAAAAACCATAAGCCCATATCGTCCCACCCTTTAGTACAAGTCCTCCTCCACGTACTTTTCATCTTCATATAGACATATATAGCTAGCTCAGCTAGGGCATATGTACCAGCACACGTGGTACTGTTTCAATGCCCTGCTGATAAACACACTTGGTTTGCTGCTGACGCGTGGAGAACGCGGGTACGACTACGACTACGACTTCGACTTACTGACTCTAGCGACCACTCTAATGGTCTCCAGCTTGGTCATCAGTCGGCATCTTAGAAATCCCATTCATACTGCTATCTCTCTCTTAATTTACCCTCTGTCTGCTTGAGCGGTAAAATCTATATACGTTCATGCATGCTCCTATATGTCCTTCTCAATTACTATTAAGCCTCTATTTCCTTTTCAGGTCCCCACTTACAACTCCATCCAACGATATTCGCATCGGTCACGATGAATTATGTATGCATTTATTTTATTTTATTAGTTACAAATAGAAATGTCATTCGA
The DNA here is from genome assembly GCA_032719365.1 of Prinsepia uniflora. Lineage (NCBI taxonomy): Eukaryota > Viridiplantae > Streptophyta > Magnoliopsida > Rosales > Rosaceae > Prinsepia > Prinsepia uniflora. The sequence continues at coordinate 81,715,531 of CM064866.1, read as the reverse complement.
TTATGAATTACCTCATTTATAAAAATATATACAGTCTAATACTTACATCTATCACGATAAATTGTGTACGCATTTCCTTTCATTCATTGATTAAAGTAGAAATATTATTCAATTAAGAACTAATTCATTGATAAAAATAGAGCAAATTACACCTTGTGCATCCACTTTATATCAAATTTAAAAGTTATATATATATATATTTTTTAAATTTGGATTTTAATTCTCTGAAATTTTTAAAATACTTCACCTTTGTCCCAATAACATATTATATGCTGAATTTCTGTTAGTTGATAACGTGACGCGTGTGAGGCCTCACAAAACAAATTCCATGATGACTTTATATAAAATTACTAAATTAATTACTCATTGATTATCTTATGCTTAACATCTTTTGTTGAAATACTAAACGAGGGATAATCAACTGCTAATTAAGTAATTATGCCTATAGTTACCGTGAAATTTGTTTTTATGGGTTCCTTAGATGTGTTAAGTCATCAACTAATAGAAATTATGTCCACGAGAGTGTCGTAGGAACAAAATTGAAACATTTTAAATAATTTATGATACTAAAATGTAAATTTTGATAAATTATGTATAATTTTAAAATTGAGTGTAAATATGAGAATATAGTAAAGTGTGCTTTGCTTTTGCACTTTTTGGTAATAAATAGAAAGATCTTCTATTAGGCTAAGGCGAGCATCAAGCAGTGAAAGGTGTAAGTTCACATGCAATGCATCTTTCCCAGTACTCTCCGGCTTCAGATTCAATGGAGATTTGGGCCCGACCAACCTCTGAAACAATGTTCGATTCTGTGGCTAGACTATTCTAAGTTTGATTGCCGTCACGAAGTGAATCTTTGTAATTAACTTTATTTTCCTCGGCTTATTAAAATACTTGAATTCAACACAAACAATGTTATCTCATTCGAAATGCATTGAAAACGTCGTCAAAACGAAGCACCGAGTTTCACTTATTCCCCTGTGTTATTCATTTTAACCGAGAAGACATATTTTTATTATTACATATGCACGTGTCTGAGATTTAAAGAGGAATTGTACTATTTTCCACTACACTTTTGGAATGAAATTCTATTTTTAGGAATTTAGATAGGAAAACGGTTGCATTCTAATTTTGTCCAAAATTTCAAAATAAAATTCAAATTTGGTAGAAAGATAAAATATAATATTGTTAATACTTGATTAGATTTATTGTTAACTTAGACAACATGTATGCCTAATTGGCCGGCCATATGACTTAGGATCGCATGAGGATACGTATCAACTTCAGGGACAACGATATTTATCTCACATCGAACTATTCTACCAACAATATTTCATGCTACTATTAATATAAGACCACCTCACCTATATCTTATCCATATGTTGCATAAATTACTACAATATCTTCCAGACTTAACTTGACTTAAGTATTGAAGACTGTTAATTAGCTAGCACCACACCGATGCTCATTTGCTTTCACCTTCTCTTTATAGGTCCCATCACTATAAGAAGAGCAACAAATGAGCTCAACGACGCAAGTCTAAGTTTGTCTATTTATTACATCAACAGTAATGATTGATTAGATTCATGATTTCCAAACGTATTTTTAATTTCAAAAAGCTTGTAAAAGGTTATTTAAGGTAATTCTACATTCAATGTGTATCATGAATTTGCTACCACCTCTTAGTGCCGTAGTTATAATCCTCTTCTAAGATGAAATATTCCAATTAACTCCACCTTCACGTTTCTTTTTATACTTTCTAGTTAGAAACACACAAAAAACTGCAATTTTAATCTCATTTTACACTTGAAATACTTGTTTACCTCACTTATCACCAAAACTCATCATTCATACAAAAATTTACACCAATTCCGATAGCTACATTTAATAATCGTCAATATAAAAAACAATTTTGTCATCTCAAATCACGATATTATGAATGAGGCACTAAATACATATGATACGGTAAATTGAGATGAACGTAAATAAATGTGAAACTATTCATAACCTATCATAATTTGCCACTTTATGTGTATTTACTGCTCGATTCATAACCTCAGAATACTCTTGAAATGACAAAATTGTTCATGATGTTGATGATTATTGGATGAAATTAACGGAACTGGCGCAAATTTTTGTATAAATGGTGGATTTAAAATGGTAAATAAGACAAATAAGTATTTTAAGTACAAAATAAGATTAAAGTTGCAATTTTGAGTACATTTCAACTAAAAAAAAATTCCTTTTTTTAACTCATAAATGTCTCTATTCCATCAATTCAAACAAGGCAGCGTGGCTTGTTGCAATGCCCACCACAATACAAAGTAAACCAAATTATTAGCTACAAAAACAAGGACTCTCAGATAAAAAAAAACAAGGACTCAACCTTCTCTGCCTCTAGGAAGACAAAAATGAGGTGAGTCGATCGATTATAACATATAATCTATACTAATTTAGTATCTTTGAATATACTCTAATACTTAAGCTTAGGCAACTCATACTCTTACAATGACATGTTTAACTTCTAAAATAATTCTTAATCTGACTCCAATTCGGAGACTCTTTGATTATAATAATGGCGCATAGAATACATATTATTTTTTGAATATAAATATAGTTTACGTGACAGTATTGATAATTATTTTAGATTTTGAAAATTATGTTTTGTTTTGTTTTGTATATATAAATCTACATTAACTCTTTTAAAAAAAATCTTATATTTTATCTGATAAAAAAATTATATTCCAACATGTATTTCGAGATTCTGGTATTTCACAGATAGTGACGATCGATAAAAAAAAAGTGCACGTAACTTTGCGCGATTGCCACAATGGTCTTCTTCTGCAGCTTAGTGGATTGGAACTTTCTACTTTGTATGGTCAGTTGACATGTGTAAAAACTTAGAAATTTGGCGATAGGATCTCACGAAATTAAATATAAATTTTATTAGCAGAATAAAAATACTAATCGATTGAAGTACGTTCGTTATTATTGGAAATAAAAATGAAAGTGACATGATCATTTCACATTCGTGTCTGAATTTTTTTTAATTTAAATTGATTCTATTTTTATCTATATATTTTGTGAATTTTACTAAAGAGATGAGTTAACATACAAAAAAAAAATGATATTTATGTAATTATGTATACAGTATACTTGCAGAAATCTTCATGTCTTGTTTTATGACATACAGATATCTCGTCGGGACAGTAGCACTCTTGGATTTTCTATTTTGCTTTGTATTTATAATATAGTCGTTGAAATAAAACCGTAATGAAAAAAAAGAAGAAGATATATTCAAAAAATGGATGATCTGTGATTTTTGGATGATGACTCAGCTCAACTCAAGCTTGCCAAGTGTAGAAACAGGGTGGTGACAAATTCACTCTATGAATAATGAAACTATTTTATATTATTATGTGGTTTATTCAATTATTAATTCAGTGGTTTATTCTTCATGCATGTATATTGTATATTGTATATTCTATATATTTATGTTAAATTAAAGTTTTAATTATAACCTAAAGCGATTTGGAAAAATATGGCGGTATGGGCAAGTGGTTGGAGTTTGGTAAAATATGTTATCATAATTTTGTGTTTGGTATATCTACGGATGTAAATATCTGTAAAATTTTCAATGATATATTTATTTATTGGAGTCTTGACATTAAAATAAATGGAAGAAATATCCGTAATATTTATGTGAATATACTTGTATTTAAAAGTTTTGACACATAATAGGGAGGGAGCTCTCGATTTTCATGATACAGGTATTAGTCTTATATAAATATTATTGAGTGTTAAATTTTTTCTAAAATTTCATTCAAAATTTTCAATATTTTTTTTAGAGTATGAACGATATTGATATCGAAATTGATATTTCCATAAATTTAACTGTTAATATTTTTGTATAAAACGATATTTTCAACCTTTAGTATATCGTCAGAGCATTGTCGATTTCGTTAGAGCATTGTCGATTTCCAAACCCCAGCTACGGCACGGAAGAACACAAAGAAGCAATTTGTGAGCAGAAATTTAGAAATAGTAGATAGAGATGGGGGGAGAGAGAGAGAGAGAGAGAGAGCTAAGGCCTTCACGTGTATTGAATCAAGTGTTGGACATGCATTGAATCAAGTGTAGGTCATGCATTGGTTATTTGGTTCGCTGCACCTCATGGGTGGTGATGCTGCACCTCATGCTCTTGTTTTCCTTCAATCAATATTCAATTGTTCAACCCCTGATAATGAGATCCTTCAATTAGAGACAATAGTTATGGCATTCATATATACTTCTGCAGCGCGCACCATGCCGACAGGGAAACCAGCAACACCAAAAAACAACAACAAAAACACACCTGATAGTTCATATGATTTCTGACATTGGTTAGTGCTTACCGCTTACTAGAATAGATATATATGTTCATTTTCGGTACATTCGAGTTTGAATCTTTCTCTTTGTAGTTATAATGACGAGTTTAAAGTAAAATAAGGTTGAAAATATTATCATCCCATCCAAGGAGAAACCTTCTCGTTATACTATTTTTCCTTAAGAAATTTGTCTTATGCATAGGTCATAATTAGAATGGTTTAGCTCATAATTGTCATTTCAAAATGATAGCTTCAAAAACTCTACAAATTTTCCGATCATTTAGTCATTTATGGGCTCGTTTGGTGAGAACCAATATTTGATTGAATAACTCATCAAGTTTAATATATATTGAATGTAAAAATGTATGTGTTTTCATGGTATAAGGAGTAGACCTCAAACAGTTGGATTAATTAGTTGATGTAAGTTTCCTTCTATACCGAATCCTATCTAATACTCGGGTAGCCAAAATTTACAATAAGTAGGTTCTTCTAGAGACAACGTGTAGAAATTGAGGTTCTTTCCGACGTGGGACATTGACTTACAATCTTACACTCCAACACGCATACTCATGTGTGGCAGATTTTTCTGCCTTATACGTAGCGATGTGAATGGATAATGTGTGACACCTATGTCGGTCAAGTTTTACACCTTGATGCAAGGTGCTATGATACCATATAGAAATTGAGGTTTCACACACTAAAACCAATTGATAATGGAAGAAGTAGCTCAAGTCTGTTTGAAATACAAATTGAAGTTGTGTTTTTCCGATATCGAACTTTGCCTCACATTCTGACATATTTTTTCAACTTAATTACAAATTAAAGTTACCGGCCTAAATATTGTTATTCATTTAATAACTTTCTTTGAGCTTGAATTATGAATTCATTAGAAAAAATGAAAACGTACGTAGATAAAGAAGAGAAGATGCACAAATGTAATAATTTCATTCATCACAGGGCATCAAAAGAAATTTTTTTAAAAAAAATGAAATAAGGGAAGTGCTCCAATTTAAGTATCATGTAATTAACAATAGCCAGCTTTATCGCTGCAGTCAAAACTAGTAGGGTCGATCCTCATCATCGTCAAGAAGTTGGATGAAATTTTCCCAGCATTTCTTAGCTTCTTCATTTTCTCCCAACATGGTATGTATGATTGCCTGGAAGTTTAATTATAAGTAAAAACATAAAATCTCATTAACATACAATTATAGAGTTAAAATTCATTAGCTGCGTACTCCTAATAAAAAAATGAGCGAATGAGCTAGGTCATATATGATTCACACGCACATTTTTATTTATGAGAAAATGACAAAATTATAAATTTGAGGATCAAATGAACGACCAACAAAGTTCGTCGTCAATTGGTCAAACAAAAATAACGCGCAACGGGCTTTCCGCCCCTAGTCACTAAGTAGTGCTAGCTATTTCATCCTCTGGAGGACTCCAAGAGGTTTTTTCTCTCATGTAATTTCGCTCGCCCGTTCTGCCGAGATACGAACCCATGATACAATCTTCATCTAGACGATTGATGCGTCAAAATTTGAAGTACAAAATGATCGAAGAGATGAACTGTCCAAAAAAGATGTAAAACTATCCTCTTTCTACCATCCTTTTCCTCATCCCATTCTCTTCAAATTTTCTAGGCTTATTACTTAAAATGCACACAGAACAAGTCGGCGATTCTTAATTTACACCCACAATTGCAATTTGCCTCAAAATGCTCAAAATGCATCCAGAACAGTAACAACGTCAAGACATTTACACCAAAAAACTGACTCCGTTTTAAACTCCATGAAATGTGCAAATATGACATCTATGTAATAGTTTTTAGGTGGGTATTTTAGTCATTTTGTGAAGGAAGAGTTCTTCTTCTTCCTCACTTCATCTTCCTCACCCAGCCATCCATAATATCTCCCTCTTCTCTTTTATATCATCGAAGTCCGAAGACACTTTCACACATCTCATCCTCCTTTCATTCCTCTGCGTCTCCTCTGCAGTCCCCTCACAGAACGTCCTCAATGCCGCCAAAATCCTCGCGATTCTAGCTTCGTCTCCATGTATCTGATTCTCAATCTTGCCTCGCAGTCTCTCGTCGCTCAGTCACCTTCCCTCACCATCTTTGCTCCACGCGACGACGCCTTAATCCGGTCTGGTCAACCACCTCTCTCTCTGCTCCAAATGCACTTCGGCCCTCTCCCTTTGCCGCTCCAAACTCTCAAATCCCTTCTCGCCGGCGCCAAGATCCCAACTTTATTATCCGGGCACTCACTAGTCGTCACCACCCCTTCCTCCGGTGCTCCAATTTCAATTAACAATGTCCTTGTTACATCGGGGACTCCCATTTACGACGATGGGTTTCTCATAGTTTTCTGAATTGAGCACTTTTTTGACCCAAATTTCCACCTTCCCACCCCAGTTCGGAGCCCCGGTCCAGACCCAGTATGTGGGTCGGCGTCGGCGAACGGTACAGGCACTGTTGGGTTTCCTTGGCAATCTTGGTTTGAAGGAGCGAGCAAGGTTCTGTGGTCAAGTGGGCACACTCTGACGACATCGTTTCTTGATTTCAATCGTTGGCCTATAAGACCCCGACTGTGATGACCGTCTTTGCTTCTCTTGACCAAGCATTGGCGAACCCTCTGCAAGACCCCTTGATCTTTCTACGACTTGTCGTTCCGTGCAGGCTGATGTGGGCGCGACTTGGCGAGTTTCGCCGACGGGGTTGTGCTTCCGACGTACAAGAAAGGGTTTACAATCACCATCTCGAGGTCCGGCAACATTTTGTTGCTCAATGGAGCTCCGGTCTTCTATGCCAACATGTATTTCAGTGACTCGATTGTAGTTCATGGCCTCCGGGAGACTCTTGTAATTCCAGAAACCGTCGATGATCAGTCTTCAACCAACGATGAGGGGCCTTCTCAAGATTATGAATTGTGAGACTTTTTCAACAAGTCACAAATCGCTCCGGTGGAGATCTAGATCTTCTGCTGTTTAATGCAAGCCAAGTACATTTTCTTCTGATGAATTTTCTCTCAATAGCTTTTCTTGTAATTACATGGAAATTTGGTGCTTTTGATGTTTGATGTGAATGAAGACAACCCTTTGGCAATGTAGAGATTCATATACAATCAGTGAAAAATTGCAGAGCCTTTTAACGTTGTATTCTTATAGTTTTGAGTTTGTTCCCAACTTTCTGTTTGAGATCAACCGTTCGATGGAAAATGAGGCTTTGAGCCTTCGTCCAAGAAGGTTCAGGACCTCAGGCGATAGGTGCGAGGCTGTGAGGCGTGAAGGTGTCTTCGGACTTCGATGATATCAAAGAGAAGAGGGAGATATTATGGTTGGCTGGGTGAGGAAGATGAAGTGAGGAAGGAGAAGAACTCCTCCTTCACAAAATGACTAAAATACTCATCTAAAAACTATCACATAGATGCTACATTTGCACACTTCACAAAGTTTAAAACGGAGTCAAATTTTTAGTGCAATGGTTTTGACGTTGTTATTGTTTTAGGTGCATTTTGAGGCAAATTTCAATTGTGGATGCAAATTAAGAATCACTTACTTGTTTTTAGATGCATTTTAAGTAATAAGCCAATTTTCTATTACAAGTTTACCTTACGTAGATAGAATTAGAATTAACTATCTAATAATTTAAAGGAGTGGTAAAATGCTAGCTTACACTGTAGAGACCAACCCGATCATCCGATGGGATAATGTTGTGCCCCTTAACGAAATCACATCCTGCGGCTTCTTTGTACTTCCCCTGCAACAATTCAGTACATATATATACATAACCCAAAAACGAACACCATTGAAGAATAATTGCAGATATTTCGACAAACCTGGAAAATGAGAATTGATCCCAATGCCAGCTGCACATGGCATGCAGAGTCCAATTTTCTCTCTTTGCACATCTTATCGTATAAGGCTTTCAGTTGTTTCACTGCTTCATCACCCTTTCCAGCTATGATCATGTCCACTGCCTCGATCTTCAAGCAAATTGATTAATGTATATAATAAATTAGTACTAGCAGGATCCACAAGATCAGAAAATGAATAACATCACAAGGAGCTATGCAGATGGATTTTCCTATTTGAACGAGGACAATACCTGCATTATACCCGGTGGTACCTTTTTATACTACCCTTTAAATTTATTAAAATGTCTTTGTATATATATTATTATAATCGGAATTATTCATTTTCTAACTTATCATGCCAAGATTATCTTAGTAAAAAATCAACAAGATTGTAGGTCGTTTAGTCGTTTATATGTACTAAATAAATCAACGGTTTTGATAAAAACTAAGATTTTTATGGTAAAGTGTCTATATAGTTGATATATATGAACGACTAAACGACCTCTAATTTTGTTGATATTTTACGGAGATGATCTTGTTATGATGATTTAGAGAATAAACGATTTTGATTATGAAATATGTACGAAGACACAATTCGATAAACCGAAAGAGAGGTATGAGGAGATATCATTAGAGTGAGATGCAAGTATTGTCCCAGTGGTACATTCCACCACCCCAGAGGCACCTCATCGTACCACCCTTTGATTTATTGAATTATCTTTGTACATATATTATAATCGGAATCGTTGAACTTTTAAATCATCATATTAAGATCATTTCCATAAAAATTCAAAACGATTATAGATCGTTTAGTCATTCGTACGTATCAACTAAATAGACGGTTCGTCAGAATCTTAAAATTTTAATAAAAACCGTTAATTTATTTGATACACATGAATAATTCAACGACTTCCAATGTTATTGATTTTTAGCAGAAATGATATTGACATTTTGATATATATAAAGAGTATTTGATAAAAAAAAATTAAGAGTAATACGAGGAGATACCATTGAGATGCAAGTAATTTTTCTTATAAATTGAAAGGATATTAACCTTGAGATTTTCACAATCCGCCATGGAAGGCTGGGAAGGCGGCTTGAGCTTATTTGTTTTGAAGAACGTCTTTTTTCTAGGTGATGGCCGGGCTACATGCTCATTCAACATCAACAACGATTTTAGCACTTCCTTCGAGGACTTGGGACGTAGCTGCAGAGTCGGAGCTGGAATTTCTCTAGCAGCTGCAAAGGCCCTAGGGGTAAACTTATAGTTGCAGCTCATGAGTCCAAGGACACACGCCAAAACCACAGTCGATGCAGTACCTCCTACGCCCTTCACAACAAATTTCTTATCATCTCTATCAATTTTTGAAGGCTTTGAGTGCGCGGAAACCACAGGTATGAAGGCATGCCCTAATGGAGCACGATGCTTGGGATTGGAACCAGTGGAAGAAAGTGCCGGAGAAGAAGGGTTGAAGTTGAAAGAAGAATGTAGCCTGGAGACTCGGGTCACGCTCATCTTCCAAGGCATGCATAGCGCACCATATTGGACACAATCCATGAATGTGCTTCTGGAGGCGGATTTGGAGTCCTATGTTAAATTTTAATTAAGAATCATATGTACGTACATGTATTTATTGGTATCATATATCCTCATCTGAAATGGAAAAGGGCCAATCAAGAATAAGGAGCATTTCTGGCGTGAAGTTAAGGCAAGGAATAATAATCCAACATGCTAATTGAATTCATGTCTTTTGTGGAGTACAGAATCTTCTTTTTTTTTTAGCAAGAATGAGATATACCTAGCTTTCTTTGTTTATGTACCTGCAAAACAAGACAACATGTGTTACACATACGGTAAGGTGTAAAGAAGAATTATGCAGAAATTAAGACAGCTAGCTAGCAAAGGTAATATATATTATTAATTAGTACTCTACAAGTCTTCCTATATATTTGTACTTCTCTCTATGGGGAACTTCGAAATCCGTTCAAAATTATTAAAATCTTATTCGGGATTTCACCTAAACAAAGGAAAAAACATACCACACTCTAGACATCAGGCCATCCATAGGCCAATTAATGAAAGAATCCATCATAATGATATATATAGCATATTATTATGCTAGCATGAGCAACTTTATTATCGTGGCTGCCAAATACAAGAGAATGTTGAAACTGGGTTGTCATTAATTAAGCTTCCAATACTTGGTTACTTAATTATGGATATTTCATTTTTTACATTTTCATCTTGTAAGATAATTATACTAACAGTTTAACATTTGATATGATCTTTTTATTAGGTATTATTTTATCATAAAATAATAAATATATTTGATCTTTTTATTTATAATGCATAATTTTTTACTTTCTCTTGTTATTTTGTATTAAAATTTTGATTTACTTTAAAAAAATTATTTTATATATGATATTACACTAATTTATCATACATATATATACATATATACATTCTAAATTTCTAAATTTGACCTATTAATTCTTTGTCTTATTTTCCTCTGTTGTTAATTTATTTCTTTTCTTTTCTAACTTCGAATCTTTGTAAAATGTATTTACTTCATATTTCTAAGGTCTCCATATTTAATTTATATTTTCCTACTTATTTTTTTTCATTTATAAATATTTACAGTGATAATAGAGCTTATAAATTTTCGTAACTTATTATTTTATCAGATTTAATTGTATGAGTTTATGATTCATAGTACATATGATTTATAAAAATAAATAGAACAAAAATAAAGTTTTGGAACAATTTTTTCCTTATTTAGAAACCACCAAAAATGCCCTTGATTTTTTTTTTAAATATAATTTTTTGTATAACCGTGCTTGTAAATTTGTGATAACCAATAAATAAAAATATGATTAATGAAAAGTATTTCGTAAACAAAAAATGATAATTAGGCCTCTACTAATATTAGATTCTAAATGCGCTACTCAATATATTCATAGCACAATCGTTTAATTTGACTTTGAACTCGGTTGGAGCCTACACCCTAGCCCAAGGGTGAAGCCGCTCTTTCCTCCGATTAACGTTCTCTCGCCTAAGCCACTAGCTAGTACTAATAGCAACGGGTGGACATTATCGTTTATAATAATCATAAAAAAAAAATCATCTGCCTAAGTAATTAACTTCATTCATTCAATCATGAGTTATCACTCTTCTTTAATTAGATACAAATTCCAAAGAAAGAATAAAACATACATGAAGGCGATGTACCTGTATAGTGTGCAAATGTGACAAATTTTCCATTCATTATTGTATGGTACGTATGACAAAATATAAATTCCATCGCATTTTTGACAAATTCATAGATGCTACCGTCAAAAGAAAGTGAAAAAAAGGAAATAGGAGTGGTGATCGATGCGACAATTTGCAGCATATACATGAATACGATGGATGTGGCATTCTACAAAATGGTGACGAATCCTTCCCAGGATTCCTTGGCTTCTTTATTTCTATCCAACATGGTATGTATGATTGCCTGAAAGTTCAAAAGGATAATTATTAGAAGTTTACCCTTAATTACGTATGTAGATAGAAATAGAATTATCGAAAGAATTTGATGTTTCACTATGAAATCAATTGGCAATAAGGAAAGAAGTCAAATTCGTTATAAGTTATTATAAGATTGTGCAATTTTCAGATATTGAAATTTTATTTTTTTACATTCTCACACCTATCTAAAGGGAGTAGTTAATAAACATTAATAGAACATTTTACGTACCTTGTAGAGATGAACCCGACCATCTGATGGTTTAGCGGGCTCCTTGAGACAATCACATTTTGCAGCTTGTTGATACTTGCCCTACATCAAGCACTCATACATTTGCTCAACATGAAAAGCAAGGTCAATACACAATGTATATGTCTCGGCGATCTCTTAAGATAATTGTATATAAAATAATCCAAAGTATAAGTACTGTGTTGTGCTTGTAATAATGGTAACAATAAAGAGCAGAGGCATGAAGCGACCAGGTTGGTCCTAGGCTCCCTCTGTTTTTTGTTGGGTTCTCAGTTCTCACTGCTATACACAGAGAATTGTACTGACGAACTAGAGGACTTCTTTTCCTCTTTCTGGATATAAATAATAGGTTATTTTTACCAACAGAGCCTAAACTCTTTTGTAAATTTGCACTAAGACCATATATAAGATATATTCAAAGTTTTAAAAAAAAATTATGTTTATTTTGCTTGATTTGTTAGCTTTTTATATTCTATCTACAAATATTCCTAGCTAAATTTATTTATTCTATTCGATGTGGTGTTAGGATTAACTTTTTTAAAAAAAAAAATTCTGAAATGAAATTTGTACATTTTAAAAGGAAAAAATAAATAAATGTGCACCGTGCTAGTCGGTTTTGTGAAATTTATTTATTTACCGTTTATTTAAAAATTGATATTATGAATTTATAATTTTTCTAAATTGGTACAAATATATAAAGTGAATAATAAAGACAGTAAAATGTTTCTTTTAAAAAAAATTAATAATTAAAAACTCTGAAAATGCTCTGAAAATCTTTTAAATCCTATATGTTTAGATTACGTTAATTCTAATAACTATATATTAATCGAATACAAATAATAAAACATCAACATTGTTTTGTTTTAATACAAATATATTGGAAATAAGGCCCATGTAAAATGAAATCCAAATTATACCATTGATTTTACGGTGCCATATATATTTTGGGAAAAAAAAAAACTTATTTTTTGATCGACGAACCTGGAAAATGAGAATTGCTACCAATGCCATCTGCACCTGGTATGCAGACTCCCATTTTTGCGCCTTACGCATGGCGTCGTATAGATCGGTCAGTTGTTTCTCTGCTTTATCACCCTTTCCATCTTTGATCATCTCCGCTGCCATCATCTTCAAGCAATATATGGATTGTTGACATATGATCAATTCTTGAAAAAATATAGCTTAATTTCTTTCTTTTTGATAGAGACAATAATACATTTTATTTTTAACAAATAAGGACACCATCTCAAATATCCTGACAACCGAGGACAATTTAATTCAAAATTTGACAATCAAATGACAAAAGTTCCGAAAAAAAAAATACCACAATGCTTTGAGTTTGAAAAATAAAAAATATCGGGTACGTTGTTTACCTATAACTTAAGATTTAACTCTCTTAAATGTTAGCTTCATCCAAAATCTGAATACAAAAACCTAAGCAGAAAGCGCTCGCACCATCACTCCTACCCAAAAGTTTCTAAAATCCTAAATTGTAGGCTGCTGGTTAACCCGAAACAACAACCTTGATTCTCTCAACAAACAAGTAAAATATATCACAATTAATTTACCAAATTGAATTTAGACTTTTTCTCGAGGAGTAAATTAACAAGTAAAATCACGACTCTTAAAAATGGATTATCTTTCTAAGCAAGTTTGAATATGAGTACTGCGCTTAGCTAGGTGCAATTTAGTTTCCGAAACATTTATATATGACGTTGGATGGATAAGGCAAGTTCAAATGTTGAGTACAAAGTGATGGCAGAGTACGGAAATTTGGTTTAATAGTGGGTGTAGTCGTGTAGAGATTGAAGGGATATTAACCTTAAGATCTTCACAATCTTTGATGGAAAGCTCGGCAGGTGGCCGTGGGTTGAGCTTCTTGGATTTAGATGATGAGGCTACATGCTCATTCACCATTAATAGCGATCTTAAAACTTCCTTTGCACTCATTTGGTGCAACGATTTGTCTTGCCTTTCAGAAGAAGATCGACCTACCCTATGACTTTGACTTTGACTTTGACTTTGAGTTAGAGGTGGAGAGTACCAACGAGGAGCTGCAAGGGCTCTAGGGTTGCAACTCATGAGTCCAAGGACACAGGCCAAAGTCACAGTCGACGCACCTCCTATGCCCTTCGCAACAAATTTCTTATCAACGTTTGAATTTGAAGGCATTGGTTGCGCGGAAATCACTGGACTCAAGGCATGTCTTAACGGGGTACGATGTTTGGAGCCACCGGAAGAAAGTGCAAGAGAAGAAGGGCTGAAGTTGAACGAAGAACCAAGCCTGGAGACTCGGGCGGTGATCTTCTTTGAAGGCATGCATAGGGCACCATATTGGACGCAAACTGTACAATCCATGAATGTACGTACCTTGATTTTAAGGATATAATTGGAGTAAGTTAAAAATTTTACTCACTAGTATTTGACGGATTATTGCATTGGTATATATCATCATCGATCTGAAATGGAAAGGATTACTAAGAATAAGGAGCATTGCATGAGTGAAGTTAAGGCAAGGCATCAACATGCATGCATCCTAGATTCCTAGATGTCTTTAATTTGTGGTAAAGAATCTTCTTTTTCAGTAGAAGTTGACATATATACCTTCCTTTGTTTATGCACCTGCATGTATACGTTTTACACATTCACAAGGTATACGGAAGATTTTTTTGCAGAAATTAAACTTTCAATTAGATTCGCAATACATAAGTAAAAAAATTTGGAATGCCTCATTAACAATTATCAAAAATTTCAACCTAGATGAAAAGAAAGAAAAAAAAAAACGAGTATATCACGACTAACCCCAAAACTTACGTGAGAGTATTATCTTAATTATAATATAAAACAAGAGCCTAGCTGGATGGCTGCCAATATTGAAAGGATTCAACATGATGGAGCCTACAATTGGAAAAAAAAAAAAAAAAAAAACCATGATGGAGCCTACCCTAGTCCAAGAATGGTTCTGCCGTTGACTCTAATTAAAGTTCATGGTTCAACCATCTAAATATCTAATCCGACCAACCCAACCGAATTGAGTTGGGTAGGTTGGGCATTTCGGTTGTGTACAAAGAAGGAAATTAAAATAAATTTCCGGTGAAATTCACTCGATTCTAAATCTAATGTATGGTTTGCAATATTTTAATTAAACTCCATATCTTACTAAACGCCATGGCACATTCCAGTTACTTAATGATAACGGGTATGCTAAACGACGAAGAATAAATCTTTGCTTCTGATGTCACTTTCACCATGCTCATATTCAAATTACAGTTTGAAAAGAAAATGGATGAAAGGGACAAATTCTTTGCTTGGAATACAAGAAATCCATACAAAACACGAAGAATAAATCTTTGTTTCTGATGTAGAAGAAGACGACACCTTTTAAAATCCAACCCTTGCAAGGCTGTTCAAAACAGGAAATTATTTGATATCATCATTTTTCCCCCAAGTATCAAATACATATTACAGCCTCTTCTTGTAAACCAAAATTAACTAATGCCATCAAGAAATTTCATTGTGAAAACTACGTATGGAGCAATGGCAACCGCAGTGTTCGCCAGCATCTATGTCGCAGGTACTTACATTTCTCGAGCGTTGAGTACCGAAGAGCCTCGAGGCCCTCGACTTACCAGGTCCATGTCCATGGCCATTCTCCATGGAGGTCACATTGCCTTGCAGAGATTGCTTGAATGTCACGAATTGCGAGCAGATACATCAGCAGCAGAGGTAGCACTATGTGAGTTGAAGTCTCTCCTTTTAGACAAGCAACCTGATTACCAGAAGCTGCAGGTTAGTTAATATTGTATTTAATATCTCTTAATTAATGTCCTTCAATAGTTAGGATATATATACTTGCTAATTTATGTGCTTGTGTATGAAAGTCGGTGGTTGCGAAGCTTGAAATGAGTGGAAAAGAAGCTGAGGCGGTTGACATATTAAAGAAAGCAATAATAAAGGCAAGCAACGAAGGAAAAATCCATGAAGCTTATGAAAATGAGATGTTACTAGTGGAAATGCTTATATACAAGGTACATCGGTTCATCAATTATCCTTTGCCATTTACTATTATTAGAATTATTTAACTCTTAAATTATTATTTCAATTAATTGAAGATCAATCATGTATATATGCATATCAATGAATTTCAATTAATTGAAAACCAATTATCTATGCATATCAATGAAACGAATGATTCGCTGCGATAATCCTATTTGTAATTACTAGATGATTTTCAACCTTATTGATTTTTCGTGAATAATTCCAATTAGAGATACAAGCCTAAAATATTCCCTAAATTTAAAAAGTGGAACACTAAATTCCTTTTATATGAAATGCAAGTATTGTCCTCCACAAAATCTATTTTTCTTTTTAATTGGTTGCGATAATGTGATAGTTTTGCTGGTGTGCCATATATGTAGGGGGATTTTGAGGAGGCCCTCGAGCGTAAATGCTTATTTACAAATGTGGAAGTTTCAGATGCAAGGCGCCCGCTTTACAAGGCATGAAACTCTTTCCTCGTTACTATATTAAATATATGAACCAGCAATACTATGACTATAACTAAATTTAAATTTTATGTTGATGACATTGACAGGCAATCATTTACACCATGTTAAAGCAGAAATACAATAAGAAGCAAGAGATCATAAAATATTGGAGAGAATTTAACAATCTAAAAGAAACCTTCAGCTGTGGATTTTGTAACAAAGACAGCGTGGAAGAATCTAAAGTGTATACACTCAGTACCAATTTCAATGACTTTGAAAAGGTCGTCGAAAATCTCAAAAATGACATTCAGGAAGCAAGGAAGAAGAAGAAGAAGAAATGAGCTCTTTTCATCAGTGATTTTGTTAATTGGAGCATTTCATTGATGTGCTTAAGTTCATGTTAAGATGGCATCTAATACAACCTAATTACATGAATTTTTTTATTACGGGAGTAAAGTTCATACTTGTGCATTGTGCATAAATGACCAAATTTTATTTTTACAATGAAAGTAAAATACTGAATATTACTTTTATTTGGTCTGTAAATCTGATAAAATAGAAGCCCAAACGTAAAGGAAGGGTGTGCCCAAAATGTGAGCCCACCAACTAGTACAAACCACATACAAATATCGTCAAAAGACAATGCTTATCATATTCAGAATCAGTTTCGTATCATATTTATTATCTTTATTAAGTAAATTTTTTTTTTTGCTTAAAAAAATCTCAAAAATCTTACTTAATTATCTTTAAAAATGGCGAGATTTGTCTCAATTGTAACTTTTATTTTATTAATATGCACTAAAAATATCTCGTCAAATAAAAAATCATATACGAGGAAAAACAAATAGAGACATTATTTTTTTTTATATTGGAAATAAAACTCTTTTATTTAATTAAAATATTCATACCAATTTACCAAGTCAATCTCTCCTCCTATGCACTATAAACTGTATTGATAATTCGTGGCTGAATTGGACCTACCATTAGTGATTGATATGGAAAAATCAAATCGATGATACCTTCTAGGTCATCAAATAAACTTGCTTTGCATTTTGCTTAAAGCAAAAGGCATGCACCTATGTATGCGTTGTGTGATGTGCTAATGATGGTTATTGTTCCTAATACCACTAAAATGGGAGTGCGATTTATTCATTGGCTTTTCAGGTTAGGTCACTAATTGCTTGTGACATGTTAAAGCTTGAGAGTTATGAACAAGTTAGGTAGGTTGCACCATTTTAACCATTTCGATCTTGCTTTTATTGTTGCAACGCTGCAACCAAACCCATGAGATTATAAATTAGTTTACTTAATTATTGAGTTTAGTTCATTAATCTCACTAATATTACAATTTCAAAATATTTTTACGTATGAACAATTTCTCAAACCGATTATCATAAAAATCTATGTTGATACTTAATATTTATAATTCTCTCCTTCACCATCGTTTTCCCACCTGCCATTTAATAAAAATAAAAGAAGTTGGGAAGAATTCATTCATTATGCAACATAGTACAAAAACGTAAAAAAATGTGAGGTAAATTAATGTACTAGACTTCTACTATGCTTTTTAATAGTATTTATTTTCTTTAAGATAATCAAGATATCTGAATTCGGATGTAAAAAGGAAGTATAAATGTTTTATCTAATTTAATTACGCACAATTTGAACATTTAATTTGTTTTACTAATTGATATTCTTATAAAGCGTGATGCCAATATCAATACGTATAATCTCTCTTTCGAGAAAAAAAACATGGAATTTGCTAAAAAAATTAGAATTTTAAGTTTTCAATGCACTAATTCTTTTGTTTAAATGCAGACGTGAATTTAAGATTATAACAAACACTAAATTACATGTTTCTTTTATATTTTTCTATTTGTGTAAACTATAAACTATTAAGTGGAGATTTGTGTTTTTTGGTTGGAATAAACATAGAATTTGCCAACAGAAAAACCAAAAGAATAGTAGGAGAAATAGCCATAATAAAATGAAGGCGAACAAACTTACGGAAATTTTATGGGGAAAGCAACGTCCACTCCTCTGCTCTGTCAATCAAAGATTGTGTGCTTCTCTCTGCTTTACCTCTTCACCTCTCTGTTTCTCGCTCTCTACACTTCTCTCTCCCAAACCAAATGCCTCTTCAGATCCTCCCCTTTCGACCCAATTCAAGCCCCTCTCTTCTCCTACCCGGCAACCTACGGAGAGCACAAGTATGCAATCCCCACCCACCGCACCTCCTGCTCCTCCCCTGTCTTTTTCTCAGGTACCCTCCATGTTTGTGAGCTCCATTTCCTTCAATGTTGTCCTTTTCTGATTCTAATTTCGATTTTGGTAAAATGGGTTTTGTTTTTGTGCTTAGATTACTGGATGGTCTTGAAGGAGATGCAGAATTTGGGCAAGAATTCTTCATGGCCTTCATCGTCGTCGTCGGGTTTGAGGTATATGAAAGGAAAGGCTGAAACTTTTGGAGGAAATTTGAGCATCCAGAATAGAATTCCCTATTTTGTTCATTATAATGAGAGCATTCAAGTCCCTTGTGGGTTCTTGAAGAGATTTCCAATCAGTGATTCTGGTTAGTTTGGTACACAAGCAAAATGTATATATAAAGTTTCAAATTTTATTCCCTTTATTTTTATTTTTCTGATTCAGCTACATTGTTGAACGAAGCTGTTATTTTTTGTTTGCAATTCAGATCGAACAGCTATGGAAAACTGTAAAGGAGTTGTTGTAGTCTCGGCAATTTTCAATGACCATGACAAAATTCGACAACCCAAAGGCCTTGGCATGAAAACCCTGGGCACTGTTTGTTTCTTTTTGTTTATAGATGATGTGACCCTCAAAGGACTTGTAAACCACAGATTGATTCCAACAGAATCTCAAAACTATAAGATTGGGGCATGGAGGGTTGTGAAGGTTTTGAGCAAGGAATTGTATGAGAACCCAGCAATGAATGGTCTCATACCAAAATACTTAGTTCATAGGCTTTTCCCAAACTCGAAGTTCAGCATTTGGATCGATGCGAAGCTACAGCTTGTGGTTGATCCATTGCTGTTGATTCACTCACTTGTTGTATCTGGGGATGCCGACATGGCAATTTCAAAGCATCCTTATTTTCTTCACACCATGGAGGAGGCAATGGCAACTGCAAGGTGGCAGAAATGGACGGATGTTGATGGGTTGAAGAGGCAGATGGAGGCTTATTGTGAGAATGGGCTGCTTCCTTGGACCCCCAACAAGCTCCCTTATCCCTCAGGTAACCACTTAGCACTTTGATAATAATGATGTTTCAAACGTCATCTTTCAACATTTTTTTTTGTTGGTCTAGGTTGAAAGCTTCCCTCACATGATTATTTATTGATGTTGCTTTGTTCCAACTGTAAAATAACTTATGGAGATCGAAACTGTGATGATGACGGTGCAAGAGGTAGGTGCCAAACCCGTGTTTCTAAGGTAGAAAAAGCATCAAACTATCAAGGTGCTGGGTTTGGTGTCTGTTTTGTGAAAGTAGAAACAAAGATCAAGTAGTCAATTTCTTTTGGTGTCACTTTTTATAATTGTTGGGTGTGTATCGGTTGGATGAGATATAACTTATCAAATTTACTGCATTTATAAGGTAAAAAAAAATTCTTTCATTATGAGGTATTAAAGATAATTATAGATCAAATAAATTTAGATAGTCTCGTTATAATAGAAAACATTCACCCATACTTTCAAAATTCCTTGAATTTGAAAAACTACACAATATAATCTAATACAACTCATTGAATGAGCCATTAGACACAAGGTAGTGATCGTTAGTTTAAAAATGTTCTTTGATTATGCACTAAAAATTTTGGGATCTTGTGAAGAAAAAAAAAGTGAAGCTAAGTGCTAATTAGCTGCTCTTCTGCTCTGAGAAGAAATGTTGAAGCCAATTGATCTCAAAAGGAAAAATATTTCAGGAGGTAGATGCAATTAAAGTTGGTGAAAGCTAACTTGCCAGGGTCCAGAAATATAAAGAAACGTGTGGTTCATCCAATGTGGATTTGATATTCAGTGTGGTCCACTTAAGCAACTTGCAGTTCAAGACATTGGGAGGGGAGTGCCCAATGAAGATGCATATAAAAATTCATAAAATTTTCTGCCCACTACGCCAATTTGACTGTGTCTTTGGTTTTTGTTAAAATAAATAGAAATTCAATGATGTATAACCAATTATAAGAAACCATTGGTATTTGGCAGATGTACCAGACAGTGGCCTAATTCTGAGAAAACATGGATTCAGGAGCAACCTATTCTCCTGCTTATTGTTCAATGAGTTGGAGGCTTTTAACCCAAGAGACCAGTTGGCTTTTGCATATGTGAGAGACCTGATGAGCCCAAGGGTAAAGGTGAACATGTTTGAAGTTGAAGTGTTTGAGCAAATTGTTGTTGAGTACAGGCACAACATCAAGCATGGCGGTGGGGTCAGTGGGGGTCAGGAGGGGCCCAAAGGACTCAAAATTAAAAACACGAAAAGGGCAGGCTCTGATTTTCTGTACGTTAATGGAAGCTGTTGCAGCAAATGCCAGAAGTATCTTTTGGAGATGTGGGGTGGTGAATCCTAGAGTTGATTTTTTTCTTTTTTCTTTTTTCATTTCTAGTTTCTAAGCGCCCCTGCATGTTTGACAGCTAGAGGAGAGAAAGAGACAAATAAAAAGAAAGAGAACAGAAATAAAAGAAAGTTCAACAACAACCTTGGAGGCTCACAATGATGAAAGCCAGACAAAGAATAACAGGTGGGCTTGCAGGGATTTTCTTTAGAGTATGATTATTCTTTTGGTTGGTGTTGACAGCAGATGTTAACATGTTACTATAGAGTACAGAGGTAGCATGCAATGGGACTCAAGAAAAATCTAGAATTGTCGGGATAGAACACTTCTTAATTTTTACGGTATCAAGTTGAATCTACAAAGATCGATTATTATATGATTCTGTGTATACTGATTGCTAGAAGTTGCAAGTAGAAAGGAGAGGAATGCTGTCACTTTCAATGTTCAAATGGGTAAAGATGATGTAGGATTTTAAAGTGGATATCAACACCAACTCAACTTTGTTTATATTAGCTTGCTTTCTTTCTTTTACTACTTTCCTTTAAGTTGTGGCTCAACTAGTTGAAACTTGAAGATTTGAGGCCATTCTTTTATTAGTGGGGCTTGTTATACTTACCATGCCCATATTTTTATTGTTGAATGTTTAACCACCTATTTAAAATCTTGATATATATTTATTTTGTAGTGCACATCTTAGTAATATGGTATAATTTTCATGAAGCTTTAAAGTTACTCATCCAAACTCACTCTAAAAGACAAAACTTAAGTCCAATTGTTTCCTCTTTTTTCAAGCAGATGGCGTTCGGCGAAGGGATTTTGGTCATTCTTCCATTAAGTGTACAAGTGTGCTATATTGACTTGAATGGAATGTGAATATATAGGTGAAAGTGTGGGGTGCATCCGTGAATTTGACTTCTAATCAAGTGATTGCTTGGACAAACAAAGAACCTCCTCTTAGTCTAAGTTCTTTCACTACTTGAACAACTAAGTGATGCGAAGTATGCGAACCCACCTCATCATTCATTGATTGCTATATTAAGTGTGTCACTAAAAGTGGGCAATTAATTAGTGTGTCTAAATAGCTTTACTCTTGTATTTATGACTGAATAAGCCAACAAATTAAGGCAAAAAGATATTAAACTTGAATTTGAATATGATGCATTAATTAATTTCCCATAAAACATTGCCTTGTATATTTGAAGAAAGTCTATCTTCATTTGAAATTCAATAATTTCGTTTGAGGTCAATTATTTCTTTATACCTATTCATCTAATTCTAATATATATAGTTGATCTCCACCCTTCTCCACCAGTACGTAGTTGGGGTAAATCAGAAGGGCAATATTAAATATATTCTGATACAATATAAATAAAATAAGAGAATTGAATATATATGTTCGACGTATTTAAATTAGGCATTATATTTGAAAACTGTCTATATATATTTGATTGAGTCAAATGAAGAGACATTATCGACGAAAGATAAATGACACCGGCCAGCTGAAAAGAATTGAGCATCTTTATTATCACGAATTTTAAGAAAAATAAAAATCTAAATTATCACCCTCACACAAATGTAAAGGTCATAATTAACTTATAATAAGAGCGTACGTTATACGTACGTACAACAGCTCCCATGCATGCATGCGTGCAATTCCAATCTTCCATTGATTAACAAGCTAGAGACTTATTCAATCTTTTCTTTCTCCATTTGCAAACATACACACAAACAATGGCAGGCCACCCGATCGCCAGCCACAGAGAAGACGCCGAGATCTACCACGGCGAAGCCTTGTGCAAGAAGAAGTGCCACGAGCTGCTCGACGAAATGTCCCTGCCAAGAGGCCTCCTCCCCTTAGACGATGTCGTTGAGTTCGGTTACAATCACACCTCCGGCTTCGTATGGCTCAAGCAGAAGAAGAGAAAAGAGCACCATTTTCGCGCCATTTCCAAGACGGTGGCGTATGACACGGAGGTCGTCGGGTTCGTGGAGGAGCACCGGATGAGGCGACTCTCTGGGGTTAAAAGCAAAGAGCTCCTCATTTGGGTCTCCATTTCTGATATCTACGTGGACTCAAATTCAGATCCCGATAAGATCACCTTCGCTAACGGCACTGGAATCTCCAGGTCGTTCCCCGTCACGGCGTTTGGGCTTGAACAATAAGAAAAATGGGGAAAGAAAAAATGAAGAAAGCAGCTTATCCGCTAGATTAACTAGATTAATCACCATTTAACATGTTAATACGTATATTTTTTTAGCAATACACATCAAATTACTTGACCGACAATGCATTTTTTAATATATATATTTTCTTATAAGATTGATTGAGATTGACGATGAATATATTGGTTTTTGCAAATAAGTTTCGTTGTAATGTAGGATTTCCCGCCACATCTTTTGTGTTTGAGCTTGTTGTTTGCGTTGGGATCTCTCAGTGTTCGGAAGAGAAATTTCGTAATTTCAGGTAGGTATGATATGTGGAGAGAAATACCGGCAAACTATAACACTAAAATCGGCAAAGAGTCTTCCATTCAATGTGACTAATGCTTGATGATACACATCATAACAATGCTAAAAGCCCAATCAAATTGAGAACCATGCACATTCATATGTGCCCCATCAAAGGGACTCATTGTCCCATGATATTAATTCTTACCAAACAATTGAAACAAACCTCCAAATTGACAAATCCACCATCCATAAATTCCCACATTAATACTTGAGGTTGCATAGGTCACAAAAACGTGGATCCGTAGATGTTATCTTTCTTATCTTCCAATGTCAACAAGAATTGTACGACTAGTTGTTCAATATGAAACTTAAACTCTGGCCACCAAGATGAGTCAAGTACAATCTGTTAGTTCAGTAAAGTTAGCAGCCACAATTTAATAGTCTCCTTTCCCCTTCAATTTCCTCCCACCCTCATCTCGAAGATGTCTTCGGCATTAATCGACAGTCATCGAATCAATGCAGAGATTTTCCACGGTGAAGCACTGTGCAAGCAGAAGTTCCATGACCTGCTGGAGGAGCTGTGTCTCCCGAAAGGCGTCATAAGAGCTGATATCAAGGAGATGGGGCACCACCGGCCCTCAGGTTTTGTGTGGGTGAAGCAGCAGCAGAAGAAGGAACACAAGTTTAAGAAAATCGGCAAGAACTGTGTCTTATGGCGCAGAGGTGACAATGATGGTTGAGAAAGGCAGGATTAAGCAGATCACTGGTTGTGCCAGCAAGGAACTGTTCTTGTGGGCCACTGTTTGTGAAATGTACCTCAAAGATGTCTCTTCAGACAAGCTTTGCTTCAAAACTCCATATGGCCTCACTGGAACATTCCCAGCTTCAGCGTTTGAGGACGACGAAGATGATGGAGATCAGAAAAACCACCACCGAACAAGTCTTTAACTTCAAGTATTTAGCAACTTAGCATATATATAATAAGGTTATGTGTCCTGTAATGGATCCAGCTAGTACTTGAGAATGAAATAATAACAGAATTTACCCTGTATGTCATCAGATCTGAGACTTCGATTCTTAGATGATGACTCTGTATCAATTATGCTCCAAAACTCCATTAGTGTTCCACAATTGAACAATTTTTCTTCCTTTCGGATACCAAAGTCATAACATTGTCATCAGAAAATATTTGAGGGCTTTGATTTTCTTCGTTTTCAGTGAAACAGATCATAAATCCTCCTTTCTTGATCCATTTATCATAAATCTTCTGCAGCAATTTCTGTAGTTCTGTTGAGTCCTAAGTTTGCACCACTTCAAACCAAATAACTGGATTTCATTACCGAATGATTTCTTTTCAACCGAAACACTTAGTGACAGATCATTTGAAAAAACTATATCCACCATCGTCATCCCAAAAAACAGTCACTCACAATGACGATTCATTTTCCATTCCGTAATAAGAAACATCATGTGGCAGACACTTCCACACCATCCTTTCTTGTTTGTTTTTCTTGCCTCTGCTTATAATTCCAAACCCCAAGGGTTTTGAAATCCCACAGAATCTCAGATATCTCATCTTGAGGCAAACGTAAACCATTTCGTTTAATTGATCTATGCAACTCACAGAAGAACTTTGGGTCTTCAAGTCTAATGTAGTCACGTAAGAGCTGCTCATGATCAGGGGTCCAATTTCTAGGAAATGGAGAATAATCACAAGCTGGAATCAACGACATGTGTGAAAACCGAACACCCTCTATTGCATCAACAAGACCAACCCTCAAAAGATCAGAATACTCAGGTGCAGAGTTGTTACTACTCTCCCTCAGTGGACGACTGAGATCGCGTGAAGCTATTCCATACACCTTGGCTCGTGATTTTAGCCTATATCTTGCAGCATATAGCTTAGCCAAAGAGCTACGAATCACATAAGCACAAAAGCCAACAACTTTCTTGCGATTATCAGCATATTTGTACCAATCAGCCATGGTCTCCAACAACTTATTCATCTGGGAATTAGTATGAGCTTGCCCGGAGTAAAGCATTGGAGTGCAGGGCAGTGGCTCAGGATCCTTATCACCCTTAACAAATGCAAGCCGCCTGAATTGGCGAACACATTGTTGTAAGCTAGCAGTAACTGAAAGCAAAGTCCCTACACCTTTTTGGCTCACAACATTACCTCCACTGGCTGTGTACCTAAGTGTGGGGTGTATAACCCTACGGCAGATTATATGGTCTAAGAACTGAATTCCCCTTGTTATGTGTTCAATCTCCACCTTCGAGTTATCCAATCTTATTCCGAATTTTCTCTCACAGAACTCTATAATTTGCTTTCGAATGTCCACTGCATCCTCCCTAGGCCCTCTGATACCAATCAAGAAATGACCCCCATATCTAATATAATCCATTTTCCTAGTTTTCTCATTTCCACTGGAAGGAACAAACTCAGGCCAAGACGGGTTATGACAACCATCATTTATAGAATTTTTCCAAATAGAATCAAGACTAGATGGCTTAAAAAACTCAACTATCTTATCTTCCATTGCTAAATCCAATTCATTGAGACAAATATTAGCAAGTAAAGGGCTCAAAATTCCACAATGTCCATAAGAAGGTACCTTAGCAGCCTCTTCAGGTGCAAAATTGAAAAACGTTCTTAGCCAATACGGGTCCGGCTTCGGCTCCTTGTCATTCAAAATCTTCTTCTTCTTAGGCGCTTTCTTGTTCTTCTTCCTGTTCTGCGGCCATTCCTCATCAACATCGCTCCGTTTTCGATTCGGAGCCCTAACCGCCGATTGGACCAAGCCCAGTAATTTCCTGTCCCTCACAGCCTGCTCTAAGCAACCCATTACCACATTTCTATCCACATTGTCAAAGATTTCACTGATGTCGCCTTTGAGAAACCATAAGTACCCGGCGAAATTGCTCCGAATGGTCCGAATCACGGTGTGGGCATTCCTGCCTGGTCGAAAAGCGTGAGACTTGGGCGAGAACCGGGCCTCAAAAACAGGCTCCAATATCATCAACAGGACCTCCTGAACGATCCGGTCCTGAAAGCAGGGCTCGTCGGACTCGAGCATAGCCTGGAGCTTACGCTTAGAGAGGAGCTCTTTCCTGGACTTGTCATTGGGGCTCCGAATGTACGGCTGGGTCTTCTTGTTCCAAGAGAAGTTGCCGCGGACGACGGCGTTTCGGAGGGAAAGGAGGTCATGGAGGACATGGGAGTGGATGGCGCTGCGGGGAGGGAAAGTGCCGGTCACGTGAGCGCAGGAGCGCTGGTAGGCTAAAACCCAGAGGTCAAATTTGGAGAGGAAACCGGTGAGGTTGGGGAAGGCGATGGTCGGAGGAGAAGAGAAGGCCTTGACCCATAGAGAAGAGCAAATTTCAATCGGGTCTTGTTTGAGAAGCGAGTAGGGGTCTTGCTGGTCATGCTTTGCCGGCGGTGGCTTTGTTGAAGGTGGTGCCGGGAGGGACCATGAGAGGGCGCGAGGGAAGGTTTTGAAGAAAGAGGAGTGGTGGCACTTAAGGTGTTTGATGGTTGTTCTCACTGACATTTTCGGTCTGTCGAAGAGGAATCGAGGAACAAAAAGTCTGGAGTGAAGACCCTCTTCATTGGATTTGGACCGTTGGTAGTTCATTATATTGGTCTGGGCCTATTAGTTGACTTATTGGGTTGGGTCAAATTCGACTTCCAAACCAAATTTTTTTTTTCTTTCTGAAGACTTCAAATTTGATATCACACTTTATTTTTATTTTTTTCCCTAATCACTTCTTTATTTTATTTTTTTTCTTTATACACTCCTTCATTTTTTAACGGTAATTTAAAGAAAAGTGCCGAATGTAAAAATTGCAATATGAAAATTAGCTCCATTGTGATAAATATGGGCAGTTGAGGGAGGCTTGTGGGAGCTTAGGACTCCCAAGGTGTATTATAGTTTTTCATACAACGGTATTTTGAAATTTATTCGTATGATTTTCAATTAAAGTAAAATTTGAAACATATAACTACATAATAAATATGAATACCAAATAATACTCGAAAGCTTGCCATTTTTTCTATTAAATTACTATGGACAAGGAAGAATTGGAAAATAAAACTCCGATTCTTGCAATCATATATAAAATATAAGTAACTCTCTCTCTCTCTCTTGACACCATTCCGTGCATGAATGGAGAATTGGAAATGGAGTAAACGCTACGAAATAATTACCTTGAACCACCCAATAAAACAAAGTATCGGTGCCCCCTCTAAGGCCCCTACCCCCTCATATATAGGGTTCATAGTCCTACCAGATGCAAATCAATCACATGCCTCTTCCTAATTTTTAGCTTAAATTCTCACAAATTATCTACCAACCAGCATTGACTTGTTGCATATATGAGGAAAAATAAAACATACTCAAATCTCTCTCTATTAATTAGTCAAAGAATTTGTATCATGTGTCTCAACATGCACAACACAACCATGAGTACGTGGTCCAATGAAAATTCGAATTTCAAATTAGGTTTCTTCTTTGACTTTATATTTGAAACGTATAATTGATATTTGACTAATTTTGGAGATGCTACATGTCAACGACAAAAAAAAAAACATGCACAATACAGTACAATAGGGCACAACACAATTCATTATTAGATAAATTAATTCAAGCATTTTCAACTATATATATGTCATATATCTTATAATATCTATAAACCATGGAAATTAACGGGAAATAAACAAAAAAAAATTGAGCCAATAAAGAAAATTTGAGACTTTTTTTTTTTTGCGGCAGACATATGATGATCATCAAATGAGTTTTTGATATTTCTGATAATTTTATTGATCTCTCTCTCTCTCTCTCTTTCTATACACACATTTGACAATACAAAGTTATACAAGAAAATCATAAAGAAAGTACAAAATTAGTCTTGATCATCGATCGTCGATCCGTTTTGGGTGATGACGAGGCACGCACGTGCGGGAGCACAGTGGCGGTGGTTCTAGGGTTTAGCGGCAGTGGGAGCGAGGTCGCAGAAGAAAGCGACGGAGTTGGGGTATGCATTGTGGCAAGGGGAGGAGCCGGAGGGAGGGACGAAACCCTTGGGCAGCATCACCGAGAAAGATTTCATCGGAATATTATTATTCTTTCTCTTCTTGTGCACACGTACCCACCTCCTATTCTTGTACCGCGTGCTCATCTTTCTTCGGTGCTGCTGGAGCTTCCTGTGCAGTGCTTCTTGTTTGTCTTTAACAAACGGAAACGGCGTCGTGTTCTTGATGTAGAACCCTTGGTATTGGGTGGCCGGGATGAAGTCTGAGGGGGTTTTATGGAGGAGGATATCATCATGGGATGATGATGACGACGATGATAATGCAGAGGAGATGAGGGCGGAAGAGGAGGGGGCCGTGTGGAGGAGCAGCAGGAAGAGGAGGAGGAAGCCGGAGATCATGTAGTTGAAAGATTGAAGTCTTCTTCTATTGGTGAAGAAACCCATGAGAGTTTTCAGGGTTTGGGTCTCTTGGTAGATTTATGGGGATATCAAGAAACCAAATGTGAAAGTGGAAGCTCAGAGAGAAAGACGGGTCCTAATCCCAAGAAAAGTGGGAATATATAACTAACACCTGTACATGATTTGAAATTTGCAGCAGATAATCACTAAACTAGCCACTAACACAAAAAAATTTAGATTTCTTTCGTTTGGATATTGGGTGTGTTGATCAAATTACCAACCTCGTTGTTTGATTTAATGATTAGAAGATGTGTCCGGATAATCAACACAAGTTTCACATATATACTGTACATATGTCTAAAAAAATAAATTTTTAATAGAACAACAATACTTGTATTTCACCGTATATATTCATATCATTTTTTTGATTTATCGATTTTTTTTTTTGTATATATATGTTATAAAAAAACCGTTTATTCTTTAAATTATCAGGCCAAGATCATCTCCGTATATATTCATATCATTTTTTTGATTTATCGATTTTTTTTTTGTATATATATGTTATAAAAAAACCGTTTATTCTTTAAATTATCAGGCCAAGATCATCTCCATAAAAAATTCACAAAAATTGAACGTCGCTTAATTATTCATATATATCAACTAAATGAACGGTTAACCATAAGAATATTAATTTTTACCAAAATCGTTGATTTATATAGTACATCTGAATGAGTAAACAACCTCTAATCTTGTTGATTTTTTACCTAGATGATCTTAACATGATGATTTAGAGAAAGACTATTAATTGATTAGTCTTTGACAATATCAACGTTTATTCAAAACCCTACTAACTATGCTTTTGAAATTTTGCAATTCCTAACCACCATCATAATTACTTAAACGCCCTTTAGAACTTTTAATCCCTATTTAGTAGTTTTTTTTTTCTAATTATGAAAACATTACTCCTATTTATAATCTTTCTTTTTTCACTTGTTCATTTTAAGGAGTATGGTGAGACTGTGAGTATCTATTTCAACTTAAAACAAGATAATTAGGAGCATGAATTTTTTAGAAATAATTTTAAATTTTAAAAACATTTATCATCCGAAATTAAATAATTTGATTAATTGCTTATGATTTAGGTTTTAATTTTTGGATTTTGTGCCAAAAATTAAGGAATTAAACCCTAAACTCTAAGTCGTAAGTTTTTCCACCATCACTTCACCCCTTCAAAAAAATTTGTATACATTACCATTGAACAACAGATAATACAGACTTCATGATTGATTTCATAGAAAGAAATTCAATTGTAATTATAATATATATATATATATATATATAATAAAGGGCCCAAGAGGCCAAACATTAAAGGGCACACAAAGACAAGGAGAGTAAAAGAAGACAATGTTGTTTTTACTTGTTTGAAAGACCTCTAAATAAAAAAAAATTAAATAAAAGTAAAAATTATCAAAAGTGAACAAATAATTTACTCTTTAGATAATGAACGGTTCAAATTATGATAATATGTACACCAATAATTTGATAAATTAAAATAGTAATATAAGGAGGTAACACCATTGTAAGATATAAGTATTATGTTTTTTAAATAATAGTTCTAAAATTACAATAATATCGCACTCTTTTATTAAATATTTTTAATATTGGATGATATATAGCAATTTATTTATGTTGTTTTTGTTAGAATATATATAGCAATTTATTTAAAATAAATAGGATGATATAAGGAAAATTGACTAATAATAGTATTTTCGGGGGCAAAAATAAAATAATTTAGTGCATATTTGGAGATTGTAAGGAAAATCGTTAAGAAAACAAGTTGAATATAATCTTGGTATAGGAAGTTGTATTTTCTATATATATTTTTGGTTTTCGTTTTGCGAAGGAAGCTCGTCAGAAGGGTCGTGGACTTCGCACCCTACTCTCTCGCACGAGTCCAAAGGCCTACATGGAAATTCAGTCATGACGTGTCTATTTCTAGTTTGTCGCCGTGACGGGAAATTGTCGAATGGTCAACAACTCCACCTCTCTTGTCTCTTTCTCTCTCTTAACGACGACAACCAAAAACTGGGAGGAGCCTGAACGGTTGTTCATCGCCCGTTCAACATTCTCGCGAATCCAATTCCGCGCCCAAACCACACGAACACCAAGAATCTAATATATTCCACCACTTTCTCGCTAAATTTCTCTCTCGCTGTTATTCTGCGAGATTGCGATCCAATTCAAGCACGGTGCATCTCAGCCTCTTAGTAGAGGCGGAGGTGAGCAGTGAGCACCGGACCCTGAGGCGGCGGCGCCGATCGGATCGAGCATGTCGTCCAAGATTTTACCTTACTCCAAGCAAGATGTCCACTACGACAACGCCAAATTCCGCCAGCGCTCCTTCGTCAAGGTCCTTTATTTCTCAGATCTTTCCCACTTTCTTAAATTTAGTCCTGCACAGTTCGATTGTATTGCGATTCATTCTAGAATTGATTCAATTTTTTGTTTGTCGTTTAGCTGAATTTGGATTTTGTTACATTTTATAGATGAATATATAATCTAATGCTCCTATAATTCTCATACTCTAAGTCTGCGTGGATAAGATAGATGTGAATTGAAAAGGCCTCAACCTGAACTGAAGATATGAAGCTTATATATTATAAATGAGGCACCAATTTCGGCTAAAAATACGAACAAAGAGTAGGAAGACGTGGATGTTCTCTCACTTTAAATTTTTGTTTCTAATGTGTTTTCTGTTGTGTAACATTGTTGATGCAAAGATTTCTCATTTGCTTTAGCGACTTTCTCTTTTAATTTGGCTTATCAACTTGGGTTTTTAAATGACGTAAGTTCCTATGTCTTGTTTCGCAGATGATATCTCAGACCTTACTCACCAGTAACGTAAAGAATCATTGTATGAGTTGCAGTACAGGAAAGTTTCTATTTTTACTAATGATATTCGGTGTAGCATATCTTATGCTGACACATACAAGTCCTGCCAATTCTCTTACTGATGGATTAGTAAAAGATAGCAAGAATGGTACATATGAGCATACTATGAGTAGTGGCATTAGATTTGGCAATATTTTCAGGAAACCACCCAGGCTTCCGCCTCAGTTGCCGCCTGACGATAAAGGTACTGGTAACCTTGGTAATGACCATCGGAAATTAAATTCTGACCCCAAATGGATAGCTAGGCAAGAAAGCGTTAAGCAGGCCTTTATTCATGCATGGTCTGGCTATAAAAGGTATGCAATGGGTTATGATGAGCTGATGCCTGTGAGCAAGCGAGGGGTTAATGGGTTAGGTGGTCTTGGCGCAACTGTTGTGGATGCCCTTGATACCGCCATGATAATGGGTGCAGATGACATTGTTTCTGAAGCCGGCTTGTGGATTGAAGCAAACCTATCAAATAGGATTAATCAGACTGGACAAGTTAATTTATTTGAAACTACAATACGTGTTTTGGGTGGTCTTTTAAGTGCATATCATTTGAGTTCCGTGGAGAATGGTATGGACACAGCACATAAAGGACCTAAACCAGTTGTTTATCTGGAAACTGCTAAGAACTTGGCTGATCGACTACTCTCTGGCTTTACTAGCAGTCCAACTGATGTTCCCTTTGGTGATATTGTTCTTCGGGATCCTTCAGCGCATCCAGCTCCTGATGGTCTTAGCAGCACTTCAGAAATTTCTACTTTACAGCTTGAGTTCAATTATCTAAGTTCTGTATCCGGTGATCCAAAGTACTCCGTGGAAGCTATGAAGGTCTTGGAACACATAAGGACTCTACCAAAGGTGGAAGGATTGGTTCCCATTTTTATAAGGTATGAGCTTTACATCTGACTTGTTTTCAACTTCTTTATTCTCACGTACAAAGTCTAGCATCATGTTGACATTCATGAATTGAGGAGCATCTTTATCCGTCATTAAGGCTGAAAGATTACTCATTTTAGGAGTGCCCTTGGTCTGTTGGATATAAATATTAGTGGAGATGTTAATTTTAATCATTATAAATTTCCAGAATCATGCTTGCACACATGTAATATTTGTTCTGGTGAGTATGTGACTATGTGTGTCAAACCTTTATGCTTCATTTTTTATTTAAAACTTATTGGAGACAGCATCTCACATGTGCCTTCTTGATTTTCACTTTGTTCATTAATTTATCATGTATTTTATTTGTTGATGTTGTCTATACTGTATGCAGCCCTAGCACTGGTGAGTTTAGTGGAGAAAATATAAGACTGGGATCTCGTGGTGACAGCTACTATGAGTACCTACTGAAAGTTTGGCTTCAGAAAAATCGAGAACGTAATTTTACATATCTCTATGATATGTATGAAGAAGCAATGAAGGGTGTTAGGCACCTGCTTGTGCGGAAATCAGTCCCGAATGGATTGGTTTTTGTTGGGGAATATCCTTTTGGACACGATCGTTCCTTTAGTCCCAAAATGGATCACCTGGTATGTTATAACGCACAAAATCTTTGGCATTTACATAGCCTATTGGTTGCTTGTCTATACTATTCATGTTCTACAAAGGGGAGTGAAGGGTAGGTGAATGTGCTGAATCAAAGTTTTAAAGTCTAGCCTTATGAATTGGTTTGCATTTTTGTATTTAAGTATTCACGTCCGGATTATAAGAGGAAAAATAAGTTTTTTTTTTTTCCACGTTAGGAAACAAGAAGAGGTGAATTAGTTACCCATTATTATCAGGAAACATCCACTAAAAGTTTTATGATTGTGAATTCTGTCCTCATCCTGCTTTCTGAAATGTCAAACTTATTTGATTTCAACTTATTATGGATCATTAATCATTTTATTTCTACTTCTATGTATTTTGCAGAACCATAATGTACAAATGTGTTTAACTTCCGTGGTATCCTGCATGAAACATGTTTGATCATGCTTGCTGTTTTGTTATTGGTTCTTAATGTAACAGTTTGTGCTGTCTTTTGCAGGTATGTTTCTTGCCTGGTACTCTTGCACTTGGTGCCACTAAAGGCGTCACAAAGGAAAAAGCAATGAGAAATAATATGCTTGATTTTGAGGACCTAGAAAATTTGAAACTTGCTGAAGATCTGGCTAAAACATGCTTTGAGATGTATGCGGTAACCTCTACTGGCCTTGCTCCAGAAATTGCTTACTTTCATACAGAGGTTAGTTTTGGATCTACATGAGCTATTATCTGGGAAGAGATCCGCCAAATTCTTTCCAGCCTTTTCAACTTTTAATTGTGTATGTTGTATGGTAGACTTGACGGCTTCTCTCATTGAAGCAGGAATATTCTGAAGGAGGTCTTGATGGTGGTAACAAGAGCTCTGAATATGTGAATGACATAATCATTAAACGTCTTGATCGTCATAATCTCTTGCGTCCTGAAACTGTGGAATCATTGTTTGTCTTGTACCGCATCACGGAAGATCCAAAGTATGCTTTTACCTTCTTTCTTATGCGGCCATCAGTTTTATTCATCGATTAATGACACATGCATTGAGGATAAGTCATATTCCCTTTGGAGCACTTTCACTTATATACTTGGCCATTGCAGGTATCGTGAATGGGGTTGGCAGATATTTGAAGCATTTGAGAAATATACAAAGATTGATACTGGCGGATACAGTTCTTTGGATGATGTAACAACAGTTCCTCCTCATAAGAGAGACAAGATGGAGACGTTCTTTTTGGGCGAGACACTGAAGTATTTGTACTTGCTGTTTGGAGATGGTTCTGTTGTTCCGTTGGATAAATTTGTTTTCAACTCAGAAGCTCATCCCATTCCCGTTGAAGTCACTGCCAAGCTGGGATGAAACTTTCTTGCACTGAAGCATCAATCGAAGGAAGGGAAGCATGTACGGACAAATTATACTGCAGCAGGCACAGACTTGAATGCTCTTTTCAGTTTTGCTGGTGTTTCATACAGATTGAGTATATCTGATTCCAGAGAACAGTAAATACCATGGTTTAAGTCCTAAAGGCGGCCTAATTTTTTCTTGTTTGTGCTATTTGTTGTTCTTCTACACCAGAAAGGTATACGACAGAGATTTTTCCTGGACAACCCTATGCTTGGGCAGCACCAGATATTGAAAAGATTGTACTATTTAGTTCTTGCTAATTTACAGTTTTGATTAATTACAAGGATGGGGTTCTACCCATCAAAGTATGAAGAGCCAAATTTTGTAATTGACTTTTCCACTTCTCTGGTACTATTACTGGATTTGGGGAACCAAAATGCTCAACTGGTGTGGTCACATCAAAGTTTCTGTTAATATCTTATTATACATTGCCTACAAGTTACAAGCTATCTTAGCATCTACATATTTGTATTTGAATGATATTAGGTCACTTAATTCATATGATCACTGTCATTATGAAGAAGAAACAGGTGATCACCATCTCGAACAACACTTATGTCATCTATTTCTGCATTCTCTGCATTAATGACTTTTGTAGGTTTGTAGCCTCGGAACTTCTCACCTGCAATGTCATACACACAGTGTGAGGACGGAACTATACAGCTGATCAAGGTTAGTTTTTAACATTCAATTTTTGTTGGGCTTTGTTGTTATTTTTCATAACCTATGGGAACTTATAATTCAAATGTGCAAAATCAAATGTGTTTCTTGAAGTAGAAAATAAAGCTTACTGGCAACTCTAAGCAGCTCTTCTATGGAACCTGGTAGAATTATTAACTTTGGCAGCTGACTCTCTGATGCACTTTCATTTAGAAAATGCATGTGGATAGTAACTCTCTTGTTCATTATTCTCATCCCATCTCTATCACTTTCCGGGTTGGAAGTACTCGGGTAGGATTTCATCAGTACCTGTCTCAAGTGAGTCGGGGAAAATTGGGTACCCTCGTGTTTTTTGGAACTTCCTTTACAATTTCGGCTGCATTCAGATGTTTCTGGTTCAATAAACTCTATTCTATGTTCATCTATTCTCTTATTCTCATAACGTTGTAAAAGGTCATTTATACCCTTGTTTCCTTGCTGTTGTGCCAGTGCTCTAGGTGTCCATCCTCTGGAATCCGGTTTGTTTGCATTTGCTCCTTCTTCAAGCAAAACTTTAACCATTTCCAGATGTCCCTGGCGAACAGCGGAATGAAGAGCCGTTTGGCCATCCTCACCCATCATGTTGACATCCATTGCAGTTGCAATATCAGCTTTCCTTATTTCACTATTTTCTTTAGCCTCTGAGCCTATAAACAAGTCATTCCTTGGTTCCTCCATTGATGGATCTTGACGCCACCCATCTTTGCATCCTGGGTGAGAGCAGCATCCTTCTGTTGGTCTTCCTCCAGGGCAATCGCTTTGGATTAACCTTGGATCCACCGGACATTCACTGCCCAACCCTTCCTGCCCCTTGAGCTTCTGTAAAGTAGAGTACACACTGTCAGTCTTTGTAAGAGAAGGGTGGTGTGCATTATTTCATGTCAAAAAAATTATTGTGTTTCGGTACCAGAAAAATGTTATTCATGATAATTTGCTCATCTTCCTTGTTTTCTTGTATAGTGGCCATTAGGGAACTTCTCCGGAGCCGTAATATCTGAGAAAGCTCCGTTGTCCGGACGGTGAAAGGCTGTGGCCTATGACATAGTACTCCAATTTCTCCCAGTGTATCCCCTGCTATTGCCTTTCCTACAACCTGTTTAGTGCATGTCAAGTCAGATGTTGCATCACAGTTCATTTTAATGGCCCGTTCTTGAAGGGCCTTAAATTTATTCATGTACGTATGACTTACGTGATCATGTCCATCAATACTCGATATCAATTCCTGCAAATTGTAACTTCATGTCAAAAATACATTTTTAAAAATATTTAGAGGGTCTTCTAAATATATATATATATATATATATATAACGAAGATTTAGAAACTAAGCTCTCTCACCGTTGCCCCTGAAACGAGTATGTAAAGATCAGTGGGAGCCTCATTTTGAAGAATTACATCTTCCCTGGGTGGGAAATACTCTGCATCAATTTCTGATACCTTCACAAAATAAGGCATGACATGGGTTTAGCCTCTTGTGAAAATAAGATTGACAAGGATTATAAGTCACGTAATGTTCTACCAATTGAAAGAGGAAGTCATGAGAAACTCCTTGGAAGATATAAACTTGCTGCAAAATGGGGAAGAAGAGATGCTGTGAGATGCTCGAACGAATCGCTTTCGGCAGACCGTTTAAGGTCTCTTGCTGCTTCAGCCCCTCTGTCTTGAATTTCAGGCAAATGTGTGACAACATTTGATCTTGAATCCGTTGGGGCAAATCATTTCTTGCTGCAAATTCTGATGCAGCTCTCACAGTGTCCCTCTGTTAACATCAAAAGCAAAGGTTCTTTGCATTAGCACCACGGGTTATATATAGTCATGTATTAATCAAAGTAAACACATAATTATGTATGGTCGGCAATAAATTAAATTTCCTCATCCCATGGGAATTGGGACAGATGCCTTTTCAAAATTAATATTGGTGACTTGGGTTTGGTCTTAAGGAACAATTTCAAAATGTGGGGTAGGCAGGGAAGGAAAAATCTTAAGTTTTGTGCAGGTGATATATGGCCATATGGGGAGGGGACCTTATTCTAAAACTTTGATTGTGACTGGGGGTTTATTTTGGTCCATGTACAACTATCCTATTGCTTAACCTTTGAAAACTCTATTGCAGCTGGGTTCATCAGATTGAGCTAAACGAGGCTAAAGGGAGGTGTAGAAGGACAACTCACGAAAATTCGGGTTCTGCTGGTCCAATGAACAACAAGGTTTGTCATGTTTCCAATGAGGTAAGATGTCAAGCCCAAGTTGAAGAGCATGTAAAAGATATCAAACAGCATCTCCCTAGGGTTCTCAGCATGCAAGTCTCCATAGCCAGTGGTTGTTAGTGTTGTGATAGACCAGTACATTGAAGTAACATATCTGTTCCAAAGACTGTCCTCTTTGAAATCTGGGTTGACTGCACCAATCCAGGTTCTTTTCGGGTCAGGATACCGGTCTGCGATCAGATAGTTGAAGCATCCAGCACAGTGTACTGCAAAAAGGGTCACCTGAAATTTGAAATATCACACAATGGTGAGTGTAGAGCCAAAATGACATGAATAAATTTTGATGCTTGTGTTGGGGCTAAGGGGATTACAGAAATGAGCTTTGTGCATCGAATCCAGAAATAACTGAATCGAATGTCCTTCTCAAGTCTGTAGGGAAAGCAAAGGAAAGGCAAATGGAAAGTTAGTTTGGAGAAAAATAACCAAAGGCAAAGGCCTAATAGAATGGTGATGAACCTTGCAAATAGGAAGCTGACACGTCTGAGCCGCCAAAGACGGAGCATGTTGAGTAGTTTGAAGCCAAGTTCGCTGCCATGATTTGTGAATAGGAGGCTAATGGACTGAAATGGAGCAGTGGAGGATACGTCGAAAATGAACCAAGTTGATATGTACCTGTCGGTTTCCACAAGAAGAGAAAGAAGGATTTGTTGTGAAGAAACGAAGACATGTATGTTTGTTGTTTCTGTGAATCAATAGATTAATGAGGCTTACGCACCTCATCGCGATTTGCTTGGGATTGTCGACGAGGAGATAAGAGCGGCTGTCGAGATAGGCAACAAAGAAAGTAAGAATGATGTCGATCGCAAAGAAGCCATTGACAATGTTGTCGATGATGAAAAGAGCATCTGTTTTGTAAGGCAGAAATGCAAACTCAAAGGGGCAAATCCAGGCAGAGTAAATGACTAGAAGAACAAGTAGCATCTCCCACGCCCTGAGATATGAAAAATGATGATCAGATGATAAGGGCAGCCATGAATTGATGAACAAGCGGATAATAAGTACTAATGATCATCACCTATAGCGGGGATTATACGGTGATATAATGCATTTGCGAAGCTTAATAGACTGGTTGATTCTGGCACCAAGTGAAGGCAGAAGGTCGCTAGAGAAGAAGCTGCTCTGAGCAACACTGTCTATTTGATATTCGTCGATACAGAACCTCTTGAAGAAGTTTTTTGTGCAGGAAAAAAACATGTTTTTCTATTTTTCTGTGTTGGGTTGATTCTTCAAGATAGTAAAAGGGTAGCTATGGATTTTTGGAGGTGGATTTGGTGTTGTGAGTAAAAGGGTATTAATAGTAAGGCCATTTGGGTTTGGTGACAGGGTTTAATGAGAGACCTGTGACATACTTGGCTTTAGAGGAATATGCTGGAAGGCTTAACTGTGCTGGTGGTGGTTACGGATGGGAAAAGAAAGAACACTTTCCATCTTGTTTGAGTAGGAAAGTAGATGAGAAATCGGGGCACGAAATGAACAAGCTGAGACAGAGAGAAGAAGGGAATAAGTGGCAGACATGAGCAGCTTAATTTCAGTAATGCTGCTGCAGAAGCAGCAGATAAGTTGGGAACAAGCAATGAGAGAGCAGCAAAGAAGATGGCAATGGTGGTGGTTCTTGTTGAGTAATGTTGGAAATGGTGGGAGCTCCATCATTAAAATATACATGTGAACAAGAGGCTGTTCATCAACCCAAGCAACAGGCGAGGGCAGATGATGATTTGTTTTGATTTTGATTTTAATTTGAGTTGTTTAAACATTTTGGTACTTGCCTAATTGCCTCTGTGTTCTGTTTCAGTTTTCATTTCAAAACATGTGAGCCAAAAATGGACCAGCAGAGCCAGAGGCTGATCTGGTGAAGGGTTCAATTTCATGGATGCCACGTGGACGAATCAGAGCCCGTTGAGGTGCTGACATGACTCACTTTAAGAAAAATCCCACAACAAAACTCAAAACTTTTATGATTAATTCAGATCCCTTCATCTTCATGCTGAGGTTGTTTGCATATGGAACTCAATCAGAGCCATAAAAGTGTGAAATGGATTGGTACCATATATCCGATTCCTATATCTCTATCTTCCTAATTTGGGTTTGACCCGTTTTGTGCATAAAGCTGGGTTCCGCCAACTTAAAAAGTTATTCAAATTCATATTCACATCGTAATCTGATTATTGTTTTATTAATGTGTTAATTTTATTACGATAATTTCTAATGAAAACTTTAATCGTGTACATATCACGAAGATTTGCCGGCTCCATGAAATCTCAGTGCATGAAACTTGAGCCATTTGATGTCTCAACGTTGCATATGGGATGTTGGTTTTGTTCTTAACTTTTTATCCTCGTTGTCAGCGACAAAGCTGAGGAGACAACATAAAATGATGCTTGTCTTAGAATCAAACGTAGCCATGTAACTATAGTTAACTAGCTTAAACATATACTAATCAGTAATTACACTACTGGTTAGTCCATACCTTTATTGAATTAATGATGATGATGTAGTTGGTGGTGTATGAAGCCCACCTGCACCTGGACCTGCAGCTGCTACAATATGAAGGTACCAAGCCAACCTTCCAGTTGGATGGAGGGGGTGAAAGGACAGTGTTAATATAAAGGGTCACGTGCACCACGTGCGTGTTTGGGTTGTTTAGGGCCCCACCTTTCTTCAATTGTTAGTGATCATTTCTAGCACCTTGTTTAATTTTAGGGACCCTTCCTCCTCATTCGACCTCCATATATCTGGGGAGCCATAATATTTTCTGGGGAGCCACAATATTGAAAAGAATTATGGTCTCAACTTCAATGCAAATAAAAAAATTTAATTTTTTTTTTTATCACTAAAATGAAATTAATATTTAGTATACAAGTTTTATATCTTTACACTATTGTATTGGAAAAATAATTGAAAATTACAAAATGGGACTTTCGGTATATAGTTTTTAGAATCTCCTGTTTCATTGATCTTTATATACCACTAATAATATATTTTACTTTGAATTTATATTTAAATTTTCACATCATACATTTACGTACCGTTAGTTTTTAAAAATTTAATAAAATCACTCCATCGTTAATTATTTTATTAAATAATCTATTAATTGCTTACGCGTAATCCAGCAATTTTTTTTATTTTGTATATTTTTTTCTTTCTCTCTTTCTTTCTTTCTTTTGCTTTATTTTCTGGGTTTCTCATTTTCTTTTTTTTTCTTTTCTTCTTTTTCATTTTTTTTCTCTCTCCTTCTTTCTTCTGTTTTTTCTTCCATATTCTTCTTCTTCTTCTTTTCGTCCTTCTTCTTCTCCTTTGATTTTTTTTAATAGAACCCCTATAATTTTTGGAAAAATAATTAGTTTTTTGTCACTAAAAACTAAAGACAATTTAGTGACAAAACTTCTTATGAGCAACATAAATATATATATATATATATATATATTTTCCTTTGTTCATCGTGAATTTTGTCACTAAAGATGTTTCTGTCTTTGGACCAAAAGCTCATCATTCTTCTTAGAATTTAG
Source organism: Prinsepia uniflora (assembly GCA_032719365.1). Classification (NCBI taxonomy): domain Eukaryota; kingdom Viridiplantae; phylum Streptophyta; class Magnoliopsida; order Rosales; family Rosaceae; genus Prinsepia; species Prinsepia uniflora. Next base: position 81,674,286 of record CM064866.1, on the reverse strand, counting down.
GGTACATAAATCAAACATCAAAGTACAAGATGATAGGCCAGGTTATTAGCTGGGTTGGGTTTTTGCCCAGAACATCATGTGAGGTGTATATAATATACAGTATTATGGAAGACATTTCCAGCACCAAATTATAGTAATACATTAATTAGTAGTGTGATTTTGCATCCTTTTATTTCGTAAATTTCATTCTTCATTTTTAATGCGGGTTGAGATATACTGAAATTCGTATGTGGACAAAATATGGAGATACGAAGATGGGCCAATAAAAATATGGAGATACGAAGATGGGCCAATAGTGGGAGAAAAAAATAATTCTTTCATTCACATATCTTTAATTGGTATCCCTTTGTATTCTTTTTTTTTTCTGGATAAAAATGCCAAAAGATTTCTCCACACTCGAAAGGTGATCGTAATTCTCGCTCAGGGTACAGCTTGCCTCTAGCCATAAAATGCTCCTAACGAATTTCAAACTCATGTTAGTTGGGTATAAGAAAATTTGCTCTCTAAAAGTGACAATTTACCAATTACAGCAAACTTTGTGATTTATAGTCTTTATTTCTCCGATGTATTTTGCATTCTTAGTTTAAAGATTAACGTAAATAACTATCAATCTCTAATCTAATAATTAATTAGGCCTAGGATATAAAATAATATCGTCATTGATTAAAAAAATATTAATTAGGCACTTTTTGGTGGTATTGCCCTACTTAAGGTATATAGGCCTCGTTTGATACATCATATTGTACTAATTATTTCAGTCGGATAGCCTAATTCATTTACTAGATAGACTGACTATTTAATCGGGTATTTAGTGCTCTATTAGATTAAAATACCAAATATATTATACTAGTCGGATTATATTATAACAGTTAATAAGAAATATCTATATTATAAATATTATTATTATTATTATGACATTTTTTAAAATTACTAATTATCCAACTATGTAATACGAACAATTTCGAATGTACCATTTTAACCGGATATTCACAATTGGGACTTGTTAAAAACTTTGTCTCTGTCGCTATATCTCTTTCACGATATTTCAATACAACATCTTTTCTAAAAAAAATAAATAAATAAAAAAAACTACATTTCGAACTTTTTTGGTGCTACACATGGTTCATGGACCATGATGCATATATTTATCTTACCACGTACTATCTTAGCGTTGACAAATGAAAGAAATAATTGAAAAAAAGAAGCAAAAAAGTAGAGATCGAAGACGGTCCAAACTCCAAACCAACCCCTAATTTAAAGTGATGGCTCGATCATGATCACAGCATTTAGGTCTCGTGATGCTTCGAAGGCCGCCACGGGCGATGCCAATATTATGGGCAAATTAAGGTGGTCCAACTTAACCCTAATTTAAAGTGATGGCTCATCATAACATTGCTACAAATTACCGTATGACCATTACCTCCCAATCATGCATGCATGTGGTCCATGAAAACTAATGTTCTTCAATTTTGCAGCTTTACAGTTGTGGAACCCGAAAACATCGGAAAATGGTGAAGCTGCCATGTGACTCATAATTCCTGAAATGATCAAATTGCATGTGGTAATAATACAAATGACTTGTAGACACCCACATATTAAATAATCTATTTACTAGCTAAATACGTTATTTAATCGAGTTAAAAGTTTCCGTAATATTAATATTCTTCTCGAGAATTAATTGTTATTATTCTAAATAACGGACAATTAAATATTGATATTAAATCACAATAATTATCATTATTATCATAATGAGCCATTATTATAATTATTAAATAATAAATTTAATTAATAATATATTATTTATTAATTACAAATTCAACCGACCAATCAGAACGCTCCGAGACTCCTGAGGATTTTTTATAAATAGCGGAGCTCATTTCATTTCCAAGGTAATTATGTTCAACGCTACTTGATATTTCTCTTTCGAAGCTGACTTAAGCATTGGAGCGTTCTTGGTCGAACACCCTCCGGGTCTCGATCATTGAACGAACGATAGCTTACTGTTTGCTTGTTTGCAGAGATCCTTAAGTCTTTTGAGTTTAAAGGACGAATTCTGCTTCAACAACAGTACTTGGGTTCGTTTAATTATATTGTCCGATTATGAATTATGTTAAATATAACTTGTAAAAATTAAGTTTGGCAATAGAATATGTTTATGGATTATATTTATATATATATATATAAAATATTTGCATTCCACCTTGGTGGTACCTCTTTGTACTACTTTTTTTATTTATCGAATTGTTTTTGTATATATATTATATTCGAAATTGGTTAGTCTTTAAATCATCATGTCTAGATCATCTCGGTAAAAAAATCAACAAGATTTGAGATCATTTAGTCATTCATACTTGTCAAATAATCAACAATTTTGGTAAGAATTAAAATTTTCATAACGAATCGTCCATTTAATTAGTTGATATATATATATATATATGAATGATTAAATGACTTACAATCTTATCGGTTTTTTACAAAGATTATCTCATCATGATGATTTAGAAAGTGAACGCTTCCGATTATGATATTTTACAGAGAAAATTTGGTAAATCGAAAAAGCTGAGTACGTGGTATGAGAAAGTATCACCAAACCAAATCAAAGTGAGATGTAAGTATTGTGATATATATTGTTGGGTATTTTAAGCGGAAGAGTAGTAGACAAAATAACGGTGTTTTTAATTGATAGATGAGGCTGATTATAAAAGGGTTTTACTTTATTTAAGTTCACAAAAGGGTTTTACTTTATCTGAGTTTTTTTATACTTAAAGATATGAGTCTTATTTACACTAACAGTAGAACTTTCTAGAGACATTATTTAGATATAGATATATATTCATACATATGTATATAGAAATCATAATTTATTTTCAAAATTAACTTTCAACACACACATATATATATATATATATAGATATATCCATGTATTTTTGTGGCCTCAATTAGATGAGAGCTTGAAGTTTATAGAAGCTAGACATCAACATCATCACCATGATCATCATCTACATTAAAAGAGAGCGAGTATCCAATAATAGTAGTAGTGTTTCATTTTTAAAGATCTGTGGGTATCATTGTAGTCTTGAAAAAGGTCATGTTTGACTACAACATTAAGATATATAGCGATGGAGATTAGATCAAACGCCTAAATGTTTGGAACATTTATATGAAAAGATTCTCATTATATATTGAAAGCCACAAACACTTGCTCATTTAGTTTTGCATTTTCGTGGCGTGCTGTACGTACAGTGTGATGAGTTGGGTCCATAAACGTACTCATCTCATCATTAGTCACATGTTTTTAGGTTATTAATTAAGATGCTCACGGCATGGATCAAGTTCCTTTCGTTCCTTGAGATAATCAAGTTGCTTAATTAATTTGCTTTACAAATTGGAAGATAAATTCATACTTAGATCTAATTTTAAAATATAATTAAGATAAATTATAAAATTATGTAAATAAGGGGGAGATATATAATATCACTCGATCCCTATCAAAAGATTCATGATACCTCTACCTACCACTCCCAATGTGGTAACCTTTTGGCATATATACCAAAATTAATCTGGGAGTCATTACTCATTATTAAATCATCCACTTCCCTACCTTAAGTATATTTATTAAAAAAAAAAATCAAAGGCCAAAACGGTGACCTCCAAAGATTTGTTGTCTTAATTTCCACCTTTTAATTATATACCCTACATTTTGAGATATATATTGCTTAATTTCCACTTGGGAATCATACCCTCGATTTCCAGCATAACAAAAATGATACATTTTAGCTCATTTTAAATTATTTAATAAAGAGAAGACTCTTCACAAATTATTTATTGCATTTCATTTTCTTATTTTAATATTTTCTTATTTTTTTTAATTAAATTTCCAAATTATGCTTCTGCCTTCTGAATTTATAATATATATATATATATATTGTTTATGTAACATATATTTGGACTTCTTTTTTTTTTTGTTCAAAAGACTTTACTCTCCAGTTTCTTCTGCGTTCTATTTTCACAATTATGAGTATTATACTTATGTCATTAAAATATAATGATAATTCTAGATTGCTTGAATTATATAGACAGTCATATATATGTACATAATGATCAAGAAATTTGTTGCAATATAATAGAAAGATGTATAGCCGGCAGTATATATATATATATATATATATGCAAAGCTAGCTAGAGATCGAGTTGCATCTAGTTGTGAAAAGGATGGATCGATGGAATATCGATTCAGAATTGAAGGGTTTAGATGAGAGCTAGGCAGATAGAGGGGGGCCATGGCCATATAAGAAAGTGATGGATGGAGATGATCATCATCATCATCATATTGACATATATTGCCGTGAAGCATAGAGCAGTGCACGTACACCGCGCATGATCACTTTAATTTGATGCTTGTTCTGAAAATTTTGGTGAAATCAGAATATACAGCAAGCAGCAGAAGCTCCAGTTCCAACTGACAACTAGAACTAGTTGCATGTATGTGCATGCCAGGCCATCTATGAGTCTTTTCAATTGGATCTCATGCCATCCAGGACTCAACAAGCGCGCATGTTTTTATTATTATTTCATATTAATCTCCACTGCACTTTGCCTGAGTTCCTACTTATCTGCTTATCTGGTTATATTATATATCCCTTTTGATCGCTAGATCAACACTGATCGATATACACACAATCGACTTTATTTTTCAAAAGAATATCACGCGTGCATTGGAAAATATTTATCTTTCAATTTAATGTGATTCTATTTTATTGATAAGGTTAATTACCTAAGTATAGAATGCGTTTAATCAATTTAAAATTGAAAATCAAAAGTAATCATTTTAAAATAATCTACTATATCAATATAATATATTATATATATATATATATGATCAAATTAGTTGAAGAAGATTGAGTGAAATTCACAACACATCCACTGTCTTGTCACGTCGTGCAGAAAAAGGAATAAAGAGATAGCAGAATATATGAATTAGGATTAGTTATGTGGGCTATTGCTATCTTATGTTCTAGTTAGATCCCCATAACCCCAATTGCATATATGCTTCATAAGCAGGACATATTTGCGTGCAAATTTGATGAACCGAGTCTGAAACTGTGAATTAAAAGAAATATTGGGTTTTTTTTTTTTTACTTTGAAATCACCCGTATCCCATGCTTTCTGCTAAGTAATGATCGAGTTGATGATATACATTACACTACTAAACTCGAAATATCTTTTATTGTAGATCGGATTGAATCCAAGGAGCATTAATTTGTGTTTGTGGTTGATCATAAGCCAGCAGTTACCCTATAACTATTGCCTTGTCAAATGCCAAAAATATGTGCACAAAGACAAATTCTCAAAACAATGCAACTGTTCTATTATTAATTGGTACACCAAACCAAGATCTCATAGCTTCACCACCAAATCTTTTGATGAATGGTCTTATTCACTGCAGCTAGCAAAAGCCAAATTTAGCATTGCATGGTGGTCCGTTGACGATCATGAACTTCGTATGCTTAATTATAATACCAACTAATTATAATTAGTAAATGTAATTTAATATCTTCGTGAATATATAATCATAATCATACGTATCTATCATACTAATAATTTGAGTATACTTTAATGTACGTGTAATCGTGATAAAAGTAAAGATTTACGATCCTATTGTTGAGATATGAAGAAAATATTCCACATCGGAAAATCACAACTACAATGTGTGCCTTATAAGATCTTGAGTTACTCCCTCCATTGTCAATTGGTTTTGGAGTGCAACCTCAACTTCTTACATGGTATCAAAGCGGAATTACCCCACATAATTGGCTTAACCGTCATACGTGCCACACGTACCCATTTAAATCGTCACGTGATAGGCTGGAAAATCCGCCACAGGTGAGGAAGTGTGTTGAGATGTGAGGAAAATGTTATACATCGGAAAAACACAACTACAATTTGTGTTTTATAAGATCTTGAACTATTCCCCCCATTACCAATTGATTTTGGGGTGGAACCTCAACTTCTTATACCTATTCTACTTGAGTAGGAGTTGCATGCATATATATGTTTCCACTAACTAGCTAGCAAACCCTAGCTAGTGTATATAGTGGCTCGGCCTCGATCCACGATGGAAAATTAAGAGCATGTTATTATGTGCATTATTTTTCAGGACTTACTAAATTTGGCGAAGCAGATAAAGGAAAAAACCAAATGCTGCTGCACCTGCTCCATTTCCATAATACGTATATGCATATATGATATATACACTCACTCGATCAGCTCATCGTAGATTTGGAATTGGTTAGGAACAAACTACCACCTTTCATAGTGGCTTTACCAATATTAATATATCCGTCATGTCATCATCGATCTTTCCTCGGCAATCATCGCTCCTATTTGTTTGATGAATAATGAGCTGGCCAGGTGCCAGGTGGGTAATCAAGTCTTAGTGAGGTGTAGACATTTCTTTGTTTTAATATTAATAATGACATATTTTAATTTATGTGATTTGATTTTTCCATTATTATCCCCCAGATGCTGGAAATTAATGTACAAATTTGAAAGTGAATCTTGCTTCGATCTACCGGTCGGGGTACCAGCGTGGTAGTCGCCTAATCGTCTGGTCAGAGATTAGCTGCTGGGATCACATATGGATCGAAGATCGTCAGGGTCCGACTGATTGATACTTGATACTTGATCGGCGGTGGTTGGTCGGATGTGGAGTAAATACAATTTGTTTAAATTAAGACTGTTCGTGCCAAAAATGACCACATAACGTGCCCCTATAAAAGACTAATTATAAACTCACATCAAGTTTATTCGAGACCCACTAACGAGGCTCACTTTGAATGCCTATTACTAAAGTCCATCGTTAGGTTCCAATATCAAGACTCAGTATTGTCTATATAAGGAACGTTATCATCTACATTTGGGAGATCATACTCCCTCATTAGAGACCTCTAACCTTGAGAGCTCTTGAGCCTCTCTCTAACCTTGAGAGCCAACATTCGAGAGAGAGTATAGTTCAAGGCCAACTAACAAAGCTCTCCAAGGCTAGGGAGAGAGCTCTCCAAGATCACATCAAGCTCATCCAAGGCCCACTTACAAGGCTTATCATGAATGCCTCTTGCTAATGCTCATCATTGGGTCCCACTATCAAGATCCAATATTGTTTATATAAGGAACGTTATTATCCTTATATCGGAGATTACACTCCCTCATTATAGAACTATACTCTCTCTCTAACCTTGAGAGAACTCTTTTTTTTTCTCTACACTTCTCATTATCTCTGTAAAAAGCTCTAAATCTATTGTATCATGTACAAGTAAACATAATTATACTAATGAGAATGAGGTAACATTGTGACGGTAACTCAATTTGGGTAAACCGTATATGCATGACTGTGTTTTTAGATGAGTGCAGTCATCTCATTTCTAAGTTGGTATATTTTATGCATCAACAAAGACTAATCTGAATAATTGTACATATGCAAGTATAGTAACCCTGCTACATTGATTGTTGTAGGGCTTCGATTGAATAATTGAAGGGGAGTTGATTTCCAAGTACGCTCCTTTTTTTTTTCGTTCGCTATAATCAAAACAAAATTAATGGACGGGATCCCGAAGTGCAAACGGAGAAAAGTTGAGTATGAAAATCAACTCCCTAATTGAATATCTATACCACAACGTAGTGCTAGAAGTATCATGTCGCATTTGGTAAGTACCACTACCTCTAGAGATAGAACCGACTAATTCAAATAAATATCGCTTCTATTAGAAATGTGATACACAATGTACGTGGCGTGTCTCCTTTAGCCTAGCAGCCCTATACGTAGTGGTTATACATCTTGTTTTACAAAACGCAACTCGATCTTGTCAATTATATATGTCAAGCATGCGCGATGGTACGGCATGGTGGTCGACCAAGGACCATGCACTACCTCACATTTATAATGACGACGAAGCTTTCTATAATGAATGATGGTGGGATGGAAATATATATATATATATATATATATGAATAGAATCACGTGAAGCTTCATGTGCTTCATGATATATTCTCTGCATATTCTTCGGCATTGCACGTACTACTCAGCTATATTTATAATCAGGGGCGGCCCTGAGTCGATAGAGACTCTGTGCGAAATTAAAAAAGAGGAAAAAAAGAAAGGAAAGAAGTCCAACTATGATTCGAACATGGATCTTAATATGTAAAGTTTAAAAGTTTTTGTCATTTACACTAGGACTTCTATTTGATGCATATGAGACTGTTTTTTTTATATGTTTATCTATTTATTACTTAAATAATATATATAAAAAATTTGAGGCCCTCGAAAATCGGAGGTCCTGTGCGGCCGTACAACCCGCACAAGCCCAGGGTCACCCCTGGTTATAATCAGGCACGAATACATAAATTAAAAGTAAAGTGTGTTAAATTAATAAATTTGACTATATAAATTAATTTTGTATATAAAAAAAATTTGCAAGTCATCAATTTTGGGTGAATTAGAACATGCCCCAAGTACCCCTTACATAGACCCGGGCCCGACTATAATGCAATGCGATATCTATCACTATCTACTGCATATTGCATCAATCTTTTCCCACTCGGAACCCCGCAAACCAACCAAGACGAATGAATAGAGGAAGATTCCAATTTGAAACTCTTGAAATGGGAAGAAAAAAAATATGTAATCTCTAAAATTAAGCTTAAACTATTACGGAATAGATAAATAATTTTATTCATACATCGTACAGTTGAGTAGTGAATATACGAGATAATGCGTTAAATATACAAAACGCTCAAACTATTACGGAGTAGATAAATAATTTTATTCTTACAAATACGCATGGTAAATTTAAGTAGTAAATGTACAAGATAATATGTTAAATGTACACAAATTTGAGAGGGAGAGAGATAATATTTGTACTACAAAACCCTAGATGGTAACATTAATTAGATAGAGACATAAAAATCATGCGGTGTGTGGAGGTGAAGCCAATATTTCAAATAAAAATGTTTTGATATTTCTTAAAACTAGAGGATGTAAAAATTAAGTTCAATCTTAGGATATGATCATCCTAATATGTTTGAATTCGTCACTACGTGCATCAATCTGTGAGAGGTCAAGACTCTCGACTGATTGTCATCAATGATGCTATGTAAATCGGAAAGAGTGCCTCCACTATTATTATAATGGATCTTTCAGGCTATATTTCAGGCTATATATATGAGTACGTACAAGTTAAAGATAATATTGATGTTGAAAAAAATGAACCATTATAAGGAATGAACCGTTAATCTAATTCTATATCTTTACAACTTGTATTAATTTCCAAATTACAAATTGATGTCACGACATTGATAATAAAGATTTGGGGTCATATCGTCCGTGTAATCTTAACAACCGTATCAACTCCCAAATTACAAATTGACGTCACGACATTGATAATAAAGATTTGGGTTCATATAGTCCGTGTTCGTATTGAATTCGATTTCATTTCAACTCAGCCAGATTTTATAAATACACTGGACACAAAGGTAAAGGAAAACAACGAATGACTTGGTCTCGGAATAGTATTATCAGTGCCAAAAGGATCTTACACAACCCTCAAAAAATAACCATCTTTTTAACATGCAAACACAAACAAAAATCAACCAAATGCAAGTACCGTTTTCAAAGTTTGTGTGTTCACCTGGGAGCAGACACGGACCCAGAGCCTTTTTGGATAGGCTCCAGCCCACCTCAAATGTAAAAAAATATGAAAAATTTAAAGGATTTTTTTTACTAAATTTCTAGTAAATGTTATTTTACTAAACTAATTGGTTATAAATTAATCCTTTTCTATTCTTAATTATAAATTAAGTCCATCTCTATTTTCAATCCTGGGTTCGTGCCTGCCTAGAAGTGGTTCTTCTCCTAAATCCCGAAGTTTTTATACAACAATATTGAAGGAGATTAATAAATTAAACACATTAGGATTAGGCGATAAGTACGCCTCAAGTTTTACGAAAGTTGAACTTGACACTATTAGAGTATGATTTAATGACTGATTTTTAAATAAAGCAAGTTTGAACACTAGAATATTCGGCTTGTTTACGGCGTCCTTATAAGTATAGTGCAATCCTTTTCAGCATGCTTTTATGAAAGAACTCCAATCCTATACAGAAGTGTCCCTATTTCCTCTTCTATCTTGTCTTCTTCAATAATCATCATTCATGGAAACAGAAATGACTGGCCCTGCTAATTATGTTTCAAGCTTCTCCGGGATAAAATACATCAAGCTATCATCAAGTGCTCTCTGATAGTGCTCAGCTGAAAGCCTTCCAGAGCAAGACTTCTTACTCGTAAGAATATCCCATTTGACAAACTATTTAGTTTCATCTTTCTCTTGGAAAATAAAACGATCCAATTGGATACAGTAATTAAACAAACGGGATCAAAAGAAACTAATATTCTACATCCAAGCATCAACCGAAACTCACATATCAGAAAACAGTACGAAAACAGATTATGCCTTTGCTTTTCCAGCCTGGAGAGATTGAGCCCTCTGTTGGATTTTAGAAATCTGCAAGACAATACATCCATGATCGAACGGAATCAATTAATATTGACATACATGCCTACGTTGGTTTAGAAGGCTATCGACTTGTATCCAATGATACAGCTTCAAGACACTAGCATGAGTTTAATGTATACGGCTCTTATGAATATTTCAAATACCAAAGATAAACTACAACTTAATTGAAGTCAGACCATATGAACAACTCCGGCATTATAAGAGAGAATTTAGAGTGCACAAAAAAAAGGCAAGAATACACACCGTCTCTTTCTTGCTATTTTGCTTCTCTTCCAAATCTTGGAGAGTAGCATCAAGGCGCTTCCTGTTGCACAGAATGAATAAAGAATGAATACAGTTTTCATGTCAAGCATATGCAACAAGTCAAACATGATACAATTATGCATAGACAATGGTAAGAAGAAATACGAGATAATGATATAAACCAAAGAATGCATCTAACCAATGATATAAACCAAAAAATCTCAAAGCAGGAAATGTAGTGAATGGCTGTTATAAGATCAACCTAATATCTCACATAACAAAGGCATCTAATGATAATGCACAAAATAGTTTTCAAATGCAAGAAAAATGGTGAAGATTAAACACACAATGCACATCTTCAGAGGAAGACACCAAAACCTGTTTATAAATTTGACTCCAAACCTACTTTATTCAATCCTCTCCCTTTCTGTTGGAATTACAAAAATAATCGCATTTATTTACCCCACATTTACTCAAATGAGTGCAATAGGAATCAATAAATTGAACATCCTACTATAATAATGCACATCCTTCACCAGGAATGCAGACATCAATAATGCCAGTGTAAACAGGCTCAGACACATCATTTTGTGAAAACTCAGAACTAGTGGCCTTGTTTTAAAGGAAACGATTCAGCAGTCATGAAACCAATTGCTACGAATAACAAAAACAATGTTTTTGATGGGGTTCTAGAAAATGCAGCAGCACATTTTTATTTAGGCTCTTGCACCCTTGGTCCTTGCCCATCTAGTGTGGGGAGAAATTTACCCTCAAAGAACTTTCTTTGTTGATGGTTTGGCATTTATACTCATATCAAAGTCGTATATATTTCAATATGGGAAACTGTTTGAAATATGCACCTTCAGAAAAGAAAACACTTAGCTTAGGTTCATTAGGCGTTACTTTCCAGCAATAAGATCAATTAGTAAGACCTATCATTCACCATGTACAAGTTAGCATTTTGAATCTACTAAAAAAAAAAATCAATTAGTTTGACCAAATTCTAACATTCGGTCTAAACTCTCACTTTTATCATACAATTCTGAAACAATTAGCAAACTCTAGGTTAATTATTTTCTCTGCATTTGATATATCATACTAATTCTTTTGAGCAGTACTAGTACCCTTCATTACTGAACCTCATTTTTGAAATTATTAGTAATGAGGATAATCTACGAACCAGTAATCAATAGTGCACAACTCAGATTTGAAATGATAACCTAAAGTGGTGACAAGATTGCAATAGTACAAACCCTAATACAAATAAATAAATGAAACAGAAGCATACAGTTCAGCAGAGATGTATTCGATTCTCTTGCGCACATTGGCCCTAGCCTCTGCCAAATCTTGCTTCACAAGAACCGGACCTATCAATTTGAAAACATTGGCGTCCTCGCTCAGAATATCCAATTCCTACAAGCACAATCACCATTTAATTTTAAAAAAATCACTAACTATTAACCATGTGATTGTGAAGGCTACAGGAAAGCCCATTTGCTTTGCTTCCAAATAAACCTAAGTTTATGCATCAGATATGAGGTAATTGGAAGAAATAAACTTAAAAGTATTTTGAAACAACCACTTCGATGAAATTTGGCGTCTTGACATAAATCAAAACAAGAGCCGACTTCGTTTTCCATAAACCAAACAAAAAATAGAGAAAACACAACAGACAGAGAGAGTAAGAAACCTTGAGGACGAGCTCGTTCTCGCCCAGCTGAATAGTATACTTCTTTCTCAATTGGTGATTCTTTGAAATATCTGAAACAGTAAAGTCCAAGTTAGGGTTTAACATTTTCAGGTAGAACTGTATACAAGTATAGCTATGACTTGCCCTTTTGGATTTTGCTAAGATCGTTAGCTTTGACCTCCAATTCTCGCTGTAGCTCTCGAAGAGCTGATGAAGACGCCATTTCTTTTGCTGTAATTACTTGTAGTTCTCCTTCGTCTTCTTCTACTTAGGCGGCTAGGCGCAGCTTCGGCCACTTTCTTTCTGGCTTTTTGTTCGAGATCCAATTCAGAATTCTTTTGGGCCTAAATATGTTGGGCCTCAGTTCAGCCTTATATATCTTGACCTTGAGCTTTCTTATATTTATATTAGCCCCACTTAACTATTTTTTTTTTTGTTTTGGACATGCCCTCTTAACTATTTATGCAAGGGGATGTAAAATTTTGTTAACAGCAAAATGGAGTTATTCTTTAAGAATAATATTATAAGCGCCAAATAAAATCCTAAATTTTCTATTTTAATACATATAACTTATAACGTGTCAATTCAAATCATATTTTTTTAATTAATTATTATAAATTTCAATTAAATATAAAAAATTATAAATTAAAATTAAGATTAAGGTAAATAAAATCCTAAAAATTCAATTCTTAATTTTCTCATCTAAGAATCTATTCCTTTTAATTAACTATTTTAAATTACAATTAAATTTAACAACTTATAAATTAAAATTAATATTAAGATAAATAAAACCTTAAAAATTTAACTCTTAATTTTCTTGTCTAAGAAATAAGAATCTATTCCTTGCCATTGATTGTCGACCTCCACTAAAATAGCTCTGTGAAACTACATCACTAAGACCCAGCGACCATCACTAAAATAGCTCTTAATTTTCTTGTCTAAGAATCTATTCCATGTACATACCTCCGTCACTGAAGATTACACCGTCGACTCCACTGCCAAGACAGCATCGTCGACTCCGGCTGTCTTTCACCATGATGAATTAGAAAATTTACTCTTTCTTTCCCCCTAGGTATAAATAATTATGCTAATTCCAATGGTAAAAAACAAATGTGACTTTGTGCATGCTGAATTGTTTATTTCACTTGTAATTTCTCGTAGAGACAAAGATATAAATAAACTCACGAGTGCGTTAAGCACTGTCAAACTACCATGAAACGGCGCCAGCTCCGGGGCCCGCCGCAAGACCGACGTTCTCAAAACACGGCATTACATGTCAGATAAATATACCCCTCAATAATTAAAAAAAAAAAAAAATCTAGGTGGGAACTGCAGGAAGACTTTTCTACCCTTTTTTTTTTCTTTCTCTAATTCGAAATTTAAAAAAACTCCCCTCTTATCATATCAAAGTAAATCCTGCTTATGAGATAAAGAATAAAAATAAGTGATGAATCGTAAGATATATGTTTTATTTTTATTTTTATAAGTTTTACCTGATATGAGTAACTTTCAATTAATTATAATTTATGCTTTTAAAAAAAAAAAAGTAGTCGAATCTTTTGGATAAAAGGACACTCTTACTCCCCTCTTTTCTCTGTCACTACAAACATTACCTACTCTTCAGTACACACCAGAGAGTGAGCGAGAGTTTAGGTGAAGAAGATGGGTCGGAACTTCACTGCGCCCAAATGGGTCTTACCGTTGATGCTTCTTCTTGCCCATTCGGCTACACAAATCTCAGCCGAAGATGGTACGTTTTCTGGGTCTCTGTTTCTTCTTGGTGTTTGATTAATCTCTCTGTTTGTCTCTCGAACTATTGAGATCTGTGAATAATAATCATGTCCCAAATGGGTATATGAGAGATTATGTTGTTATTATTAGCTAATTAGGGTTTATGGGTTTGGATTTTATTTGCAATTTTTGTGCCTTGTCTGTTTTAATTTAGTGTTTCTTTTGAAGAACTTGGGTCTGTCTGCTCCATTTCAACATGGATCGTATTGGTTATGGTCTTGGGTTCCACCACCATTGATGGTCCTTTGAGACCCTCTTTTCACTTTGGTCCTCAGAGCCAAGTCTCTTCTAAAATCACTTCGAAATTTCTCCACTTTAAGTATAAAATATCCGGTTCGAGTGTTCGTTTAAATTCCTTTGCCCCTTAAGAAATGTAGCATGAAAAAATAAAAATCAACCTCAGGTGCGCAAAAAAAAAAAAACTGCTTGTCCCATTGGTTAAATGCCCTAACTTTTTTTAACTCACTTCCTCGAAGATTTTTGGCATTCAAATATGGTGATTTTATTTATAGTGTGAGATTTTTCTTCATACAATGATATTTCAAAGCTCACAAATAACTTTCCCATAAAAACTTTAGGACGCTCTGTGAGGCTTTGCCACTAAGATGAAGAATAGTTTTTGTTCTTCTTTTTTTCTTCTGATATTCTCTGTATAATCATTTACCAGTGTTAAATTTGAAATTTCTGCCTAATGAACGAGGAGTTAAATATTTAACTGCCAATAAATTTTCGTTGCTGACTTAGAAAGATTAGTGAACAAAAAGTAAATTAAACAGTGAAGTTTGAGTGCCCTATAGCTAGTTACCCTTTGGTCCATCCTATCAGGGGATGAAAATGTGTAAATGACCAAAGTGGACAGAGTTTCGCGCCAAATTGCTGGCACATTTTCCTCTGCATCGATAAAGGACAAAGCCCCTTTCCGTAAAGTTACCTGACCCTTATAATTTATAGCCTGCCTTTAGATCGCAACCCCAACGCGCCACCCCACTTAGTGTTGTTGTCCGTAAATATACGGTCTGTAGGGTCCACGCGTTTAACAATTTTATTTACGTTATAAATCCTTATGACTTTTATTATTTTTATTATTATGATGATTATTATTATTATTTTGTATTTGATATGGGCTTCTTCGCATTTGAGGCCCAAGTATGGATAAGGTTATCCCGAGGACCTGCATTATAATGTGGAACATGAGATTGGAACTTGGTGCAACTCAAAATTGAAGAAAAAACAAAAACCATTAATTTATTTGCCAAAATTTTAAACAATTTTTGGAATTGAAAGCTAGACCTTGAAGATGACAATTTTTTTTTCCGGATTCTCAACTTGTGACATTATTTATTTCCAATCAAGCATAATGGGCGATAGCCGACACAAATTTTGTGAGTTATTTCCCCCTCTGTCATGTCATGATGGTACATATTTGAGTCTGATTTGTTTGTTTTGCTTTCGTTGAGATCTCAAAGACCATATCTTCTTGACCATGGGTAATATTGTAATAATAGTCCAAGGCGCCGCTCATATTTACAAAATGGTCCCCCATTTTGATGTGGTAGAAAGGCCAAGGCATGAGAATTTCCAGCTTTGTATGACCATGACATACTCGTCTCTTTTGGCTAAACCAACATGTAACTTACCTGTTTAATTTTTGCAATTTTACCGTGGGACAGGGCCAGTGCCAAACGGCGATTTTGAAGTGAGCCCATCAGGCGGGTTTTCAAACGAGGCCATAGTAGATGGGCCTGAGGGAATCCCGAGCTGGAAATCAAACGGCACCGTAGAGCTGGTGGAGTCTGGTCAGAAACAAGGTGGGATGATCCTCATCGTACCGCAAGGTAGACACGCAGTGAGGCTCGGAAACGACGCCGAAATAAGCCAGCAAATGAAGGTGGAGAAGGGAGCCATCTACTCCATCACGTTCAGCGCGGCTCGCACGTGCGCGCAGCTTGAGTCGTTGAACGTTTCGGTGCCACCTGCATCGCAGACGATAGACCTGCAGACATTGTACAATGTGCAAGGGTGGGACCCTTACGCGTGGGCTTTCGAGGCTGAGGAGGATGATGCGTTGTTGGCCTTCAGGAATCCAGGCATGGAGGATGACCCCACTTGTGGGCCCATCATTGATGACGTTGCTATCAAGAAGCTCTTTACTCCTGATAGGCCCAAAGGTAAATTTCATTCAATTTTTCTTCTTTTCCGCGATATTGGCCCATTAACTGCGGTAAAGTTCTTATTTTCTACGGGTTGGTCAAAATTTGTCCCTCGCTTTTTGACCTTCGGATCCGCTCCGTTGGCCTTTTGTTATGATATTCAAAGCTCCTCATCCAAATGTCTCACTTAATTTTATTCAATCGGTTTAATGAAAAAATAAAAAATAAAAAGTCGCAACCTCCTATTACATACTAACTACTTGTTTCGGATTTTACTGAGTGTTCACCGTTTACCATTTTATGCAGACAATGCGGTGGTGAATGGTGATTTTGAGGAAGGTCCATGGATGTTCCCAAACATCTCTCTTGGAGTACTGCTTCCGACCAACCTAGACGAAGAAACTTCGTCCCTACCCGGTTGGATTGTCGAATCTAACCGGGCAGTTAGGTACATCGACTCCTACCATTACACAGTCCCACAAGGCAAACGAGCCGTCGAGCTCCTCTCTGGGAAAGAAGGCATCATTTCCCAAATGGTTGAAACTAAGCCAAACAAGCCCTATAAACTGACCTTCTCATTAGGCCATGCTAATGACAAATGCAAGCAGCCTCTTGCTGTCATGGCCTTTGCGGGCGACCAAGCGCAAAATGTCCATTACACTCCTAATTCCAACGGTACATTCCAAATGGCCGATGTGAATTTCACTGCCAAGGCTGAGAGGACTAGGATTGCATTCTACAGTGTGTATTATAACACCAGGACTGATGACATGAGCTCTCTATGTGGGCCAGTTGTCGATGATGTTAGGGTTTGGTTTTCTGGGTCTTGGAGAAATGGGTTGGGAGGGTTGAGGAGGATAGCACTTGGGCTTGCTTTTTGGGTTCTTGTTTCGGTGTTGGTTTAGCGGTAGGGTGTGTTTGTCGGTGCTAATCATATGTAACATTTTGTTTTAGTACGTCTAGCATGGGACTGTTGCGAACAATGGTCCCAGTACTAAGTTGTATGTGGTCCACTTTATATTTTTGCTATAAGAATCATAATTTCTTTTCCTTTACTAAATGCTCGTTACAATGAAGTCGGGTTTTAGCTTCAATGGTAAATTATTTCAGATAATATTTACGTGAAAAAACTACCAATACAATAAAGGCTATCGGTAGTTGAGATTATTTGTGGCACATTAATTAACATTAATGTTGAAGCATAAATCGTACTGGCCTGAAAAAATATTTATAACTCATACAAACAGCAAATGAGAAATAATCGAAATTAAGATTGAAGTTTTTGGGATTTATTCAATTAATAATGCTCTGGTACTTAAATAAATTTTGAGAGGAATTAAAAATATTTGAAACGCGAATAACAGAATTACATAGGGAAGCCTTGAATGTTACGTAGAGTTGTGATTAGTCGGTTGATTTTGTAATTAATAAATAATATATTTTTAGTAAAATATATTATTTAATAATTATTATAATTGCTTATTATTAGAGATAATGATGGCAATTATAGTAATTTAATATTAATAATAATTGTTTATTATTAAGAATATTGACAATTAATTTTCAGAAATAATATTATTGTCCTTCAGGCTTTAACTCGATTAAATAATATATTCAGTTAGTAAATACATTATTTAATATGTGGGTGTCTGTGAGCCGTTAATGTCATTCTCATAGTCAATATGAATATTATGTGAATTATAGGTCATGTAACATTTCCACAATTTTTGAGTGATTTTGAGTTTCACAATCAAATTACTTTAGCGCTAACTCCATGTTGAGGGCTAATTTGTCCAATGAAGTTGTTGGTAGGTGGCTTCCTCAGGGTAGGTTGGTTCAAGCTCAGCTTTGATACTTCTATTTCTTTTGATGGAATTGCCTGGCATGCTTCATCATCCGTGACTTCCTTGGCCTGCCGATAATCTCAAGTGCAAGGTTCCTTGGTTCTACGAATTGTCTAGTTGCGGAAGGCTTGGCTCTTCTTGAAGGTTTGAAAAGCTACTGAGTTTGGCGGTTCTAAGGTCATGGTGGAATGCGACTCAAAGCATATAATTGATATCATCAACGATGTCTTTTCAGTTTACACCACCTTGGAGTTTTATGCAAATCATC
The DNA here is from genome assembly GCA_032719365.1 of Prinsepia uniflora. Taxonomy (NCBI): domain Eukaryota; kingdom Viridiplantae; phylum Streptophyta; class Magnoliopsida; order Rosales; family Rosaceae; genus Prinsepia; species Prinsepia uniflora. Next base: position 81,655,732 of record CM064866.1, on the reverse strand, counting down.
CCCAACAAGAATGGAAAAATAAGTTCAAGTACACCCAATGCTCTCATGTCTTTCGTGAAGCAGATGCCATGGTTGTTATGGGTCATCAAAGTGGAATGACTCAGATATTGCTTCGTTCTCTATTCCTAATAGGGTCTCTAAAGCAATTCAGGTTGATTTTGTAGGTTGTGATTGCTGTAGGGATCGACAATTCTTCGTTCTATTTCCTTCTTAAAAAAGAAAAAAACCAACATCAAAATTAATTGATTGATGGAGTACGTATATGATCATTAGGGAGGTCGATGGATTGGTTGCTAAAACTTAGTGTGGAATTATAAATCACCGGAAAATTGTGAAGCAATCACGTGATCCATAATTCCCAAAATGTTTAATTTGCTCATGGTAATGATATTAACGGCTCACAAATATCTGCACATTAAATAATATATTTTGCTTAAAATATATTATTTAATCGGCTTAAAATCTCTATAATATTAATTGATATTATTCATAATAATAAATCATTAATATTAATATTAAATAATATATTATTTATTAATTACAAATTCAACTGAACAATTAGAAAGTTTCATGACTCACAAAATTTCTCTATAAATAAAGACGATCACTTCACTTTCAAGGTAAGTCGATTTTTCGCTTCGAAGTATTTCTTTTTCCTTTTTTAAAACTAACTTAAGAATCATAGTATTTTTGGTTGAACTACCCCACAAAAATTCAACTTTAATCCCGTTTGTCTCTTTTTGTTTATAGGAATCTTGAAGATTTTTTGCGGCCATTACGATTTCTACTTCAACACTTGCTAACACTAATATTTAATTTTTTCTATATGGAATTTCATAAGGATCGCCAATGAAAAAATAGATTGACAATGCATTGAAGGAAACGCATACAATTCAAATTAATAAACACACATTATTTCCACGTGTGAACATCCATTGATCATTTGATCCACACTAGGACCTAGGGTGGGCATGGGCGAAGCCAAGCAAGGCCCAGTGGGGGTCTGACCGGCTGACCCCCACTCAATTTTTTATATTTTTATTTATTTATTATGTAATTATATAATTTTGTTTTAGATATTTATTATAGAGTAATACATATATTTAGATCTTTTAAATATTATGTATACTTTATTCCCCTCCTAATTTTGTATTCAATTTTTAATTTATTTAAAAATAATAATTTAAATATATAATATTATACTAATTTACCATATATTCATTTAAAATATCTAAATTCTTAACTATTTTTCACCCTTTTGGCCATTTTGTTAATTTTTTTCTTTTCTTTCTTAACTACGATACTCATAAAATGTGTTTATTCCATATTTCCAAATGGTTTAATTTTTAATTTATATTTTCCTACTTATTTTGTTTCATTTATAAATGTTTATAATGATAATGAAACTTATATTCTTAAATTATTGTTTTATTAGACTTAAAACTATGAACATGTGATTCATAGTATTCAGAAAAATATATGATTCATATTATTCATATAAATAAATATAACAAAAAAAAAGGTCGTGAAACGGTTTTTCTTCTTTGAGAAACCACCAAAAAGGTCCTTAAAAGTTATTAGAATGTTAAATTGTGTATAATCATATATGATTGCAAATTTAGGATAACCAATATAAAATATCACCCATTAAGAATATTTTGTAAAAAAAAATAAAAATATTATGCCCCCTTTGACGTTAAATCCTGGCTACACTAGGTGGTCATGGTGCGGTTCGATATAAATATTGACAATATCCAAATCCAAAACGTTAAAATTTCAAAGATTCAATACGGTTTGAATTTTCTAAAATTAAAAATAAAACCGTTACTAATGGTTCGTTTTAGATTGAAACGGTTTGAAACCGTTAAGGAATAAAAAAAACATCAAGGATATAAAAAATAAAAAGGGTACAAAAAAATAGAATAATTAATACTCAAAATTTTATATATTAAGCTTATGGAGGATTGAATTGCAAACATTATTACTATATTAAAATTTATCAAACAAACATTAGTATTTAATAATATTTTATTATACTCTTATATGGGTATACATGTATTTACATGGGTATATCTAGATATATATATATATATATATATTTTGCTTTGTACTAATAATAGTTTTAAAAATTAGTATATTTTTTAACGGTCCGATTTAGATTTAACGAATTTCCAAAATGAAAATCCAAACACAAACCATTATTAACGAAGCGATTTGGATTCTCAAACCGTTTGACTTTTATCCGATTAAATTCAGACGGTTGAACAAATAACGGTTTGAAGCGGATCGGTTAATTATTTTAACGGATTTGTGCTCACCCCTACTAGGACTTATTACCTAACGTCTCAATTGACAAATCATTACACCCTAGACAGGCAAGACAATCTGTTATGATTTCCAAATAAAAAAAGGTTTCCAATTTATATGAAAAGTTTACTCAATTTATTTATATATAATTGTTATTTTTATCAAGTGTATATTTATTATTTAATAACATCGTCTAAAAAGATACACGCATATTTATCCGTTTTGAATCACAATTGAACCAAAAAATGATACTTTTGTTAAATTGAAGAAAATTAATTGACCCAATTCAAAATTACACCAAACCGATGGCATTATTCAATTACAATTTTGATTTTGGTTAAGCGGTCCAAACCGGACAACGCTGCCCACAGTTTGTGTAATTCACCGAAAGAAAATGATAAATAATGGAAAAATGGAAGGGCTGAAATGACCTTACTGTCCTTGGCGATCGTCATGCATAGCACTTGCAATTCTATATAGCGGTGGAAAGGAGAAGACCAAAAATTAGGAGAAGAAAGAGCGGGGGCATGCCGTCGCATTTAAAACCTCTGTAGGTTCTCTCCCCTCCTCTCTCTCTGTCTCCTCCCCTCTTTGTTCTTTCACAAAATGGAAGGCGAGGAGGGGCTCACAGTTTCCGCAGCCGCCGCGACCACCGCCACGGTAGCCACAAGCAGCACCCACTCTCCCCCACCGTCTCCGCCCCACGGTTCTGATGTCTCACCCGTTGGATCCCCTGGTCGCAACTCCTCCGAGATTCAACCACAGCCGTCCGATGATGATCCCGATCAATCGTCTGGAACCGGCGTTCTCTCTGAGGATCTCAAACAAAAAATTATTAAGCAGGCAAGATACTTCTCTTTCTTTCTTTGAGCACGTGGAATGTGGAGACGGACCCTAGGAGCTGTTTTCTTTTAGAAACAATTTTAATTTAAAATTGATATTGATATTTGGATCTTGTATTAGCATGTTTCATTCGGTACGAACCATAAAATCGCACTTGAAAATGTTTGAGTAACCTTAGGATTTCGAAAATATGTCCCAAGTACTTGTGCTGGTCTAACACTTGCCAAAGAAATGCAAAAGATTTTGCATATACAAGTTTGAGTTCCTGCGCCCTTGTGCATTGGATAAGTGAATTTGAATTGAGTACTTATTTGAATTAACTTTTCATAGCCATATTGATAAATAACGCATGTACTATCTCTGTACCCACATTGCTAACTATTAACAGACAACTTTTGCACATACGAAAAAACAAGGAACGGTTTAGAACTTGGGGAAGTTGGGCGGGAGAGCGAATGAGTAGTTTCAGTGTCTTTTCTTTTGAATCAAATTGTTGAGGTTAAAGTTTGAAACGTATCCATAGTTAGATAATTGTTTGAATAAAAGTAAGGGAAAAGAATTATAAAATTTTTGTTATTTACATTTTAAGTCATGCTATAGGCATTTTAAGTTCTCATATCAGATTTTTTTTTTTTTTAATTCTTTGTGGCTTTTCAGGTGGAATATTATTTCAGTGATGAAAACTTGCCCACTGACAGGCATATGTTGAGTTGGGTTAAGAAGAACAAAGAAGGTTTTGGTGAGTGTTTAGCTACTTGTTTTGGTGCAATGTAGTTCACAAGTACGATGTTTTTGAACAGAACTGAAACTTGCATATATTTTCGTCTGACCCGATGGCCTCTCATGATATATAAATATGCTTTTCTTGTCCCCAAATTAATTACCTCTGCTGTGATTGATGAGGACATATACCTTCTTCAAAAGGTGATTGAGCGGATACTGGGAAAAAGAACATTTATGGAAAAATGTGATTATTTTTGTAACTGAATGAAAAGAAATCTTATTTTTCTATGCTATAGCTGCCTCTGAACTTTGTTCACCGTAATTTGAAACCAACTCCATGTAATAGGCTAATAAATTTTGATGGGTAGTCATTGCTCTTTGTCCATTTCTTTTTTCAAGCATCTAGGCTGCTGCATGACTTAAGAATCCGAATGAATGAATTTTAAACAGATTGTTTAGCACTTATGTGGTTATGGGAAGTATTTATGCCAGAAGGGCACGATTCTTGTGCAAATTGAGTCCTATGGCCTTGATAAAGGTCAATATGAAGAAACTCATCCTCAGTCATCCAGAGTAGAATTAGTTTTAGGTAGACTGCTCCGTTTGGCAACCATTCGAATATTTGAATTTATCAAGAGACAAATTGACTTGCAATTTCTTTGGCTTACATCCCACTTGATGTCATGGATGTGGATCTTATCTTATCTGTCCCCAGGTGTTTACTAGTTCTTTTTCTAGTATATTAGTTTTCCGAGTACTTAGGATCCACATTATCAAATATCCGGAACTAGTAGAGTAGAGAAGAAGAAGGTGATGAGTAAAGCAGGTACTTCTGACATGTTTTCTAGCCTCAGTGTTTTCCTGGTGCAGCCAGATATAGCTGTGCCGAGCATCTGAGGTTGGTTTGAATGACTATGCAATTGACCGCTGTCTGATTCCTTCTCTACTTTCTATTGTATAACCAGATTTTAACATTAGAAACTTTTTGCTTCTTTTCTTGTGAATTAATGTCATCTCGGTGATTGCTCCTCTAGGTATAGGAATATGGGGGCTGCTTTCTTTTAGACTTTGATTTATTGTTCCTCAATTTGCATATGTGCGTAAGACCTCTTTTTAACATCACTAGCTGACAACCCATGTGTTGCACTGGCATTTTTTATGATTCGAATTTCTTCATAAGGGCTGTCAAGAATCTATGTTGCAGCAAAAATTTAAAAATTCATTGTTCTCTTTTCTGCTGTCTGGTTATATGTATTTTTGTATCCAACTGTTTGCACCAATTTTTTGTATATTTTTTTTGCAGTTCCTGTTTCGATGATTGCTTCTTTTAGAAAAATGAAAAAGCTCACTCGAAACCATTCGTTAATAGTGGCTGCATTGAGGGAGTCGTCTCTCCTTGTAATATTCTTCTTAATATTCTTCTTTTGCTCCTCTTTTAAAGTTGTAAGGGTCAATGGGGTCATGAGCATGCTAAAAGATGAAAATAAATTTGTCTTCTCACAGGTTGTGAGCTCAAGTGGAAAGAATGTGAAGCGGCTTCATCCTCTTTCATTACCGGAAAATAGGGATCCAAAGGTTTGCTTTGGAATCTTTTTCTTTTATTTTGATGTAATGTTTTTGGAAGACTTTAAGCATCTAATTTGTAATTTGCGCATTATAGTGCACTGTCGTGGTAGAGAATCTACCCATCGATCATTCAGTGGATAACCTTAAGAGAATATTTGGTGAAGCTGGAAAGTATGCTTTATTTTCCTACTTTTCTTCCATGCTGTCCATTACTGTTCTCTTTGATTTGTGATAATAGTGTTCTTTTCAAATCTCCAGGATAAAAGATATATGCATACTTGACCCACATGCTGTAGAAGCGTCAACAAAAGGTGGCAAGGCTGAGAAGTTGATCAGTAATAAGGTATGGTTTCTCATATTCATTTGCGTGTTTGAGCTTTCTAGCTCTCAAATCTGGTGATTAGAGGGCTCTGTTACTGAGATACGCTTTTCATGTTTTGGATGTTTGTGGTTGTTACCGGGGTACGTAATGTGGTTCATGGCTTGTAGGTGATAATAATCAATCGCTCAAGCACAACCGTACCTTGGAATTGCATAAATGCTTATTGATGCATATTAAGATACAGATGCTTATTGATGCATGTCAACATGATAATGCCCTTAAATATATCATTTGATTTTTCTTCTATTTTTTCATTTTCTGTGTCAACAGTCACCTTTTGAGAATGGCAGTGCTCCATAGTGAATTTCTTGAAGAGTAATAGTTATGCGAGTGAAAGATAAGACTTTGGAATGAGAAGTTAACCTGTGTTACAGTTTTTAAGCATGTGATAAGGCTGCTTTTTGATGTGCTTATGCACTTTAGGGTCATTGCTCCAGTTCTTTAGCAAATTTTATAGCACCCCCTTCCAGCACTCCCTGTTTCTGTTGACACTTTAAGCAACAAAGTTGACTAGGTCATGTTTTAAGGAATCAAGCACCCATTCTGGGCTGTTTGGTTGGTGGATTCTTCCACCTGCCAGGATGTTTTGAGTGCAGCCATTTATATTTAGCATACATTAGACATAATAAAGATGGTCACGCTTAACCTAGCATTTTAGGTGAACACGAACAACTGTCTTCCAGAGATTGAGGTTTTCTTTATAAGAAATAATTTATATCGCTTGGTTGCCTTTTGTAATGTGCTGTTCGTTGCTGCAGTTGCATGCCCTTGTGGAGTATGATACTGTGGAGTCTGCTGACACAGCTGTAAGTACCTTGAGCTTTCCATCAATCTGGTCATCATTTTTGTATTGTGCTCTATATGTAGCTTAGATAATCTTATCCTTTGGTAACATTTCCTTTCATGTTGATTTTGGTCAGGTCGCTACTCTAAATAATGAGGGGGACTGGAGGAATGGCATGCGGGTGAAGCTTCTTAAACAAGTGGTAATTGGTCTGAGTTTGTTATTCTGTACTTTTTCATTCATGGCAATGCATTTTATGAATGTTGGCTTTTCTTCAGGGGAAGTTTGGACAGAGAAGACCAGTCTGGAGGGATTTTGATTCCGAGAAGAATAGCGGTAGCCGAACCTCTAATCAAACAGGAGATGAGGAGAATCATAATGTGAGTGAGCGAGTGCCCAAGGAGAATCAGAAGGATACACAGACACCTGATGAAGAGGTAAGTCTGTCATTTTACATGTCATTCTTGACTGAATTGCAGACACATGGTTTTAGCCTTATGTTGCTTCTGGGATTCCAGGATGGAGAACATGTGCCCAAGGAGAAAAATGGGCACAGAGGTCGAAATCGAGGACAATCAGGAAGGCAGAAGTACCGTACCACCAATGGGTTCGGTATGTTAATGAATCTGTTCCTTTCGTTTATAGACTCCACCATGGTCTATCCAAACCTAAATGCTTGATATGGTGGTCGTCCCCAGGTCACGGAAGTTCTTCAGCTAATCATAACCATGGAATTGAACCTTCGAAGCCACCGCCTGGACCAAGAATGCCTGATGGAACCCGGGGGTTCACAATGGGGCGGGGTCGGACTCTGGGCTCTATCCAGAGTTAGCAGCAAGTGAACACCAGTTTGAAAATAGTGATTTTGTGTTTCATGACAGTTTTTCCATGTTTTCTATTGAGATCTGGTCATCCATGGTGTGTGACTGTGTACTACTGTAGTACTCGAAACTGGCGGAGTGTGGATCGTGTGAATATTCATCAATCGCTATCCGAATTCTGTTGAATTTTTTGTGACTTTGTGAATGAATGTTAGTGTATCTGTAAAGTGGGTCAAATGCATAGTTGCATACCCATATGTCAAATTGCCTCTTACTGTCTTACTACCTTCGAACTTTCCAAAATCGTAAAACAAGCAAATAAAAACTAGATTAAAGAATCTTTCACGTGTCATGTTTGATTCGAACGTTTTCCCAATCTCGGTAAGCGGTAAATTGGATAAACTAGAAAATTAACACTACGAAGCTTTGGGATTGACGAAACATTTCCCGCACTCGCTCTTAAGTGCCACCTGCCCTGCTGGCCCACGTCAAATGCCAAACCCGATATGTCTCTTTAGTCGCTTACGCTCCATTTGGCGCGTGAAAGCACTCAACTCAAATTAAAAACAGAAAAAACGGTGCGAGAATTTCAAAGTTCTCTATTTTCGGTTTTGCTTTCCCTCTCCGGCCTCCGCCGGTATATAATGCCTCGAGATCGAATATCCCCTTCGTGTCCCTCCAATTTCTAATGGCCTTACCAAACTCTTCAAGATCTGAACTATCTCTCTTCATATTCTCGTCCTCACCACTACCTTCATCGCCGTCGTCGTCTTCTTCAAATTCTTCTTGTTCAGAGCAATGACATCGCGTTCTCTTGCTCTCCGCCTTCTCTCCCCTCTCCAACCTTCTCGTGCGCACAACTACTCATCGCTGCCTACGGTCGCTCGCCTTCGATCCGTTTCCGCCTCTTCGCTCGAAATTCGCGGTATCCGTTGCGATCTTCTGGTTGGTTTGATTGCGCTGATTCATTTCTTTTTTTTGTTTTATTTGGTTCCATTTTTTTTTTCCGTTTGGTTGCTGGGAAAGTCAACTACGAGCAATTTTCTTATACGAATTGTAGGTTCACGTTACAGCTGCTCATTTAATGGCTTTGTTCTTGTAGTTGATTGGACTGAATCGCCGAAGACATGGACGCTGCTTTTGTTATAGTCCTGTTGATTTCGGGGGCTTTGATGCGGTAATTTCTAAAATATTTTTTTTATAGCTGTACTAACTAGCAGTTTTGACTCTTTCAGTTTTTATTTTCTATCACGCTTGTTAAATTTGGCTTTAGCATTTGCTAGATTTTGATTGTGTTTTGATAATTTACTGGTTACTGTCATACTGAATTTACATTTGGAATTAACTGTCAAGTCTCTTTGTTTTGGAGGCTTAATGAATGATTTCTCTATTTTAATAGAGGCATTCCTTGGCTAAATCTATACAAAAGATGCCAAGTCACTAGGACCACACACACTTACAAGTCCACAGAGAGCTGGGTGTTAAATTTGGATGAAAATGGAAACCATTATTGTGATTGTAAACTTCATCTCAGTTGGACTACTGTCGCATTAAATTTTTCAGGAACAGTTCCATTATACTCAAACATCTAAAATTGATCTGCAGGAGCCGGTTGATGTAACACCACTTGATGATTGGGGTGAACCTGAAGAGTCTACAGGGTTCATGATTTATTCTAGCGGTGGTGAAGACAGTGATGGAGAATTTGTAGTGAGTCCCGTGGCCGATATTGATTTGCCTGCCATCACTGTATCAACCGATGAGGCTCTAACTGTAACTGCTCATCGGCTTGCTATGCTTGGGAATCAGCGAAAGAAGCACAGGCAAGCATGTAACCTTGGACATTGGCCTTTTTTTTTTATTCTAGTTCATAATATTGATCATTGTTATTGGACTTCCGTATTTTATGAAAAACAAGCAGAGAATAAAAACCTAGGCTTGGTTTTAGAAAAATTCTATGGTGTATTTGTTGTTTATGTCCTTTGTTTTTAATATGTAATATGTGTTTGCGTTTAACTTTTTTTTGTCTGTGTTTAAATATGTAAAGTTGTTAGAAATTAGTAATCCTCGGGAATGAGACCCAAAGTTTCGTATGTTTTTTTTTCGGGTACAGTCTGAAGTCACTATTCTTTGATTGGATGCGAGTTTACTATTGAGGTGTCTGCAGCTTCCTTAGTTTAATGATGTTATTTTGCCCCCTACATTTTCAGAATCAGACATGGTGTACTACTCAATATGGGGCTGATAATGTTCTTAGTGGTGGTACTTCTATACGTGGATTGGTGTGCATGGCGGATTGTTAGATTACCTCTGGCACCATTTCACTTGACCTGCCCCTTTTTCATATCAGCCGCTTTAGCTGCCTCCGCTGGATACGTTTGTGTCCCATTTCTCTATGTTATGAAGATCCGTCAAATTATCAAAAAAGAAGGTCCTGCAAGGCACTCCTTAAAAAAAAGAACTCCCACGATGGGTGGACTATTTTTTATACCAATTGGTGTTATTGTTGCAAAATTCATTGCCGGATTTTCTTCTGTTGAAGTTTCTGTAGCAGCTGCAGCAACTCTTGCATTTGCTGCGATTGGGTTACTTGATGATACATTAAGTCTCGTCAAGAATCAGAACCAGGGCTTATCTGCATGGACAAAAATTATTCTGGAGGTGTTTTTTTCATTGCATTTTCTTTCTCAAGCTTTATATGCTGAGAGCTGTTTGATCTATGAGTGAATTTTGAGTTCTATCAAAATTTTGAGCAATTGTTATGTTATGCCATTTTTACAGGTAGCCGTTGGAATCTGGTTTTCGTATTGGTTGCACACAACAAATATAGCATCACCCTATGGCATGTATAGCTTCTTCTAACTATTTTTCTGATGGTAACTCACATTTCTATTCTTATGATGTCAAGTTTAGAAGAAAATACAACTTCTGTTTGGTGTTGACTATCAGTCTGGCAAAATGGGCAATACTTTTGGGGATCATAGTACCTGGGATATATATTTATTTATATTTACACATATACACACATTTTTGTTGTTCTGTCCCCCCACTAAGAAAGGGCAAATCATTTTGACATATAGGTTTTGTGATCATATATTACTTTGATTTTTGGTGGGATATGTAGTTTTTGGATGGTTGTTGCAAACGCTGCTTTTTCTATTTAATAAAGTCTTCAAAGATGGTACTTTTGCTCAAGCGGATCCTCTGTTTCGCTATGCAGGAAAATGTTGGTTCCTCTGCCTGCATTGGGCCTTGTATTCCTGGGAAAATGTTATCTATTGTTGGCTTCATTCTGTTTTGTTTCTATGGGAAATGGGGTGAACTTAACAGATGGTCTTGATGGGCTGGCTGGAGGGACTGCTGCATTGGCTTATATCGGAATGTCGATCGCAGTGCTTCCAATCTGTTCTGGTGAGTGTAGTTGTCATTATGATACAAATCAAAGATGATTATCTCCTTTCAGAATTCAATGATTGATTTTTGTTTGTGATGTCAGTTATTTGATGCATTAGACTGTGACCAACTGTTATATAAATTCACTTTAGTTTTGTGGATTGATTCTTGATTTCTAGCCCGGGTATTTATGTCAGCATATACAAGCTTTCCCTTTTACTAGAAACTCAGGGTTGTCAACGATTAAGAAATGGACTTATCTTTTCGGCATAATTCTTGACTACTAAATGTTGAATACCATATAAAACAGACCTTGCTATATTTGGAGCATCAATGGCAGGAGCTTGTGTTGGTTTTCTTTTGCACAACCGATACAAGGCATCTGTATTCATGGGTGATACTGGATCCTTGGCACTAGGTGGAGGCTTAGCTGCAATGGCTTGTTGCACCGGGATGTTCTTTCCGTTATTTGTTTCATCTGGAATCTTTGTCATGGAAGCCTTATCAGTTGTTCTGCAGGTTTGTTACCAATTACCAATTTACCATTCATCTTTTAACGTGCAGTATGTTTCTGTGTCTGTAGGATTTCTCTGTACCCATTTTAATGCACTTTTTTAGGTATTGTACTTCAAGACAACCAAACGCTGGCGTGGAGCCGGTCGTCGTCTCTTCCGCATGGCACCCTTTCACCATCACCTTGAATTATGTGGATGGAAAGAACCAGTCATTGTTGCTGGTGCTTATGTCATATCGTCTACGTTGGCGTTATTTGCAGGTTATGTGGGTCTGATTTCTGCATAGCAGTTCGAAGATGACTCTTCCTCAATACCATTTTTCGTAGTTAGGATCTCCCTAAAATGATTTCTTATATATGTTCTCTATTTATTCTGTATGGTTTATTATGTGAGTGAATGTACAAGTCAAAACCAGTTGTGTATTTGTGAATTTGCTTATAATGCACAATGTAAGAGAACATTCCTGAGTACGTTTAGATGAAATTTTTTTAGTTGGATGAAAATTTATAAAATTTCATAATTTGAAATTCTAGGCGCCAACCCAAAGCGAAAATTCAAACTTCGCCTGAACAATAAATCAAGATTAAAATTTGAAGGTTCCTCAGCAAAGTTTTGTGAGTATTAACCACGTGAAAGGGGAGCTATTTTATTTTTTTATTTAATGACTTAAATACTTTTTTATAATTTACAATTTTATAACAAGTCTCGGTATGTCTTCATATTTATCTTTAATAAATGGTATAACATGAAAATTATTTATTTGAAGCTTATACCATCAAACCCACCCACTTAGCCTAATAAAAATAGAGAAATAAAGATAAAATATTTACATATTTTTTTATCCATGTTAATAATATTTCACAAAACATAGTAATCATCTTTAAGGGAAGAAAAAAATCAAAACAATATTTTTAAGTAGAAAATCCTAAAGGTGGGATGAACAATGGCAGGATGTTGAGTTTCGTCTGAGCTGGAGGGTATTACTGTAAATTAAAAAAATCATCTTTATAAACAAATAAATAATAAAAACCGAGGGTATTACTGTAAATTCAAAATCTTCAGTCTCATCGCACAAAACCCTAATTTCTTTTCTGATATAAAACCGAAGCAACCGCACAAACTTCAGTCCTCCGCACAAGGTTTTACAGCTGACAAAAGCACCAGCAGCCTTAAGCCTAGCTCCCAATCTCACCACTTCAAAGCCATGGTGAGTAAATCTAAAATCTAATCTGTGCTTTGTCAAGGAGTTCTTCTCTGATTAGTATATCTGTATATAAAATTCATTTTGTGAGATTTCCCTGTGTGTATGAAACCGCAAAGTTCCATCCTTCTGTTTCTATATGTCAGATCAAGAAGGGTCTCTATTGTTTTTTATTTTTTGGCTGGTTAAATTTAAGCTTTGAGTATCCTTTCAAATGCATCGCTTGTGAAAACTCTGCAAATTAGAAGTTTATTCCGGTTTTGTTATTTTTGTGAATAATTTGATTATCGGAACAAAGTATGTGAGATTATTCTCAGGGTCATATACCCAATTAGTGAATATGTTAAAGATAATGTGGCATTATCTTTTGTAAGTGTCAGATTTCTTTTTTACTTGATTTGATTTTGGTTTGCATCTTCAAATTGAATCGTAGTTATGTAGTTTATTCTCTAACGGGTGGACTTTAGATGACATATGTTAGTCTAGGGTGTTCAATTTTTTTTCTGAGAAATTGTTGTTTATTTAGATTTCGCCAGTAACAAACTAAGATGTTGATGCATATTCTGGTTCTTAGTGAAAAAATTCATTTGTTATCAGTATAAAAAATTTAATCAAGACCCATGTACAGAGTTTGTCTATTTCAGTTTGAGAACGATGTCTGTTGCTGGTGAACTTCTTTAAATCGTGATACATAGGCCCAAAGGACATAGATTGCAGTGGGTTAAATGGTTTGTTGGAAGTGAATGGACCCCTTCATTCTTTTGACCTGTTGATTCTCATAGCATTGTATATTTATAATCATATGTCTTTGCTCCTGTGCGTATTATTGTTGCATTGCATATACTTAGATAGAAGTAGTTTTTCTTGATATTTGACGTTTTTATCATTTGATTTGTTCTACTACAGTCAAAGAGAAGGGTTAGGGAACCAAAGGAAGAAAATGTTACACTTGGTCCTACGCTGAAAGATGGAGAGCATGCCTTTGGTGTTGCACACATTTTTGCCTCATTTAATGACACATTCATTGTAAGTTAACATACCTTTGTGTAGGTATTGTATGTGAGATTTATTGGATGTTTCTTTCTGGTTGTAATATTGATTTCTTGTTTGAGTTTCAGCATGTGACTGATCTCTCAGGAAGAGAAACCTTGGTGCGCATTACTGGTAAGAAATATTGGTTTTTTAAGATTTAGGTCTGCTAAATATGCTCGTTTTTGTGAGACTTCAAGTGCTCATATTTGGGTGGGGTGTTATTACTTTTATGACGTATATGAAGTTTGGTTTCGTAGTTTTCATTACACAAAAAGTGTACTATGCTTGACTTCTGAACTGGATTCCCTAATCCCTCGTTAAATTTGAATAATTTGTTAAACAATTGCTGGATGTTGAGTTTCGTCTAATGAAGTCTGCTTACTCTAAATGCAGGTGGGATGAAGGTGAAAGCTGATAGAGATGAGTCTTCACCCTATGCAGCTATGCTTGCAGCACAGGATGTTGCAACAAGATGCAAGGTCTTGGTCTATTTTCAATCTAATTTTTCTTGCCATCTTGATCTATATTTTTTGGGTTGAAATAACTTAATTAAAATTCATGTGAAAGGATTCTTTTAAGTCTTTATTTTGAAACTTGGATATTATGCCCATTATCATAACAGTGCCGGCATTGTTATTTATTATTATGGTATTTTCCTCCTTTGGTTTATTCATTACTTACTTTTTATAAAGCAGGAGTTGGGCATCACTGCCCTTCATATTAAGCTCCGCGCCACTGGTGGGAACAAGACCAAAACCCCTGGTCCAGGTGCTCAGTCTGCCCTCCGTGCTCTTGCTCGTTCTGGAATGAAAATTGGGCGTATAGGTATTCACCTTTTTCCTCTTGGAGAAATCTTCCTGTAGAGTAATACTACTAGTGTGTAGAAATCTGCCATGCAGATTCTTGATTGCTTAATTTATAGCCGGATTGTTGCTTAGTATTTTAGTGCATCATGTTCTTTTCTGAAATCAGTTTGTCAATAGTAATAACCTAAACAAAAAAAAAAATACTGAAAAAATGTTTATGTTCACCGTAACTGTATTAAGATTCCACTGATGTTAGCGACATAGTCTATATTCATTCATTGTTATTTTGCAATTGGTCCATTCTAATTTGTATGTGTATCAACGATTTGACTTTCCGTTGATTTCTCTTTCAGAGGATGTTACACCAATTCCATCCGATAGCACCCGTAGAAAGGGTGGTCGTAGAGGAAGGAGGCTGTAAGCTTGCTCTTTTTATCCCGCCAGAGAGCCAGAACTCTCTGGCATGGGGGTTGCTGTGCGTCTGAGTTGGAATACAGGACCCTGAAACTAGGCGCTATTTATTTAAGTTTTGAGGTTGTAGCATTTGACTATGCTTTGCTGAAGATTATATTTTCAATTAATTTAGAAAGAGTTGTGGGACTCGTTAAATTTTGTTTTGTTATCCATACCCTCTTTTGATGTGGTCTGCATTGTGCTATCTTCTACTATCATTTACTTGGCACAGAAATCACACAATTGAATTTGGTCTTTAGCTTTCATGCAAGCCATTTGGCTATTCTCCGTGACTTCAAGAATTGCTTCATGAGGTTTTTAAGTTTGACTGTTCACCGTTTCAGAAAGAAAAAAATATTCAATCTTTAATCTCAAATGTTCGGGAGTATTTTGTTGACCAGGGCATTATTTTTAACTTCACTTATTCCGCCGGTGAACACCCAACGCGAGCGGTTTATCTCTTCCCCGCCAGATTTCTCACCGGTGGCGCGTGGTGGACAAAAAGCTCTCTTTACCTCTTTTTATTCTTATTCGGTAAGATTTGGGCCAAAGCCCAAAAGAACAACTGACGTCGCCTTTATTATTATTATTTTTTTTTTTTTGAGAAGCAATCAGTATCATTCAAAATAAATTGGGAATTTTTTTAATATTAATATAGAAAAAATAATATTTTCTTTTTTTTATAATTAATTCATTTATATATTAATTAAAATTATTAACTATATTTAATTTACAGGACATATAGCAAGCTCTTAGGTCGGTGATAAACGTCACCACTACCTTTTAGTGGCGAGCAAAATCGGCCTCAGTGAGTAAATACTCCCAAATAAATGCTACCAAACATCGGAGTAAATAAATCGCATAATTTCAAAATTTATGCGGACAATAAATGAATTATAAATAAATGCTGCTTACCCTCCCTCCTAGCCTAGGGCCCAGCAGGGCAGAGGTGGTTGTGGGCTGGGCACTCTCATTCACCATTCCTTTCCTTCGCAAGGACAGAACGCGTCTTTAGGCTTTTGGGTTTTGAAATTTGCCTTTTATCAAATCTTAATAATCTTAATTTATAGAGATTCATTGATAATATTTAAATTTAAATCGTTAATTTTTAATAATTTAATATAATTTGAATTTTTTTAAATCATAAATAAAATCGTTCTAACACAAATTATTACTAACGATTCGGTTTTGATTGAAACCATTTGAAACCATTTATCCATTAAAAAAAACACAAACTAGTAATGATACGAACCGTTTAAAACCATTTGAAACCATTTAATAATTTGATATAGTTTGAATTTTTAACCACTTAATAATCTTTTATTATATTCTTATCTGAGTGTATATATAATTATCTTAGTAAATTTGAGTTTTATTTTAAAAATCTTTTTTACTTTATATTAATAATTTATTTAAAAATCAATATATTCTTTAATGGATTTCCGAAATGAAAATTTAAATTCAAATCGTTACTAACGAGTAGTTTGGATTCTCAAATCATTTGACTTTTATCCGATCAAATCTAAATTATTTGATAAATAATGATTTGAAGCAGATCGGTTAACGATTTTAACGGATTCGTATCCAAACCAATTCATTTGTACACCTATTTAATACAAGTTATAAAATTGTCACGGCAATCATAATCGCATATTTCTAGACCATTCCATATATCCACTAGCGGATCCATCAAGGGGCAAAGGGGGTCAATTGACCCCCTCAATTTTTTGAGTTCTCGATTAAAGTACTCATCTTGACCCCTTTGGACATAAAAAACTTACACTTTAATTATTGGCTATTGTCTTTTTTAAGTATGATTATTCAATCTAAAAAATAATCTTGATCTATGCAAACGTAGAAAATTTTCCCCTCAAACTCTAGCTCTAGCATTCTTCTTATGATGATGTTGTCACTGTTCTTAAACTTCTTTACTTCTAGACAGCGTACGCTGTTTTAATCTTATTTTATTTTTTATTTCATTTTTTATACACTAACTAAACCTAATTTAGGTAAGACGTTATAAAATAAGATTTGTGTTTTATTCCTTTCCCAATTATAATAGCACCAAACTAATCCCTAATATATATTGTTCCACCCAATCTCAATCTCAATTCATACAAAATATTTGAATTTAAAGTATGTTCACAAATCAAATTATTTCAAAACTTTCAATATTTTGAATATTTTGTAAACAATTTGGTTTGATTAATTGTTAAAAAACTTTTGTTTTGACTATCATTTTTTATTGATTTGTTGCCCTACTTGTTTTTCATTTTTAATTATTGCTTAGAGTTTTTTTATATAAGATATTAATGGAGCGAGAACAAATTTATACATATAGACTATTGAGTGTCAACTGTATTCTTTATGAGATTGAACTTGAAATCTCACTGCATAATAGGGTGTGTATGAGTATCATTATTCTAATTGTACTAGTTGTTATTCCTAATAGAGTGCATTTTATTCAAATAATAAAAAAAGTTTATCCGTTTTATATCAAACAATTTGAATATAATGTGATATTTTAAAGTATATGTAACTATTCATATTGTACATATAATTTACATATTGACCCTCTCGATAAAATTTTCTGGATCCGCCACGGCATATATGAATCTATGTACATCACCTTATTTTTATAAAGGTCCTACGTACGCAATGCAGTGATGAGGTAAACTTGAATTCTGATAGGACGTGGTCAATTATAATTACTATTATTTCAATAATATTCTTACTCATCATGCAGTAAAAAATAACAAGTCTTAACTTCAAATTCGTTAGTCAATATATACGCCAAAAGTAACGTGAAATCCCAAATTCATAATCAAAATTGTCAGCTTTTCATTTTTTTGAGAAACTTCGATTCTATTTTTGAATTGAAGACGGATTTGAAAATAAAAGTCTTATAAGAGCAGCCCCCAATGTAGAAGGAACCAAATTAAATCTTGAATTTAGCTGCTACGATGAACAAGAGCAAACCGAGAGGAATTGATTCTCAACTCAGAAAGGAAGAAAGCTAGTCGTAGCCGACTTGCCGTTGCGACCAAAATACTAGAAAATCAAAAGGTCTCTGAATATCATCAGCTTTTGTGTTTAAGTTTGACTCATCTATCAATAAATTCGTATAAATTTTTTCTCCCTCTTTTTCTGATTTGAAGTAAATGTGCAGTGCATTTTGGGAAAGTCACTTTTTCTCGTGGATGGGAAACGAGTCAAAAGACAGTTGCCTTTTTTAATTTCCCACGGCGTTTCGTTTGTCGCCTTTTCCCAACTTCCCCTGTTACTGCAAGCCCTTTCTCGTTATTTTATACAGACCGAGTTCTCTCCCTGCATATCCAATCACCCTTCCTCTTTCTTCCAAATCTATTCCTTAATGGCTTAATCCTTTCCATAATTTCTTTCTTTTTCTCGTTATGAAAGTAAACTTATATTTTACTCATTTTTAATAAATAAAGTTTTTTAAAAAATTAACTTATGACAAACTTTACTTAATATATTGAAAGAATAATAATAGAAAACCACCGTTGTGACACTCTCATTTTAATTTGATCTAATCTTGTATTTTATTACAATATTTTTTTGATAAAAGGTACGAATAATTTATTGAAGTGTAAAAATCACATAGAGCTTAACGATGTAAGAAATATGACCTCATTAAATGAAAAAAAAGTGTCGTATACAAAATTATTAATTCAAAAAATCCTCAACGAGTACATCAATAATCATATCAGGGGATTCACTCAAGTCATAAGACCTCAAGAAATATGACCTCATTAAAGGAAAAAAAGGTATGTCGTACACGAAACTACTAATTCAAAAAAATTTCAACGACTACATCAACAATCATATCAGGTAGTCAATGCCGGTCCAAACGTACAGGGGCCTAGGGCAAGAGTAAAAAATGGGCCTTAATTTATATACTTAATTATTAAAAATAAAAAAAATTATGAGTACATATCAACCAAATTGTTAAACAACTTCTTTTCGACTTAATTATCTTCCTTAAAATGTAGGCATCAATTTACTTCCATGGATCCAGAGTAGCTTGTATTGCACAAGCACCAAGCACACTTATAAGAATTGCAGCATCAAGAATTATTGGTTCATTTTCCCTTAATTCACGTAAGAGTTCAAATACAGTTTTGCATTTATGTGATTTGATATTCAGAAAACAAAGCTACTCATATAACAGTAATCTTTTCAGTCAACGAATCAAAAAGCCTATGTGCTTTGACTAGATTACCAATCTGAACGAAATTTTAGTTCCCTCATTTTCTCTTCCGTAGGTGATCGAGTGAAGAAAGGAATACCCCAATTAATTAATAGAAATTTGACCAAAAAACTCATAATTTGGAAAGGAAAAAAATCAGAAATTCATCGGACCGCATGTGAAAGATCAAAGGAAATCAAAGGACGAAAAGGAAAAATAAAACTTAACTATAGAGTCTGAAACTTGAACCGGAGTGAGACACAAGTCAGAACAATAGTGAAAGACTACGAAGTAGAAATCGATTGAAACATTAATGGATTGAAACACAAATTGATTGAAACATTGGACTTCATGCCACCATTATGGAAGAAATCGGATTGAGAGGGCCCTTTATTGAACCGCAGTCGACATTCCACATCTCAAATTTGATATGTTCTCATTCTTCTTCTCTTTATTCTTTTTTTCAATAAAATTGTGAAAAATTTAAACCCTTTATTTTTTTAATATAAAAAAAAATTGAAAATTTTGGGCCCTCCATTATTTTGGGCCCAGGGCTTACGCCCCTCTTGCCCCCTATAATGGCCGGCCCTGCAGGTAGTTCACTTAAATCATAAGACCTTAAGAAATATGGCCTCATTAAATGAAAAAAAAAAAATGTCGTATACGAAATTACTAATTCAAAAAGTCCTCAACGAGTACATCAACAATCATATAAGGGGGTTCACTCAAGTCATACGATCTCAATAAATATGACCTCATGAACTGAAAAAAAAGTATGCCGTATACGAAATTACTAATTCAAAAAATCCTCAACAATTACATCAACAATCATATCAGGGGTTCACGGACTCCCAATTTCGCTAGCTAATAGATCTGCCATTGAATTAGCCTCCCGCTTGGCGAAAACAAACTGGATCGCACCCATGTCATCAGCTATATGGCGCACGTCAACGAGAACATGGCTCACCTCCGAGCAATCTTCGCGGCGCTGTGACAAAGCAACTATAACTATGGAGGAGTCTCCCTCAATCACGACGGACAGAGAGCCCCAATTGGGCAGCCAGTTGAATGCCCCGTCTAGTAGTTGCTACCTCGGCGTGGAGGGCAGATAAGGAACTCGCGACCTACCTAACACCTGTAGCCATAAACAGCCCCTGTCGATCTCGAATCTCAATTTCAAAGCCTCCATCACGATCAGGCCCCGCATAGGCACCATCAATGTTGCATTATTACGAAGTTTTTTATATCATAAATGACGAGACCTTTTTTTTTTAAGAATTATACAAATACTAGTCCTACAAACACACATAGCCATCACGTACACATGATTATGGATTTATTACGTATTATACACATGATTATGGATTCTTTACGTATTATAGGTAATTCTGATCATATGAGTATATTGAATGAACAATTGATTGGTTGGTAATGAATAATTAAGACTTTGGTCTAAAGTGATTAAAGGCAAACCGATCCACTAGTAACCTTCCACAGCTACCCAGGCACCCAGCTGGACCTCAGCCCCACTCACTGCCGTCGGTACCTACCTATTTATGCACGTTCTCTACTCACACTACCACCTTAAAAACCCCTCTTATTACCATAATAACTACTATCTCTCTCTCTCTACTTAAAAACTGTACCCACAACAAAATTCTGTCTCTCCACAATGACGTGGCTGCTCCTCCCACTCGCTCCTTATCTAATCTCCTTCCTCATCTTCCTCCTCCTCCTCGAACAGATATCATACCTCAGGAAGAAGCGCACCACTCCGGGGCCATTCCTCGTCGCTCCCTTCCTCGGCAACGCCATCTCATTGGTCCGAAACCCGGTTCGGTTCTGGGATCACCAATCAGCTCTCGCCAAGTCATCCCACCACGGATTCTCCGCTAACTACCTCTTCGGAAAATTTATCCTATTTATCCGCGACACCCACCTCTCCCACAAAGTCTTCGCCAATGTCCGCCCCGACGCCTTCCAGCTTGTAGGCCACCCCTTCGGAAAAAAGCTATTCGGCGACCACAACCTCATTTACATGACCGGCCAGGAACACAAGGACCTACGACGTCGTATCGCCCCCAATTTCACCCCTAAAGCACTCGCCACTTACACTGCCCTCCAGCAGGTCATTATCCTCCAACATTTGAAATACTGGATCCAAATCTCCTCGCGGGCCGGCCCCAACCCGCTCACCCTCAGATTTCTCGTCCGGGACATGAATTTAGAGACTTCTCAGACTGTGTTCGTTGGGCCCTACCTGGACCCGGAGGCCCGCGAGCGGTTCAAATCCGATTACAATTTTTTCAACGTCGGACTGATGAAGCTCCCCGTTGACTTCCCTGGTACGGCGTTTCGAAACGCGAGGCTCGCGGTGAGCCGCCTGGTCAAAACACTGGCCGGATGCGCCAAACAAAGCAGGGCGAAAATGGAAAAGGAAAATGATGATGATATCGAGCCTACGTGCCTTATCGATTTTTGGATGCTTGAAACGGTTCAGGAGCTCCGAAACGCGGCTCAAGCCGGTTTGGCCGAGCCTGCTCACATCAGCGAACTCGAGATCGGCGCGCACTTATTCGACTTCCTCTTCGCGGCTCAGGATGCTTCGACGTCGTCGTTGCTTTGGGCGGTGACGCTGTTGGACTCGCACCCGGACGTCTTGGCTAAAGTTCGGAAGGAAGTGGCCGGAATATGGTCTCCGGATTCGGACTCTCAGATCACGGCGGAGCAGCTCTCGCAGTTACGATACACGCACGCAGTGGCGCGTGAGGTCGTGAGGTACAGAGCACCTGCAACCATGGTTCCGCACATCGCCGCCGTTGACTTTCCGTTGATTGAGACGTACACCATCCCGAAAGGTACCATTGTGTTCCCCTCGGCGTACGAGTCGTGTTTTCAGGGGTTCAACGATGCCGAACGATTTGATCCGGACCGGTTTTCAGACGAGAGACAAGAGGACCGGGTGTACAAACGGAATTACCTGGCGTTTGGGGCCGGTGCCCACCAGTGCGTGGGGCAGCGGTACGCTTTAAACCACCTAGTCCTCTTCATCGCCATGTTCTGTACATTGATTGACTTCAAAAGGCACCGCACCGTCGGCTGTGATGACATCGAGTTTGTACCCACCATCTGCCCCAAGGACGATTGCCGGGTTTTTATTTCCCCGCGGTGCACCCGATTCCCAACCCTTGCTTCGCCGTGAACTAGAAGATCGGAAATCCTCTCGTTGCCGCGCAGTTAATTAAATTTTACATCAATCTGGATTCTGGCGGGTATGGTAATCGGTCAAACAAGCGTTTGACGTGTCAATAGTTTGGATGCTTTTTTTTTTTTTTTTTTTTGGAGATATCGAATGTTGGAATGAAGGGCTAGGATTCTTTGGAAAATTGTTTTGTTGGGTGATTATGATTATGGCTGATAATTGGATGTTGCGGAGATTTAAGTATTAAGAAGATAATCAGTTTAGTTTTAATTTTTATTTTTATTTTATGGATATGAAATTATGAATTCTGATAAGCTGGATGTCCATCAATAATCCATGCATGTGTAGTTGAGTTGGCAGAAGCAGAAGACAAACTCGACAGGCTTGTCCCACTCCCAACTCTGCCACCACTTGAATTTTGAATAATGAATTGACGATAAATTGTTCGGGAGAATGTTGCTGGTTTACAACGATCTATAATTTTAAATTAAAAGGTCATAATTACGGGAATGGCTACCGTAGATCGTGGCACTACGTATACCGTACTTTTTTAATATAATATAATAAAAAATAATAGGAAAAAAATATCTTTTTATTTTCTAACCCTTAGATTTTGATCCAACGCATCCCACACCACACTTAGTACGATAGGGTGTTATAGAATTTTCGCATAATTACAATAAATATGCGGGTTCTAACACAATGTCGTATTAAATATTTCATTATTTTTTAATACAATATAATAAAAAGTAACAAATCCGATAAATTTTAATTTAGGAGATTTAACGATCCGGCATAAGTACTTATTAAAATTCTTGAAAAAGGTCAAAAGGATGCTTGGGCGTCCAATCGGTGAATTATGGCGGCACGGTGGTCGGTGGAGGTGGATTAGTATTGTTTTCATCTACATGTCGCAATATGTGGAGCCCAATGTCAATCATTCCAAGTCCTCGATGAATTTGAAGAACAAAATTCCCTTCCGCTTTTGATTGCCATGTAAACAGTCAACTTTTGTTGAGACGATAGTGATATATATTCAACGTTAGCGTAATTGGATAAGAAATGAATGACGAACTTCTTTAAAAAAAAAATTATTAAAATTTTTAATGTTATATAGTTTTGGGTTTTTTATTTTCATAATATGTATAATTAGCAATTGTTAATAAGAGTAAACGTCATTAAAGGTGTAATAACAAACAAATAAAGTTATAATCTCTATTTTTCATGATCCATGAACATTTGCTTCCTCTTTCACTTGAATTAAGAAACCCAATTAACTTCCAGGTACGTATTCTTTGGACCTTTCATCCGTTTAGAAGTGAATTTGAACCAGTAACATAAGGATTTTCAGTCCTTTGCTCTAACCAGGTGAGCTACCTATACCACTTTCTTAAAGTCCAAGCCATTGGTTTTTAGCTTTTAACTGGTATTGGTGATTGGCCTTTCTTGATTTTTATAGTGTTAGTCTCATTAGCTCAAGAAGAATTTATTGTGCTGTTTTCTTTCAGAATAGTAAGACTTGGCTTTTGATTTGAAGATTGAATCAGTGGTCAGCCTATGCTTGAACGACGACAATCCAAGAAGAAACCTCCGACTCCGAAATGGTTGACTTTATAGATTAGTGAACAAGCTAAAAAAAATAGAGAAAGAAAACCAAGTCAATATGATACGGGTCAACCCCTTCTTCTTGTGCCAAAGATCTTATTCGAAATTGGAGTTACATCTCTTTCCTATTCAATTCTTATGTATTTTCAGAATCTGTTTCACTTTTATATGACGGACTCAAGAGCAACAGGTGGATTTCGAGCCAAAAAACTTACGATTCCTTAAAATTCGTGAAAATATAATAAATTTTTTTGAGTAAAATATTCAGGGTTTATGTTTTAAATATTTGATATTAACTAATGAGCAAGTGTTGTGATTTTAACAAACTGAAAATGATATTTTGAGATATTGCATACACAAAACCCAGAAAAAATTGCAGAAGATGCGTAGGTGGACCCTAAAGGCCTAAAGTGGATTCGGATTAGTTATTATCAAAAGGTAAATATTGTTGTCGCAACATCATTGGCAACATTGACGCATGTTTGTATTTTTGCCCAACATTATGTTTGTGTTCAAATTTTCCACGTCCACCATGTTGCTGTCTGTTTTATTGTTTGGTAAAACTTTTTTTTAAAATTTTGTTTTAATTAACGTGACTGTACATAGTATTCCAATTAAAAATGTGACGTCTATGATCATGTGGCATGTTTAATGTGCTCGTCTAACAAAGGAAAGTGTATTTTTCCTTTGTCTTTCTCACTGATTGGACCAAAATTCAGTGTTGAGAAATAATAAGATGAGTTGTAATCATGAATCGATTTTGAATTAGCTTAATTTTTTAAGAGATATAAAGTTATAATCTATAAATTTTATTCTAATTTTAACGATTGTCATTCAACTTCGATTTTAATTTTTTCCGTTCTTATACTTTATCATAATGGTCGATTTAATTTCTCTATTACAAAATTGAATGCAATCTGTTAAAAATTAAGAGCTCTATTCATGTTAAATGATTTTTTAAATTTAATAAAAAGAAAAATTAGAGCAGTAATTCCTGAACAGTGACTATGGTGGACAATCACAATCATAATCATGGACAATCAGTCATGTTAATATTGGCCAAATGGAAATCAACTGAAAGATAGACCTAAAAGCAAGGATGAAAATATCGATATCAACGGATATATCGCTAGTCAAATTTACGGATATCTCGCATCAAATATCGATATAGATATCATTTACGGTAAACAAAAATAATGGAAATTCAATCTAAAAATTATAAATTTGGAATGAAATTTTGAGAAAATTTTAAGTGTTCAATGATGGTTATATATAACTAATAAAATTATAAAATAACTTTGATATAATAAATATATGATGAATAATATGATGTAATATGATTCTGACGATAACTAATAATATAAAATCTTAAATATAACTATAAATTGAAATGAGTTATTATAATTGAAAATTAAAATATTTAAAAGCATAACAATAAACATACAAAAATTCATTGTAAGAAAAATGATAAAATAAGTTTAAAATATTTAAAATTGGAAAAAAAAAGATGAAAAAATATGACCAAACTTTGTTAAAAAATTGGAAATAATGGATATATTTAAAATTGGACAAAAATGAAACAAAAAAAAAGACCAACCTTTGTTGAAAAATTGGAAAAAAAAAATGAATAACAGGGAAGGAGAAAAGGAAATTGGGAAAAATGAATAAAAAGGAAAAGAGAAAAAAAAAAAACTGCAATTGGACGGGGGAGGGGGGGTGTCTAACCCGTGACCCCTCAAACTTAACCCCAAAAACAACAAATGCCATCTCTACTATACTTCATTATTATTATTTAACATCGTTTAATATATATAAGTATACACATTACTAGTCATCCCTAACCTTCAGCTGGGTTTGCAACTCGAGTTTTTCGACCCGGCGACATGACCCGACTCAATCTCTCTCGTTTTATGTTCGATTTTCACGAATTAATAGTGCATCTTCATCGTTCTGATCTTAGGAAAGGATTTGTGGGCTCAAAACAATACAATTATTCGATATTTTATCGAATTTCTTTCCCCCCTTTCTTATGTGCCATCGGGTTAAAATATCGAAATTTCGGCGATATTTACCGATATTTTCATCAATGCCTTTATGGATACCAAACAGTCACGGGTAGGCTCTCTACCTCGATCAATAGCCGCTGATCGAGAAGACTTTCTTTTTTCTGTGATCACAAATTTTTTTGTAATTTAATTGTTCATTTTTGTTGTGTTTGAAGGGTCCAGCCGCGCCCCCTTAACTCCTCAACACCACCAACAACACCTTTATGGATACCTAACAGTCACGGGTAGGCTCTCTACCTCGATCAATAGCCGCTGATCGAGAAGACTTTTTTTTTCTGTGATCACGCATTTTTTTGTAATTTAATTGTTCATTTTTGTTGTGTTTGAAGGTTACGCTGTTGTTGAGGGAATACCCGTGAGGGAACGCCGCCTTCCTTGCTGTGGTATGGGAATTGGCTGGTTATTGTAAGCACTACTTTATTCTATATCTAAAGGACCCATAATGTATGCTTGGCCTTGTGGCATGTGGCGGCATGTAACGAGAGCTTTGAGTTTTGATTTTGTTGCATATGCTGATATAGATAAAGTTTCCACAAAATTAACCCTTTTTTTTTTGTTAAATCAAATTATATTAAAGGGCAAAAACCCAACACAATGCGCAAGGCACAAAAATAAAAACTCACAAGAGCTCAACACACCTCCCGTAGGAGAACACACCAAACTAAAAGTACCTACAAAATAACAACATTCCAATTCCTAGCAGTACGGATATTGGAAGAATTATGCATAAAGTTAAGAGTACAAAACTTACTACGGATCATGGCAACGATAACATTAAAGACCACATCAGGAGGATTCCTGGTGTTGCTGAAAATCCGATTATTTCGCTCCTGCCAAATGTGGTAGACAATTACAGCCAAGGCAAGACGCTTAGCAACCTGAGCCATCATTTTCCCAAGCCAATGCTCAATAGCAGAAAAAACAGAATTCGGCAATGAGAAGAAGACCAACCAGACTCTGCAATCGCCAAAATTCTCCTTCAAATACAAGAACTATAAGGACAATTAAAAAACAAATGTTCAATAGCAGTACGGATATTGGAAGAATTATGCATAAAGTTAAGAGTACAAAACTTACTACGGATCATGGCAACGATAACATTAAAGACCACATCAGGAGGATTCCTGGTGTTGCTGAAAATCCGATTATTTCGCTCCTGCCAAATGTGGTAGACAATTACAGCCAAGGCAAGACGCTTAGCAACCTGAGCCATCATTTTCCCAAGCCAATGCTCAATAGCAGAAAAAACAGAATTCGGCAATGAGAAGAAGACCAACCAGACTCTGCAATCGCCAAAATTCTCCTCCAAATACAAGAACTATAAGGACAATTAAAAAACAAATGTTCATGTGACTCCCCTTCCCTGTCACAAAGGACACACGTAAGGTCACTTTGATTAGAGAAGCTACCAACACAGTCCAAAGTAGCAAGGCGGGTTTGGATAGCCAGCCAAAGAACAAAGCAAGTACGAGGGATTGCGCCAGAGAACCAAACCAATTCAGACCAAGAGCAAGCAAGATACTCCCTCATGATTTTGTTCCAAAAAGAAGCCGAGGAAAATTTAGCGTTCGCAGCCTTAAATGGTTGATTTTTTGTTTTAATAATGTCGGAATAAGCCATGAGCTTTCTGACTATAGCTATACTATCTACCCATTAACTCATTGCATCCTGTTTTTAAGAAGTTCTGCTCATGGATCAGTGGCTTTCCATTTGTCACTTGTGAGACACCACCAACCTGTGGCCCTGTGCCACTTTAGCTAAGGCAGCTTGGTCCTTGCCACATGAAGCAGCTTATAGTAATTCTGGGCCAAGTGACGAAATTTTAACTTTAGGAGTCTTGCTAGTTTCTATTAATCATAGGGGCAAGATAAGAAAAAGCCTTCTTGGTGCAAGTTATGAACTTTATTTTATTTTCATTCTTGGACAACACAACCCAATTTGTATCTTTCTGTGTGGATTTTACTAGTAAGTTACATTTTGACTTTCTTTGAAGGTTTATAAAGGGGTGCTTTCTTGGAGGCATCCCCTGGTATATTGGAACTTTCATCATACTTTGTGTGCGGCGGACTACAGAGAAAAACCTGGATATGTGGCATGCACAATAGCTGTGAGTTTTCCTTCATTTTGTAAGCTAAAGGGTGTCTTTTATAATAAATTTATAATATCTACATGTGTGAGTAAGTTTTTTGGTGGTTTTGTTTTTCCATATAAGGAGAGTTGTATGCTCAGGAAATGGTGATCTTTTTATGTTGCTAAAATTTGTAACAAGGATACTATAGCATTATTCATATGATCATATCTAGTAGTGGACCTTAGTATTTTCATCACATAACATGGGCTGAACTCACGCATAAGCTTCATGACTTATCTGATTTTCATATCGAGAGTTGGAAGCTTGGACGAGCATGTTATGCTGTTGCTAATTTGAAATCATGACCGCTTTGAGTAATGGACTATTGTTAAACACACTGATTTCTACAGCTTGGGTGATAAGAACCTCATCTCTGAATCTAAATTCTAAAAAGGTCGTATCATTTTAGATTTTCTGTAAGGATGTAGAGAATCTGTCTCATGCACCATTAGCTATTGCATCAGTGACGTGATGGGTGATGACACTGCTTATTACCTTCTGTTTTTTTTTTTGGGGCAAAGCACTGGTTATTACTTTCATTGATTGTTTATTGTTCTCATAGCAATACCTGCGACATTCACTAACAGTGCCTGAAAATTGTTCACTGTGGGATGGCTTTTATGCATGGTTAATTAAGTATTAGCCAGCAATCCATCCGAACACATGATAGTCCTGTTTAATTGGCGCGGTTGCAATCTATTTGCATCTTTATCCAATCTGCATGTTTTAAATCTACATACAATTTCTGGGATATTTTGATTGTTTAAATGTACCATATTCTATCCATAAGACATGGGCAGCAGGCACATTGATATGAGCATGTTAGGCTCTGGTTACACCTTGCTAACTTTCTGTCGATGGTCTCGAACTCCTCCGTGCCAGAAGATATCCAGCCGAAAAACCCCCAAATACTCGTTAGCGAAACGAAGATCGAAACTTCAGCGTATCCAAGCGCCAAACCAATCTGCCCCATATTGTTCATAACGGCCAAACCTGTCCCAATTCCACATAAAAACGACAAGAACAAAATCCAGAAATCCGAAGTCTTCATCGCCTCCACAATCGTGCGATACTCTCCAACAACCGGCCTCCTCTTCTACTCAACCTCCGCCACCTCTCCAACCAACGGCATATACTACGTATCATCGGCCACTATCTGCGCTAGAAGCGGCTCGTCCGGCCGGGTCTCTAGATCCCGACCTGTCCCGGACCCGACCCCGCTCGGATTAGAAGTGCAGGAATTGAAAAATGCATAAGCCGGAATCGCTAGCGGCAAGGCTAATAGGACCAAGAGAATCACAGAGAATATGTAATAGAAGAGCTTTGAAGGGTTTAGGATGAAGTGGTAGGAGAGGAGGTAGACAACGACCAAAATAGCCACACCATTAAAGACCCGTAAATACTTAAGACTCCTGGTGCTCTTCGAACGAAGAGGTGGAAGGAGGAACCACGCGAGGAAAACCATGGCGGTGAGGCAAACCGCGAAGAGGGCTATCGCGAGCATGAGGAGAAAGCTAGCAGGTTCGTTGTTGAAGGCCGCCGCGCCGCGCAGATATCATTACTTCACGGCTGCTTATAACATCAAGGGTGTTAGAATCTGCGCAGCCCTTCCTCCGTGAGGAGTTGGAGGCGATCGACAAAAAGTTGCCTTCACTCGTGGGTGTGCTGCGATCAATTGGAGCTGGTGAGTGCTGGCACAAGCATGGACCTTTATTCAACATCTGGTTGACATGGATCTTAAATCCGTCGCCGCCTTTGCCGCCTCTTTCACTCCGCTTATTCAAATTCCTATGTCAGCCTTGCCATATTTGATGCTTCATCATGTCCGCCTGGATCTCTGCCATGCCCATTTTCGACAAATCCGTCGGCGGTGGCAGATCGGAATTGGTCTCCAAATTCAATTGGAAACCAGAATTCGAATTCAATTGGCAGATCAGAATTGATCTCTGCCATGCCTGAAGGAGGTGTATTAACAGCTTCAGTTGGCCGGCCTGAGCAATTTTTTGTTTTGTTTTAAGTGATTAAGACCTAAATATTTCATTTTCAAAAGAAAATGAAATAGAAAGACTGCATCATCTCCACCATTTCATTTTATGCTACGACCAATTTGAAATTCTCATGCAAAATTATATCATAAAGTCATAAACAACCAAATCCGTCATGTTTAACCTCTGTAACTTTAGTTTCAATTTTATTCCTATTTTGGATAATGGAAAAACACCTCTGTGACCGAACTCGGACATCTCAAAGTATACTTTCAATCCATAATGCGAGTAGGGTAAAGTTGAAATTTCATCCGAGAATAGATTGCATTTAAAAATTTTAAAGTAAAAAACTTTAATTTTTTGGAGAAAACAAAAAATCTTAGGGGGTGTTGGCGTAAATGGCATTTTGTTCATCCTTATTTGAAGGACACATAATAAGTTATGAGAATGGTGATAAACATCGATACCAATTTTTAGTGACGAGTAAAATTGGATTCTTTCCTTCATAATATCTCTTCGTT
This sequence comes from Prinsepia uniflora, assembly GCA_032719365.1. Classification (NCBI taxonomy): domain Eukaryota; kingdom Viridiplantae; phylum Streptophyta; class Magnoliopsida; order Rosales; family Rosaceae; genus Prinsepia; species Prinsepia uniflora. The sequence goes on along the minus strand of CM064866.1, from coordinate 81,625,186 downwards.
TGACTCAATCAAATACATCACGACTGTTTTCTAATACAATGCCCTCAATTATCTTCTTTATACACACACATCTATAGGTATATATGTATATATAAAGAAATAATTTTAGCAAATCCGAACAAAACTTTGAATTTCAAATAAAGAGAGACGTTATTCAAATATATAAGGCAGTGTTTCGGGGAAATGCATCATGTTCAAATTCAAGAACAATATCTCTTTGCTTTAATTTTGTTGGTCGATCGTTCTTCAATCAAAATTACAATTCACAAGCGGCATTTGATAAGCTGCAATCACATATATCAAACAAAACACATCAGAAAAAAATTCATGGAAATTAATCTCACAATTATCATGCTTGCAATAAATGGAGTACATACGAGATGTTATAAGACGATTTAACTATAGAGTAATTTTCCAATCGTATAAATATCAATCGAAAAAAAAAAAGTGAATTGGCTTACATGGATCATCCAAAGTAAGGAAGCCAGTCCCATTGAAGTCGCATTTGTGCCATGGATCGGTCTTGTATAGATTGTTCATGACAAAAGAGGCATGGTTTAGGAGAGTATCTGGTAAGTAACATGTACCATGTTCTTGTATCTCCGTACACCTTGTCCCTCTAGGTGTTTCACCACCACAAACATAGTCTATGTTTGCTTGCAGCGCATAGTCAGGGGCTGTTCTGTCAGCCATACACCAAATATACTGCACTCCAATATATATAACACACTGTTAATAATTAAAGGTAGAATTAAGCGATTGATTTAGATAAATTATATTATATATACATTAAAGCTTACTATTTTGCTCATATTTTTTCCTTTTGCTTTGTTGTAAATAATAAAATTATAATTTTTCTCTCAAATATTCATTTATCATTAGTATTATTATTTTAATATTACTATTATAAAAAAAAAACAGTATGAGTTTATTACTCAATTTGGGAATATAATAATGAAACAATATTATTACAATAACTACTATTATTAAGGGGGGTGGTGCGTACGACTTAGAATTTAGGACTTAATTCTTGAATTTTAGCACAAAATTCAAGAATTAAACTCTAAACTATAAGTGATTAATCTAATTTTTTAATATCGGATAATATTTTTTTTATAGATTTGAAGTTTAAAAATATTTTGAAAATATTCTTGCTCTTAATTTTCTTACTTCAAGTCAGATTGTCTTTATATTACTCCTTATAATGAACAAGTAAAAAAGAAAAAAAGTTTCATATGTAAGATTAATATTTTTATAAAATAGAAGGAAAAAAAAAACTACTAAGTAGGGATTAAAATCTTTACGGGGTCTTTGAGTAATTATTATAGTGAGTAGGAGTTAAAAAGTTTCAAAAATATGATTAAGGATGCTTTGAATAAATATTAATGTTGTTAAAAACTAATTATTGGATAACCCATAATATAATTCATATAATCCTATCACCAAATCAACAATCACTATTTATATATATATAAATTCTCGTTTTCATTAATTTTAACGATCTAAAATTTATACTAATCAATTACCGTTAGTGATGATAGTGCTGCATCCATCCGAATTGAAATCCCTCCTGCAATTTTTTTTTTTAAAAATAAGTATTTTCCCATCAATAAATTAATATTAAATACACAGTTAATTAGGTATTTTAAAAAGATGATATTCGTATCCAAAGAATTTTGCATTACAAACATATATTAGGTCGAGCCAAAAAAAAAAAAAAACTCAACTAAAATAAATAAAACCCAACCCAATTACCCAAACATAAAGGAGAAAACCCCAAACAACAAAACAATCCCGACAAACCCCCAAGATCTATGCCTGCACTACGCCGGCCGCCACCGCTGAAGTATTGCCACCGGCAACAAGCTAGCGAACCAAAATCCGGAATCAAGGATTAGTGTGACCTATAGAGTGTGGTTTGGAAGTGACAAGCTACCAAAGACATGGGAGAAGAGAATTGCATATGCCCATTGCTTATTTACCGATCATTTACGATAGTATAATTCGAGATCCCTTGTATATATACTAATATAACATGCATGTACGAATCCATAATTGAAAATAAAAATAAGCTGAATTCATGATTGAAAACTAGAGGCGGGTTGATTTATAGCCAATTTTTCTAGTATAATAGTATTTAATATAAATTTAATAAAAAAATCCTTTTGATTTTTCCCTATTTTCTCACATTTGAGATGGGTTGTAGCTCACTCCAAGTTAACTTGGGTATGTGTTTGATAACATGTGACGATAAATAGTACTAAATCGCAGTACTAAGTAGCCCTTAACTCCCAGAATTTTGATTTGTAGAGAAATAGAACATAAAATCAAAGATGTAAAGAACATTTCAATACCCTAAATAATCAATCTTCTCGAGAAATTGAGTAAGAAGAAAAATTAAGTAGTAAATTAAATTAGAAGTTTCCGGATCATGTGACGATGTACCTGAGAGGAAGGAAAAAAGCAGGATGGAGAAAATTAGATGAGGAACAACTGCTGGATTTGCTGTGAATGCCATAGGTTGCATGTTCTTTGAAATTTCAAGTGGTGGTCTGACTATATATAGGGTGCATTGCGGGTATAGTATTTTAATCAAATTCATTGCATTTGTATAGTAATTAATTCGTATTTATTACTTTGCCAAAAAAAATTCGTATTTATTTTAAAAAAAACAATGGATGACATGATACAGTAATTAATTAATTAAAAAATGATACAGTAATTAATGCGTATTTATTACAAAAAAAAAAAGCAAGGGATACATATGTCAACGGTTAAATAGAAGTAAAAATGAAATTTATTTTAAAATAATTATAAATTAATTCAATTTTAATATTAATTTGTAGAATTAGGTCCACTAACATTTATATTTTGCAACATTCAAAATTTACCCAAACGTCATTAAAAAATTATACTCTCATAATTTTTTAATTTAATAATATATCTTATTTGTAAAATTATTTTAGATTAGTATTTGACTTTAATTTCATCTCTTGATTGACTGCACTCTCGTCACAATTCCCCTCGATTCTCGTGGGAGGACCTGTTCCCGTCTAACACAACCACTGTAAATTACCAAAGTACCCTCAACCCGAATAAAACATATTTTTCCAGTGTCAGACAAGGGATAACTATCATAGTCTATTATGGATAACACGAGTGCATAGACCCACGTGAATGTCTCTGCCTCTATACAGCCCCCGTCCCGAGATTAACTAGGAGGATACCAAAAATCATCAAAACTGCAAGTGGACAAAAAAATAAAGTCTTCGAAACACCATTTCCATAATCATTATTTTTCCCCTCCATTTTAGAAAACAATCATGCATAGACAAATAAACCATTGATTTCAAATAAAATAGTAATTCATAAAAACCCTAGGTCCAACTCAAATTGCATAAAACAAATAAAAGCCTTTGAGCCACACTTCGTTGAAATCCCCCGCTGCAATAGCCCTGTTAATTGGTTCGAAAAAACCGACCGAAAAACCGAACCGAACCGGAACCGAACCGAACCGAAGGAAAACCGAAACCGGTTGGAGAAAACCGAACCGAACCGAATCGAACTGGTTCGGTTTCGGTTTTCGGTATAATAATACCGAACCGAACCGAATAGACCTAAAAATCGAACCGAACCGAACCGACCTGAACCGAAATGCTTTAGGTTACTTTGTAATGAACATTGATTAGTTATAATTGATCTTGATTAGTTGTAATAAACATTAATTAGGTTGTAATGGATATTAATTAAATAATAAATATTGATTATTGTATAAAAGTACAAAAAAAAAATTGGTTTTTAGAGAAAATTGAACCGATTTAACTGAACCGATTCACCATAATTTGAAGGAAAAAAAACCGGTTTTAACCGGAACCGAACCGAACCGAATAAGAGGAAAAACCGAACCGAACCGCATTGGAGGAAAACCCGAACCGAACCGAACCGATTTTCCAACCGGTTTCGGTTTCGGTTTCGGTAAAAAAACCGAACCGAAAAACCGATTAACACCCCTACGCTGCAAGCCATTTTGAAAACCTCTGGACACACCATAACCAATAAAAACCAAATACCATCCTACTAGTCCAACCAGCCCACTAGTCTAATCAGTCATAAGTCACACCTCGTCTCACTGATCCAACCATCTCACTAGTCCAACTAGCATCTCATCTGTACTACCGATAGATAACTACGGATCCTGCGAAGTCCAACTCTGATCACGTCCGAGTCCGTTCCTGGGAATCATCAGAGTCTAATTCCGAAATAGTGATCCAATCGTCTGAGGTTGACCAATATCAGAAAACAATACACCAAACCAAAACAGTTATCACCCGAGCACCAGCCCAAAATAGTTTCCAACCCCGGCACCAACTCAAAACATTTACCTCCCAGACACCAGCTCAAAATCTAGTTTCCAAAACCACTATAAGCAACAACCCAAAATCTGGTTTCCATAAACCTATGTCACAAAACACAACCACAAATATATTCCAAAACCAATCATTTATCCAGAAATCACGGAGCGTCATATAATGAAATCATAATCATCCAAACCATGTAGTAAAACCATTTAAATATATGAATATGCATGCATCACAGTTATGAAATAAAATGTCCACTCATAGTACTGCTGATCGCCCAAAATCCGAGCCGTAAACTAATCCAAAGTCTCTTAGGCGTTCTGACTTGTCAAAGTCACACCCGAGGGTGGCTAAAAATCCATATAAGTTCATACAATGCAGACTTATCTCAAACTACCATCTATATCTCTATATGCATCTTATCTTCTTCTTTTTCATCTACCATTACTTGTTTCTTCATCATCTCATGATGATTTCAAGAACCAACTCAATCGTCACAAGGTAATTTTCTCTTTTCAGCCTTTTCAAATAAGTCTTTGCTTTCCTTGTCTTTAACTTCTTGTTCTTCTCATTGGATTTCGGTATTGTTTTTTTTTATTTATGGAAGACCTGGTGTATCGCAAGTGTTGATGTGGACGTTAATTTGCTACAATGTAATTTTGACACGTTTGTAGCAAAATTGGCTGCAACGAAATCAGGCCCGAGGGCCCATGTTTCGTCCCGAACACCTTGACTAACCATGCCCCAGTGGTTATGAATCATAACTATCAACTATATGGGTCATGCGATTCTGAAGCAACATGGGCCCTGTAGACTTTCGACCCAAGTCAAGGATCTTGTGAGTATCAACCCTGATGTGAAGGAAGAGGAGATAATTAGTTTTAAAACGTGTTTGGAAATTATTGCACTATTATTATCAATAGTAATTTCTGTCAACGATATTTTTTTTTCCTTGTAAAAAATACAAATGTAGAGTACTTCCTCTTGGAAAGAATATTAATGTTTAATTTTTTTTTGGGAATTTTCAAGCAATTTGTATACATGTCTTTACACAATCAGGAAAGAAATATACAAGGAATTAATGTTTTATATGTAATAATCTCCTTTAATAATGGCCTCTTTTGTTTTTCTTTAATTCCTTTTTCTTTTTACTTTTTTGTTTTTTCCCCTTCCTCTCTCTTTTGATTTTCCTTTCCTTTCCCTAAACATAGTGTTTTATTTTCCTTTTTATTTCCATAATTTATTTTATTTTCTATTTTCCTAAATCAACATTTTTTTCCTAACTCAAACTAAATAACTTTTCATATTGCATTTTTAAAATAATAACCTAACTTCCTTTATTATATTTAAGTTAATTTCTAAATCCTTGATCCTTTTTCTCCTATTCTCAACTTTTTAAGAAATCTAAAATCTAATTTTAATTCAAAGGCATATTGTATTTTTTTGCCTCCCAAAACGCAAGAAGTGCGATATTTAAGTAAAATGTTTTTTTTTGAGAGATGATTAATTTCAAAATTTAAGTACTTATTTGATTACATTGTTTAATAGTTGTTTCTTGTCGTAATTTTAATTTTTTGTGAATTATGATATAAAAGATCGTTTTTAAAAGTGTTTATATGTATAAGAGAAACAAGGTCGAGAGCAAGGTTAGCGTTGAAATATATATGAGAGAAACAAGGGCGAGAGCAAGGTTGGCCCTGAAATATATTTGGGAGAAACAAGGGCAAGAGCATGGTCAACCTTGAAATATTGGTGTTCATGGTGAACCTTCAAATTGGGGTCCAAGGATCAGCCCTGAGATACATTTGAGAGAAACAAAGGAGAGAACATGGTGGGTCTTGAAATATTGGGGGTCCAAAGCGAACCTTTCAACCTTTGAAATGTATACATATACACTTATATGGTTGAAAGATATGGAGGCCCCCTAATTTGAAAGTTCACCTTAAACCCCCAATATTTCACGGCTGACTCCGCTCTTGCTCTCGTTTCTCTCAAATATATTTCAGGGCTCCACTTTAACGGTATCGTTTGTTTATTTGAGTTCCAACCAGTACCAGGTCTCTTTACTTTGCTCTAATTTGGAGGATATTAACTCGTTTGCTATGAATTTAATTATTTCTGAAGAAACTTTGTACAAAAAAGGATTTATTTTCTATTTTTTTATAGGGTAGCTTTCACAAGTCACAACTACGTATAGTGATAGGAATCCAACATCGCATTGCTCTCGTAATGAATTCCACATCATTGGACTTGACCTGTTATTAATATAATACCTTCCTTCACGTTTTTCATTTTGCAAACAATAGGATGAAAGTATCAATCATGTTAGTAGAGTCAACACGTCAAGCAGGAATAGTTTTTCAAGCAACATGCAGACTTCTTATTCTTCTTGCGTTTTACTTGTTTCTTATCATGAAGATGTTGAGGACCAACCCGACCATCAAAAGATCTGGTCTGTCCCAAGGGTGGGCGTGAAAGCTAATTTGCTACAACGTAATATTGATTACGTCTGTAGCAAAATTGGGTGCAACGAGATCAGGCCCGAGGGCCTATGTTTCGTCCCGAACACCATATTTAACCACGCCACAGTGGTTATGAATAAGTATTAACTGCGATCAGTCATGTGATTTTGAAGGAACAGGGACCTTGGATGCTTTCGACCCAAGTCACGACCCTTGTGAGTATCAACATCGACATGAAGAAAGAGAATGTGGGGAGTCTCCTCCATCGCCACAAAATGGAGGAACTAATTTAAAGACAATTTTGGAAATTATAGCACTAGGATTGTCAATAATACCTGTTGTCAGTGACATTTTGTTCCTGTAAAAATACAAATATAGATTATAGTGTTCCTGTTGGAAAGAATAATAATATTTACACTACTTTATTAATTCTTGGGACAAATTTTTCAAAAATTTCAGTTTGGTTGATGCATATTCGAATTCGATGTATGCCGCATTATCACCATAACGACTTGATTGCTTTTTATCTGAATATTCGAACCTGATAACATATTGTATAAATAATTTTCAAAAAAAATTTCCTCTCCTTTAATTAAAAAAAAAACGGATTATAACCTTTATTTCTAAGTTTGATCTGATTTTATAATTTTGGATATTCACCAAATTTGGGCTTGATAAACGGTCCATAAGTAAAAGCCCATAATATGTTTATGGGTGAGTTTAGTTTAGAGGGCTCGCAGTTTAGTCTTTAGAAAAGTAGCCCGAAGTCTCACTTCTTTCCCGATGTAGGGTTTCCACATCATATATAATCGAAACAAAAAACCTAGACTGCGCTCTTCATATCAGAGAGAGACAAAGAGAGAGATCGAGGGGAGAGAGGCCTTAGAGATATAAGTTGCAGGCATGGTTACTTTCAAGGTATGGCTGTATAACCTACCTCCGATATCTCCTTCATTTTAAAAAATGGAGGTTTAGGGAGTTTTAGGGAGTTTTAGAGCTGAGTCTATGGTTTTGTTTCAGTTCCACCAGTACCAGGTCGTTGGCAGGAAGCTCCCTTCCGAGTCTGATGAGCACCCGAAGATTTACCGAATGAAGCTCTGGGCCACCAACGAGGTTCGCGCCAAGTCCAAGTTCTGGTATAAGCTTTAGAATTAGCACAACTTTTTTGATCGCAAATGTGCGTGATTGAATGTTCGACTACATGTAAGCCTGGTTTATCGATTGGATTAGGTATTTCCTGAGAAAGCTGAAGAAGGTCAAGAAGAGCAATGGCCAAGTGCTTGCCATCAATGAGGTTTGTTCTCCATTTCGTTGATGTTTGAACTTAATTTATTGTGTTGTTATCTCTGTGATTGCTATCATTCCATCTATATACGTGTATTTGCTCTGTATTTTTCTAGTTTTATATTTTGGCTAAATGTAATTTTGATAACAATTGCGACTTTTTTTGGTCCTTTCGGCTTTCTTCCTCCATTGTTTTGACATTTTTTTATGTATACACATGCGTATGAATTCGATGTAGTAATGGGGTTCTTATATCCCTAATTTGTCTCATTTCATAGTTTGCGATCTTTATTCTTGTGGCTCATTTTCACACATAATTCTATGGTACCCGAAGTTCTATGTTTCTTTTCTCACCCATTATTTGGTGCCGAAGCTTTCACATTGCGTTGAGAACGATAGACAGTAGGAGGAAATAATGATTGTCTCTCATGTTTATGCTAAGGCCACCATTCCTTGATTGTTATGTAGTTTACTTTTCAATTCATCTTTATTCCTTGAATTAGTTTTCAATTCGTTCAATTGTGTTATCTATAATATGGAATGTGCAACTGTTATCCGAGCATCTTTGTTTGCGCTTTTTTATATCCAATCGTAAAAATATTATCCGGATTATGGATTGGATGTTTCCATATGCTAGAATTTAGATGTCCCTCATCTCTTTAGTCTTTACTTATTTGGTTGGGATTGGGTGCAGATCTTTGAGAAGAACCCAACCACCATCAAGAACTATGGTATTTGGTTGAGATATCAAAGCAGGACTGGGTATCACAACATGTACAAGGAGTACCGTGACACCACTCTAAATGGTGCTGTGGAGCAGATGTATGTTGAGATGGCTTCTCGCCACAGGGTCAGGTCTCCTTGTATTCAGATTATCAAGACTGCCACTATCCCAGCTAAGCTCTGCAAGAGGGAAAGCACGAAGCAGTTCCACAACTCGAAGATCAAGTTTCCTCTGGTCTTCAGGAAAGTTAGGCCGCCATCCAGGAAGTTGAAGACCACATACAAGGCATCAAGGCCCAACTTGTTTATGTAACTTGGTCATTTGGTGAACGAGCTAAAGAGCGGTGTTAGAGTCTGTTTGTTTCTGAATCTTTCTAGTAGGAGCTGGATCTCAGTTGCTTTTTATCCTGGATATCTCTTTTGTTTGACCATCTAAGAACAGCAGACAGTTGGAGTAACTATGGGGGTTCTGATATCCCTTTCTTGTATTACTTCAAAATTTGCTATCTATCATCATTGTTGCTCATTTTCACTCATAAATCTCTATGGTGCCCCAAGTTTTTGTTTCTTTCTCACTGATTATTTGATGCTCCATGTGATACATTGCTGTGAGACTGATTTTAGATTTAGACCAGGTTTTCCCATTCGTGAATGCTAAAGTGGAACTCGGGGCTGACCCTCCTGTTGAAATGTAGGATTTACTAAGCTTTAATCAGTTTTGATTTAGTAATGTTGTTGGTAATTATGAATTGGTGGTTGAGCTGAACCTTTTGTTCTCAGAGGTTGTAGTTCGCTCAAGAATACAAGGGCCTGGATTTCTTAATTCATTAACCCTCTCCATCCCGAGAGCAAAAAGGTCTCAACCTTTTGAAATTGCAATCTTTCTTCTGTTTTATTCTAGGTTACGTGGTTTGGCATAGAAACACTTAGCTTTGAATGAAATTTGTAGCATGATAATGCTGGGATCATGGGGATGTTCAAAGATCAAAGATGATAACGACTGCTTACCAAACGTTCTGATCATCTTTGTTCCCTTTACGAGGATTCAAAAGCAATAGTAATGATTATGCATGAAATTATTAACTAAAAGATGTATAGCACCGACGATGGTCTCAATCAAAGGAATCTACTCCTATTGTATACCTCCATTGTTTGCAAGCTCGTAGAGACCCAAAACATATCAAAGAAAGTGCATTTCAAGTCTCCAATTTTCTCCGCTTGCATTCTTCATGCAATAACGTCCGAATTAGTAATACTCCTCGTATTATAACTTTCTCTTTTTGCTTTCCTTGTGTTTGTCGTATGATTATGAGCCATTGTAGAGTAGCTATTTCTCTGATCAATTTCATGAATGGGCATGTGTAGTCTAGCATCTCTTACTAGGTGTTTACATGTTATTTATCCTACCCATCCATTTGCATACAAAACCAGAAAGCCATGAATTGTCAAGCCCCACTTTCACTTTGATCAGACTTTGAAACTTTTAACTGCCTACCTAACATTCTAATCATACCCACCAAGACCATTTTCCTCTCTCTTTCAAATCGTTTTAATTATTAGTAATATTGTAACTCGAGTAACATGAGGAAAGCAAAATCATTTCTAATTGTTTATTTATTTAACTTCTCTCTCACACACACTATCATCTATGAAGTGCCCCATCCCACAAGTCCTATAGCAAAACCCTTTTTGGCAGTCACAGATTAATCATACATTCATACCACATTGTCTCCTTTAAAGCAAATTAGCCTTGAAAAGTTATACCTAAATGTAACTTTTCCTCCTCCAATTTATCTCAAAAGCCATCCAAATTAAACAGACAATGATGAAAAACTGAAATCAATCAGTTTTAGACACAGCATTTGAAGAACAAAGGCTCTGATTCATCTCTTCTCTTGCCCTTGTTTCTCTCAAATATATTGAACAATGCAAACTTCTCTCAAGCTGCCATCTCTATCTGCATCTTATCTTTTTCTTTTTCTTCTTCTACCATTACTTGTTTCTTCATCATCTCATGAAGATTTCAAGAACCAACCCGGCCTTCACAAGAGCGTAGAACAACACTTTCACAAGGTAATTTTCTCTTTTCAGCCTTTTCAAATGAATCTTTGCTTTCCTTGTCTTTAGCTTGTTGCTCTTCTCATCGGTTGCCATTTTCTCTTTTGCAGTTGAGTCCTCAGATGACATCAAATGTTGCAGTTCATGGGCTACTCTTATGGTTTTCCATGGGATTCTTAATGCCTGTTGGAATACTCATAATCAGAACGTCTGCTAGACAACAACATGGGACGACAAAATCAAGAGTTTTCTTCTACCTCCATGTTGTTCTTCAGGCAAGCACTCCTTAATTTCTTTTCGTAATTTTCTAATTACAACACTAATTATCCAATTACCATTTCATTAGATGAGTAATAATCTTTCAAGTTTGATCTTTTTTCTCAATCTTCATCATCATAACCCCCACTTTAACTTTAATCATGCTGTCCACTGTTTCTTTTGTTTACAAAACAATATCTACCCCTTTTAATTATTTTGAAATTCAAAAATCATGCAACCATATTTGTGAATAATCATATAAGATTTCTTGAACATCAAGAATCGTCAGTTAATTTATTTCTTCGTACTTAAATTCATGAATCGGTCTCCTACAAACTCAGCCAACAACTTACACTCATCAAGTTTTAAACTTCCCTTTTGATCAAATTAGCAAACTAAACCAACCATCATTTCTTTATGTTTAAGTACAGAGAAGATCATCACTCTGCTACGCCATATACCCCCATAATTGCTATTTCCACACACAAAAATTCAGGCATGTTGATCCAAGAGTTATTGTATATTATGGCTACTGATTTCTCTCTCATTTATAGCAGATATTATTAGTTCTACTTGCCACAGCTGGAGCTGTCATGTCCCTAAAAAACTTTGAGAACTCATTCAACAACAGCCACCAAAGATTAGGCCTTGGACTTTATGGTGCCATTTGGGTACAAACCCTCCTAGGGTTTTTCAGGCCTCACAGGTAAAAATTCATTCATTTCCTCTTAGTCTCATGGTATTAAATTCATGAGTGTTCGTAGAGGTTCAATTTCGAATCTCAACTCTCTCGCTGATAAAAAAAAAAAATTAATAAAAAATTAGCCTGTTTGTTTACTAGAAAATTGACAATAAGGTACAATTTTACTCCAAAAAAAAAAATTACATTTGATTGATCAGTTGGTAAAAACAGAGTTTAATTCTCTTATTTGTAGGGGAAAGAAGGAAAGAAGTGTTTGGTACTTGACGCATTGGATGCTTGGAACCCTAATTTCATTGTTTGGGATCATCAACATATACACTGGATTGTATGCCTACCATAAAAAGACACAGAAAAGCTCAGGGCTTTGGACCATCATTTTCACAGCTGAGCTCTCTTTCATTGCTGTCTATTATCTCTTCCAAGACAAAAAAGATTATATACAAAAGCAGGGAGTGATTTTAGGCAATCTTGATCAACCAATAACAATCAATCGAGATGAAGAAATTGCTCAAAACCAAAGGGACTTGATATTGGCTCACCAGCCATGTGGAAAACAAAATGCACTCAAGAACTTGTTTGACTAACATGGCTGCTTTCTTCTTTTTGTGACCTTTTAGTTTGTTTGTCCAATTTTTTTTCTTCCCCATTTTGTTTGTGAGTGCTCATTTGTATTAATTTAATTTAATATTTCTTTATGCATCCACTCTATCCAGAAGTGGATTGATGCACAGAGCACTCCATGCACATTTTCAAGAAAATGCGGCTATAAATTCGTTAAAACAAAAAAAAATTCATTCATTCAAATTGTTATCGACTCTCTGCTTATTTGATTTGACAAAAAAAAAAAAAATTAATAATATTAATCTTTGAAGCACCAATTTTATTCCTCGGAACTCTCATACACCATTCCAAGACAAAATCAACACTTATCATCACTCTCCTTTTGATCATCACCATATCCATCTTTCCACTTAACAAAAAGTAGAACTAAGTAAAGGTTCTATCTTGTTTATTAAAACAATTTATAATAATCGTGTGCAACTTAACTAAAATTTATAACTTTATTCATTGAAGGCAAATACTGTCAAAATTGTTGCCTTCTGCACATGAATGCATGAAGACATGGTCTAAATATCAAAGACATAACAAATGTATCTTATTTTGAGCTGCAAACATATTTTAAAACAAATAAGATTCAATTGAAGAAGAGTGTATCTCCTCTTTCTGAGTAATTTTAATTGATCTGTTCTGGAAATGATGGCCCACTTATCCCGAATCTCAAAATACGAAAAATAATTGAAAAACAAAAGTTAAATTAGAAATGTTACCATATTCAACCTTGTTTTTTTATTTATTTATTATTAACATTAAGTATTTCATCATACAATTCTTTCAAATTCTGATTACATATATAATGTACATAGTTAGGGAGTTATAATTATAGGTAGCACATACCGTATTTGTATCGTCGTACTAGTCCCACTAGGAATATATATAAATCCATTGAAATCAGAAATCGATTCAATTTAGCTTCTTTTGGTACTCCAGTTTGAATATGATCAGAATCGTTATGTTAGTAATAATTTGATTTTGCATTTTCATTTTGAAACTATTGAAATCCAAACCCAAAGTTAAGGTTTTTATTTTATTATATCAGTTGTTACTTGATAATTTTCCACCCTTTAATTTGTTAGGGTAAGTTTTTATTATGTACACTACCTCACTAATTCCTTACTAATTTTATACTATTTTTTAATTTTAATTATAATTTAAAGATAACCCATCATATTTGAAGTTTACTATATTGTAATTTTTTTCTTGATGTATATGAATAAAATTTTAAAATAGATGAATGAAATGTTGACGTGAATATTAGAATTTTTTAAATGGTGATATTTTGGTAGTATTTTTTTGTGAATAAATTATATGAGAATTTTATACTTAAATTATCCAAATCGGTTCAAATCAAATCAAAATTAATAGTTTCAATTGACACGGTTTCAAATACATCATATGAAAATCTAAAGCAGACCGAAATGTTAAAATCCAAGTCATCGTAATTTTCCACAAGAAGAAGAAAAATGGTGCAAAATAAAAATAGAAGTAATAAAGTTATCATCTTGGATCCTGTCCAGTGGGATCATAAAGCTTCATATGCTCCATGGAGATATACAATCAAACCTTATGGCAACAAGAAAATTATTAATTATTGCAAAATGCAAAACAAATACATCAGTATTTATTTTTGGAGTAATTTCACAGTCACACTCACACAGTCACACCAACAAAAACGTATAAGGGTTTGTTTTTTGGTAAGTTCACATACTTTTTTATCTTGTAATGTATATTCTCAACTAGAACTAGCCAGATGCCTCTTTCTTCCTTCTTCCCTAAATCAGAGTAGAGCTGCAGACTGTAGTCAATGGCTGACCACCACCGTCATCATCATCATAACCGTGACCATGACCATGACCACCATCATGATCACATCCATGGGAGCTCAGCAGCGAATTCATGGGTAGGGCCAGATGGGAAGGTGTACCATAGCCATGATGGGCTGGCACCACACTCACATGAACCCATATACTCCCCTGGTTACTTCAGCAGAAGAGCTCCACCTCTCCATGCCAGAAATTTCAATGAAAGGGCTTTACTATTGGCATTGGTGGACCAGTTGGTACTGGGTAAGTGCCTATTTCCTCTATTTCGTTAATTAATTTATATTCTCATCTTTTGAAAAATTAGAAAATAATAGCATCACAATCATCAGTTGTACCATTCCCTTGAAAGGACTAGCAAATGAATGTTCTAAAATTTCAAACTTTGATCGTAATTTCAGCTAATGGTTTTTAGGTATTTACTTTTTACTATACAGCTGATTTCTTGAATGTTCATAAATTTGGTAATGTGGGTTGGTATTTTCCCCCAGATTCTTTCTAGAAAATTTTCATTTTTCAGTGCTTGGATAGTGTGGCAACCGAAGTAAAAAAAATTATCTACATTTTGCTGCATACACTGTTAATGTTTTTGTTTGATTAATTTTGAATGATTTTCGAATTTTCCAGATTCAACGTTCGTGCCTGGAGTAATTTTCTTAGTTTTGAAAACCATGTTTATGATAGCTGATGTGAAATGGTGCCTCATTGTCATACAGGAAAACCGCTTTGATGTTGGTTCTGTGTAAACATTTGCGTGACAAGTACAGTCTTGCTGCAGTAAGTATCCTTTCTATTCGGTTGAGCAATTTCAAAGATATTAAGATATTATTTTTTCCCTAGTATGATGTCCTAAACAAATACCTTCAAGAACCTTTTGACATTGCATACTCATATTTTGGCTTGTTAATGTCTCCAGAGACCATAAAGTGAGTGTGTTGAGTTGATTGACATGGGATGCAAAAACTTGCATGATGAAGGATAAGAATTGGTAATTTTGCAGGTGACAAATGATATATTTACAAAAGAGGATGGTGAGTTTTTGGTAAAGCATGGAGCACTTCCTGAAGAAAGAATACGTGCTGTGGAAACTGGGGGCTGCCCGCATGCTGCAATTCGCGAAGACATCAGCATTAACCTTGGACCCCTTGAGGAGCTTTCTAACTTGTACAACACCGACATACTGCTTTGTGAATCAGGCGGAGGTATTGTCCAGAATCAATTAGATCAATGGCCATAGTTTATGCTCCGTTGATCTGATTGATGATTTAAGTTGGATTATTTTTCATGACTAACGGTGATGATTGTTGTATTGAACTAGTTATCTGAAATTGTATTCATATGTCAAAATGTAGCTTCATTAGTGGAAAATGTTTAGGGAAAAAGTTGTATAGGAGACAGTGTAATGTTTGCATAAATTGAGACACTTTGCGTGTGAATGAATAACTAGCTTTTGAATTGAGCTTTTTATCTTATCTTTCTGAAATACTATTGAATTGAATTTTTGTTGGCTCAGATAATTTGGCGGCAAACTTCAGCAGGGAGCTTGCCGACTATATCATTTACATAATAGATGTATCTGATGGAGACAAAATTCCACGGAAAGGTGGCCCTGGAATCACTCAAGCTGACCTCCTGGTATGTTCTTCCCGATATTCATTCCTGTTCCAATGTTTGTGGATAATGCCATCGATCATGTCGACCAATTTCAGAAATGAGATGACAAGGAATTGATCTTTGAAGTGTGAATGACTGATAAAATTTGATTGTAGGTGATAAACAAGACCGACCTTGCAGCAGCAGTTGGAGCTGATTTAGCAGTGATGGAGCGTGATGCACTTAGAATGCGAGATGGAGGCCCATTTGTTTTTGCTCAGGTTGGTTCATTCATTGCATCATTAAATTGGTTCACTTCACTAGCATTCTTACGATGTAAACACGACGAAAACTTGAGTATTTGTCTTCCACATCCACATGCATCCGGAGTTGCTCAACACGAAGTTTGATACAAGCTACATTTTCCATTTTCTGAAGGAATATCATCTGTGATTACATATCCATGTTCGTTTTGAGACTCTGCAGGTGAAGCACGGGCATGGAGTTGAGGAAATCGTGAACCACGTTTTACAGGCTTGGGAAGCAGCAACGGGGAAGAAGCGTCACTGATTGTTTCAAATGTCCGTGTCCCCTCTACTTCTAAGCCTCTAGGAATAAATGTGACTTCAATTTGCTCTCTTTTACTTGACGTGTATTGATGTTTGACACTGCATTTTCAAATGTTGTGACTTGTTATAAATATAACAAACAATGCTTCCATATATCCTTAATGCCTTATTGAAAATGTTGTTTGCAATATGCTTGAAAATACCTGAAGTTTTTTGCGAAGGCTATCTTGAAAGTTAGTTTGTAGCTCAAATAGTCCGACGCATTTATCTTTGCTCTTGAGGTTCTTTTCCTCTGAAGTTGCTTGAATATGAGAATGAAGCTATAAATTGGAAGGCTGAGGGAATTTTTTATTTTTTATTTTAAAGAACTTGTATTTCGATAATAAAAAGGGGTAAATTTTTAGATGTTAATGTTATTTTTTTGTTTTTTCGAGAAGGCAAGATGTTAATTGTTAGAAAAAAAAACGAGTTAATTAGTTTTATATATCTTACAATAACATTTTTTTTTAACAAAATGAAAATTCATTTGATGGGCTAGTTATGGACTTGAAAGATGGGTAAAGTAAAATGTTATGGACTTGAATGGGCCGGGCTACAATGTGGCGGTGGAGTCCAATACCAAACCCACCAACATCCACCCTCGCAAACGGAGACTCAGGGAACGATTTCCCCGAAGCCAGTCATTCAAATTCAAACAGGAGGAGGAAAAATTCCCAGTCTTCACCAAAATTCTCAATCCCGAAACTGCAGAAATGGGGGAGGAGGATACGAAGAAGAGAAGGGTGGTGGTGGAATCCCTAGGATGGCTAACGGAGTCTTCAATTATGCCCAAGAAGCACCGCGCCATTGCCGGCGTCGGAGTGTCCTCAATCATGGAGCTCAAGGCTCAGCTCTATCAGTCCCAAGAAGATTCTAAGAAGTCCAAGGAACTCGGTGGCTCAGACCTCGAGTTCCATCGCGCCAAGAAGAAGATCACCAACCACGATCCCTTCTCCGCTAAGAACTCCGGCGTTGACTCTCGTGCCCACAGGTACGTCGTTTTATTTCTTATTTACCCAATTTAAACTCTGGGTTTTATTTTCGTTTCCTAAATTTTGCTCTCTTTTTTATTTTTTGGTATTCGTGTATTTCTGGGTTAGGGTTCATTTTGAAGGTTATGTAGGGGTTCTTGAGCTTTCTGTTTTGTAGAGTTTGAATTCTGACTTCCATTGACAAAAGTTTCTTGTGCTTCTCACAATGTTCCAAGAAATTTAAGGGTGTTTATCAAGTTCAATCCTTTGAGTAATGTACATCAATTCATCATTGAAATTTGATTAAATTAATAAGTTTCACTTGCCAAACTCATCATTGCTCTAGGAAAATTGTTGCCTTCTGTTCATTTGTCTCTAGGCTTTAGTTTGGCTTTCTGCGAAGTATAGTTTTGATTTTTTTTAATTTTTTTTTTTGGGTTGAAATCTAGGGACAAGCTTGAGCTGAAAGCAGTGAAAGATGGATCGGCCAGCTATTCAGCATTGGAAAAGAAGGCCGCTTTGTATGATAAGCTAGTAAAGGGAGAGCTGTCTGATGAGGAGGAGAAGGAAAAGTATTGTGTGGATTTCTTTGGCAAGAGGGTTGAGCATGACGAACCACAGCAGCAGCCGCCTTCTCAGCTTCATGATTTGCCTGCTGTGCTATCTCCGGAGAATCAAGATGATGAGAGCGAGGCTTCTATGCTTTTTACCACGAGACCGTCGGGGCTTGGGCAGGCAGCTGCAACAATGGACAATGATGTTTACAAGCGTTTTGTGAGGTAACAATTTTGTGATGTTTCCAGTGGTATCACTTTCTATAATAAACTGATATGTGGCTGTTGCTGCTGTTGCTGCTGTTACTCGTATGAGCCTCTAAAGTGCCATAGTTGAGATAAGACTCATATTTGGGATGCATGTTGGGTATTAGTGCTAGGATTCACTGCTATTGATGATTTCGTAAGCTGAATGCTTTGAAGTTTGAACCTTTCTTGGTTTCCATTCCTGTTTGGTAATTCTTTTCTGGCAGGCTATAGATAATGAGATGATAAACCTGGGCTTGAGACAAATCCTGCTAAAGGACAAAGAGTGTATAGGTTTATACCTAAGCTTTGTAGACAAAGCTAGGAATATATTTCATCAATAAATGAAAGTATGGCTCCTCTCGTGGTCTTTTCTCCCCTTTTACTATTCATTTTTTTACTTTTGAGTTTCTTCAACCATTAATGTATAATTTTTCTTGTTGGTTGATCCTAATCTATCATACTTTTGGAAATGGAGTCATTACTTGATTGAAACCTCTATGCTTCTGGAAACAGTTATCTCACGATCTTTTAACTTGTGTTCCTTTTCTTCAGTGAAGTTCACGACGAAGCAAATCAAGCTAGAGAGAAGGCATCCGAGCTCAAATTGCGCAGGGAAGAGCAAGCAGCTGCTCGCCGTGAGAAGTTAAAACAGGCATATATACGAAAACAGCTAGGGAAGTTAAAAGCGGCAGCCAGTAAGGAATAGTTAGTTCCTGAGTTCTATGGTTCGCTTCAACTCACCGTAGGGAAGTTGCTCTCTTTGTACCTTCTTCATGCTTTGTACCTGTGTACAGTTATCAATATAACATGAAAGGGAACTACTATTATTATGCATTTTTCTCTCCCGTTTGGATACATTAACATTCTTGAAACCTAAGAAGATTTGAATGAGGCAACTTATTTTTCCAACGTAACTATCTGATGGGTGCAGTTCAGCAACAAAATCACTGATCATAATTTACCTACAGACCACTTGTTTCTCTTTTTGTATGGTCAACGATCAAGTCTTTGAATGCACTACTGGCCATTGTGTTTTGAATTGAGACTTTAGCAGTACGCAACCACACACCAATAATATATCTCAACATATGTTGTCCTCCCAGATCTGTCGCTAAGAACTTTGCCACTTTGGTCTGGTCTCTATCCCGACCCGATGAAAAACAACACTTCTTACGTACTCGTTGAGAATGATTTTGATCTAATTCATGGCCAATTAGAAGTAGAAGGAGCTCCGGTGGGATCCTCACGGATAGAAAAAAGGTTACAGTCAATGATAATGATTGAGTGACACTACTTCTTTGTCCCGAACCAAAGATTCCTTTAGATTTGATGCAAAATTGGATCTTGTTCTATCATTAATATGAGATTTCTCTATGAAGAATATGAATTGGAGTTTGAGTTTGAAGAAGGAGGAGGAACCCTCAACCACAACGAATAGAGACGGGTTTATTCAATTATGTAGTTTGAGCTCTTAAAATATGGCATCCGTGAAGCTTTCTATTTAATTGTTTCGAAAGGGAAGAATATGAATTGGAGTTTGAGTTTGAAGGAGGAGGAGCCCTCAACCCACAACGAATAGCGACAGATTTATTCAATCATGTAGTTTGAGCTCATAAAATATGGCATCTGTGGAATTTTATATTTAATTGTATGAAAAGACCCAATGAATTGGGATTTCCCTGTTAGGTTAGGTCATTCGACACATGCGGATTACAACGAAGAGGATGTACTTCAAAAGAATTTGAAATGATTCTAAGGCTAAACAAAAAGTAAATCTAAGGATTGAAGTATAGATATCGACGGATATATCGCTAGTCAAATTTACGGATATCTCGCTCTAAATATCGATATCGATATCGTTTACGATCAACAAAAATGAAGGAAATTTGGTCTAAAAGTTGGAAATTTGAAATGAAATTTTGGGAAAAACTTAAGTACCTAATAATAGTTATATATGACTAATAAAAATGATAAAATAACTTATATAATAATTATATGATACAATATGATTCTGCCGATGACTAATAATATAAAATTTTAAATATAAATATAAATTGAAGTGAATTACTATAATTGAAAGTTAATATAGTTAAAACATAAAAATAAGCATAATAATGGAGGTCACATTTATATAATAATTTAGAAAATCGGAGAATTTTTATTTACAGAATAATTTAGAAAATTGGACATTAATTAATGAAAATTGGACGTAAAACGAATTCTTATTAATGGTATGCTCATCTCATATTTTTCTAAAATCCATTCATATTCAAAATAACCATTCAAATAAGTTTCTTCTATTCAACCTAATTTACTTGAATTGAAATCAACATAATTTGCTTCAAATTAACCACCTCTACTCTACGAATCTTACTATTCCATATTATTTGCTTCAAAAATTCATTAATATTCAAATTAACCTTATATTTATATTCCCATTTTTTTTTATATCAAATACTAATTTAAATATAAAACATATTATATTAAATATTTAGAAATGTACCCATATGATATCCAATTAACTTTAAAATTGTACTATTAAACTCAAAAATAAAAAATATTTCATGTTGGACGGACGACAAACGGAGGCCACACGCACCGATGACGGCCTCTGCGCGTGGTGGCCACACACCTGCATAGTGTCGTCCCCTACCTCGATCCGGGTCTGCGATTCGGGTTTTGAACTCGACGACATGAACCGACTGGAAATCAGTCATTTTACGTCCAAATTTCACGAAATTTGACCCTATCTCGATCGTTTTGATCAAATAATGAGATCTATGAACTCAATTAAAAAAAAAATGTCGATAGTTAGGTCAATATCATTCTCCCTTTTTTATGTACCACCGGCCCAAAATAATGAAATTTCGTCGATAAATACCGATATTTTCAACTATAAATATATCTATATAGATTTTAACACACGCCCTCTCTCAAAGAACAGAAATTGAGTCTGGCGCCTCAGACCACTCGGCCATCCTGACTAATGGTAATCAGTGCAAGAACATAATGTCTAAGAGACGTTTTAAGAAAGTAGATAAATTAAATATAAAAATTGAAACGACTCTGCTGGGGATCGAACCCAGAATCTCTGGTTCCGTAGACCAGCGCCTTATCCATTGGGCCACAGAGTCAGTTGCTGGTCTTGAAAGACTATTATTTAATTTATTGGTATATTCCAATATATATTTTTTGGACTTGCTTATTTAGATCTTCTAATTTCATTCCTATATACCCAATGGTTTTCCAAAAGTCTAGTAGTTCAGCCATATCTATATATGCTTTATGTAACGAGAATAATTGACTCATAAAATAAGATATTGTATTATTATTTTGATTTATCAAAATATTTTTGTACATATATATTATAATAAAAATTGTTTATTCTCTAAATTATTATTTCAAAGTCGATCGTCTCTTTATATGAATCAAATAAACAATGAACAATTTGGATAACAATAAAATTATATATCGATTTATTTAATATATATAAATAATAATTTTCAATTTTATTAAATAATTTTAAAATTTAATTTAAGAATTAGTCGGTTTCAATATATATACACGTACCAAAATTAGCTAAATAGAAAAAATTATATATACATACGAGAAAATATAAGATGAAAGTATTAAGTATTAACTCCTTGGGAAAATGGATTTTGCTCAATAAATTTTTGGGGCGTTCACTTCAATCCATAATAACGAAAACATAAATGAATTGCAAAACATTTACTCCTTCCCATTTAATTAGAACATTCAAACATAACAACAAACAGAAGTAAAAGTTAATACATATATGCATGAGAAACTGAGAGTTCATTTGTACATCTACGTGTCTCACATGCACATTATTGTTTGACAAGTTGACACATATACCCCACGCCCACACAGCATACTAGCTAAGCTAGCAAAGCCGCCGCCTATGCCGTCTCACCACCTTTCACCTCTCTGTCCTCCTCCACCTCTTCATCTTGCACCGCCTCATCCCTCACACTAAACGACAAAGACTCCCTCCTTATCAAGAACCTCCCCGTCGGCGGGATCCACAGGTTTAGCAACCCGTGGGGCCTCCCTGACGCCCTCCAAACCTGCACCGTCATGCACTGCACAGGATTATCTGCCGGCTCCCGCGCGTCCCCGCCCTTCAAGACGTCGCAGAGCAGCACCCGAGCGCTCCCCACTGGCTTCTCCCTCACGCGCCCGTGCGCGTAGATGTCCACGTTCAGCGCCGCCAGCACGTCGTTCTCCAGCAAGTCCTCGTGGAACTTCACCTTGACAACCTCGTTCCACGTGGGGTTGGTCCCACCGTGCTGGTCCACGCTCGTCCTCGCCGCGTGGAACTCCTTCTCCACGTACATCACCGCGTACGCCCTCACTTGTGTTACGTGCTTCACGTTTTTCAGTCCTTGCGCTGAGATTATCAGCACTTCTATTTCTCGGAGCTTCGTTGTCGCCGCCGGCATGACTCGCCGAAGTTTCGGCACTTGATGACTCATTTCCAGAGTCCAATTCTAGTCTTCTACAGAGAAAGTTGAGAATTTGTGAGCCGACTGCAGTGGCATTAATACATAGTAAATGGGCTTCCATTTTGAATGGCCCAATTAATAGTATCTTCCAATGTAGGCTTTAATCTTGAGAGGCTAAACTTCTAGTATGTTCTAATGTGGGCCTTCATATTGAAAGGCCCAATCTATGTTATCTGCTGATTTGTTTGACAGGCTTAAGTAGGACCTGCAAATCAGTTTGATATAATTTGAATTTAATAAGCAATTTGAGTTTGAATAAAATATGAAAAATATTTGAATCTCATTCTGGTGATACATTTTTGTATTATCATTTTGATTTATCAAATTGTCTTTTACATATATCAATAATTGAAACCGTTTATTATATCATGTCAAGATCATCTTCATAAAAAATCAATTACATTAGAGTTCGTTTAATTATTCATATATATAAAATAAATCAACATTTTTTATAAAAATTAAGATCCTCATAACAAACTGTACATGTACTTGATATATATGAATGACTAAATAACCTTCAATTTAATTGATTTTTTCCGAACATAATAATTTAGAGAATGAATATTTCCAATTACGATATATGTATAAAGATAATTTGATAAATATAAAGAGTGATATAATGAGGTAGCACCGGAATACTATAACCGCATGAGCACGGGTTATAGTAAAATGGCTTTTTATTTGGGTTTACACATTCCCACGCGACTTCGAAAGCTCCACATAAATTGTGTGAAATTCAGTAAAACTTGGTTGACCTAGAGGCTTGTCTTTAGTCTTATTTTCCTTTTTGACTTTTTGTTGTATGAAATGAAAAAAGAAATTTGAAAACTAGACACCAATAATGTGGTGGGCATCACAAAGCTCAAAATGGCACATGCATGCCACCAAAACTGATTCAAATGTACGAAGGTATTGTCTGGAAAGAGTTTATTCCGCAAATCTTGTAACTTGGAAGACAGGCTGGTACAGAATTATATGAAAAAAGCCACACCACTCTCAAATCATTTTGTTTGTGGTTCAAGCAACATAATGCAACACGTGGCACATTCTCACTAGCCAAACTCCGTAATCCCCTCCTATAAATCTCACTTAACCATTCTCACTTTCCTCAAACCAAAACCAAAAACCCATTTCTAAACTCACCACAATTCACTAGTTACTTGAGAATTAGTGACCAGAGAGGGGGGAAAATGGAGGGTAGCAGAATGGCCATGGTTTTCACCATCTACATGATTGTGGTTGTGAGCTTCGCGTCGTTCGGAGCCACGGTTGCTGCTGAAGATGGTGCTGCTGCACCATCGCCAATGGAGAGTGCTGCAACTGCTCTAGGTGCTCCTGTAGCTGCACTTGCTGCCATGGCTTCTTTGCTGGCTTGGTTCTTCTGAATTTGAATTTTATTCCATCATTTATAATGCTTGCTTGCTTATTTATTTTTGAAGCGCTGTGCAATGTCGTATTTTATTATATATTATCAACTTTGATTCAAGAAAATCAGGTCCATACAGCCCCATGTAACTTTTTGCCAATTCTTTCTTTATGTTAGCGTAAGTGATAATAAAACACTCATAATTATTCTGCCAACGTGATAATCTGGAAACAAAGGTCAATGTTGTTTGATGGAACCGAAAAGATCCGCATATGAACGTTTGGGGGCTTCATCGCGTGAAACGATCTCCACAACCTTGTCAGATGCTTCAGGAGTTAGCAATGCCTCAATAGCTACTTCCGCGACCAGATCTCTTGAGATGGTGCCTCCGGAAAGAGTGTCCAGCCAAGAGAGAAGATTAAGGTTGAAATTCGGTTTTAAGTAAACAAATTGACGAAGTGTGGCAAAGGTTATGTTACCTCTGGTTCCATCACAAGGTTTCCAGTTGGGGGCTCATTTCTCAACCCGCCGGGCCTTATAATGGTGTAGTTTATACCAGATTTCCTGATATATCGCTCGGCCTGAAGCTTTGCTATTAAGGTGAGCCCAAAAACATTGAGAAAGATGTAAGCTGGGTTGAGAATCTGTCCCATTGCGGCTCCATTGACTAAGATGGAGCTGACAAGAATAAACCTGTTCACACCAAGTTTACCGCATGCTTCAACAAGGTTCACTGCATGTGCCGAAATTATCAACCTGTACCGAAACTAGCTCTTTTCAGACAAAAATGCATATTAAATAACATAAGTTTTGCATATGCAGAAGAATCTTCATATACTAGCAGCATTTGAAGCAAAGGCAGAAGGTGAGGAATGGTCATGCGATTACAAGTCTCAACCATCTGTCCAATTGCTCGAGTTGATATAATGGAAACGAACTCATCATAGAGAAGTGCAATGAAATGAAACATGACAGCTTCAGGATTTTATACCAGAGGTTTTTATGTAGGTATCAGCTCAAGCTCAAGTAGAAGGTTGTGCAAACTTAAACTAAAGTCTTAAAAAACTAGCTGCTCATAACATTTGGTTAAGATTGATCTTAAACAAACAACCCTTTTTTGGACTAAACAGGTAAAGATTTCTGTACCCCTTCAAATATCTAAGCTTAGAATTTTATTTTATTTTTGCACAATTTGAAGCATTCATACATGGGTTGAAAATAGATGTTAATTCGAGAGATAGAGACGCAACTGACCTTCCATGGAGCAAACAAATCCCATCCATAGCTGAACCCCGTCGCGCAGACTACAGCTTCTGAATCATCACTTATTGCTTCTGCAAGCTTGGCAGAACTCTCTGTCACATCTGCTTTCACCTGCAAACAAAAACAAGAAACCATTTTGATCCAAAACCCAATAATCAATCCCAGAATCAGCAAAGACCCAGTTGAGTTTCCACCTTGAATTAATAACAACACTCGCAATTTTGAAGAAACTCACAATTTGAAGAGCTGGGTTGTCGGATGGAAGGTTGGCTTTGGCTTTCTCCAAGTTTCGGACACCAGCTTTAACCGCAAAACCCTTAGCTAGTAGCTGCTCAACGATTCTTTTACCGGTACTTCCAGTTGCACCAGCCACAAAAATTTCTTTTTCCCTACAACATTGGCTTCAGTTGTATTAGAGGTTTCCTCTATAATTTCACTCCCTTCCATCTGAAACAGAGACGAACATATATAATGACAGACATATATAATGACAGTCTCCATCTCTCCACTAGAGAATAGCCAATCAATTCTCTTGCACTCCTTGTTGTAGGAAAATCACCCAGTGTTTAGGTCATAATATTTACTTGATAATATTATCCTCATATTGTACTTCATAATATTAGAATGTTGAAGGGTGTTTTGATTTGCCTCTTGGAATGACTCTTGGGAATATGATCCTCATAATTTACTGATGGCTCTTGCGCTATGACATGACCTATTCCCACTAGATTTTGATAACTGTGTCTGGTTCTCCTCTCGTTTGACAAATCAACTGGGATTCCGAAAATACCTTCACCACTTGTCAAACAAGGGATAGCCACACTGATTCCCACTCATGTCTCTGCCTCTCGATCAGCGCCGATTCTCGTGCCACAGCCTGGAAGGTCATAAAAATAACAAAGTTGTGAGTAGAAAAAAATAACATTTTTGAAAATACATTTCAAAATACACTTTTTTTCACCATCTAGTTATCAAACTAGGCATGCATAGAGTAAAACATATGAATTACCGGTCTTCAAGGCAAATCACATGAAAACATCAAAACTGTCACAAGGACCATCGATGACCGTACTCATCACCAATACTCAATAACAAGTACCACACTCAAACCGCATGACTCAAGTGCACAATCAATCACAAGAATCACATCATAGGAAACCAACAACAAGTCAATAACCCTAAGCATCAGCCGTCTGGGAATACCACCGAGTTTCGACTGCCTGGGAACACAAATATACCCCGAGCACCAGTCGTCTGGGAACACCCCAAGCTTTGGCTGTCTGGGAACAATCACAATTATCTCAAGCTTCGGTCGTCTGGGAAATACCCCTAGTTTCGACCGTCTGGGAAGCAATCACAATCACAATACAAACCGTCCGGGAATTACATCCCAAAAACCATTCAAAACCGTCATTAACTGAAACCAAATCAAAACCATTCTCGACAAGGTCTTAAGCCAAAAATGACCTTTTCACGTAAATCCGTAAAATACGACTCAAAATATCACGAACTGTGGAATACCACTGAAAAACCACTAAACAATCCATCAAACTCCTTTTGACTCATGATCCATGTCACAAGACCATTTTCAAACTAGACATTTTCAAACCCAGGCCTATCCCAAAACATCATTTTTACCTTTTTCGTAAAACGTGCCAGAAAATCAATTTAAATAATCTAGAAATCAATAAACAATCATATCAAATCATCATGGAATCATTGCAACACAAATAATGCAATAAATCATGTAAAACGTTTAACTATGCATGCATAACAGTTTATAAAACAAATGTTTACTCACACATCGTCCAAACCGCTCCATACGCGCCCTCACGCGCCGCCACAAGTGGTTGCGCGTGAAAGCCACGCACATGTGAACAGTATCATAGTTCTCACCCGTTTTCTCTGTTAAACGTGTTTGCAACCCGCGATAGGACCTGATTAATTCTCCTTCAATTCAAACTTGTTTTGTTCAATTCTTTCACTCAAATCCATCTAATCTATCTTAATTACAGGCATGTATCATTAAATTCACAAGATTAAAACTAAAACCTATAAATCCCCAATTCCATACCCGTTGAGTTCACTTTTCCAATTCACCAAATTAGACTTTGATTGTTGATTCTAACTGAGCAGAAAGTATCCCAAGATTATTACAAACAAAAAAACAACATCAATTTGGGAATTCCTTACCTTCAGTTATACGAATTGAATTCGAATTTTTTCCAAAGATTCGCAAGGACTGTTCTTGATGGCTTCTCCTTCAATTGTCTTTCTTTTTGATGTGGTTCGATGCGAAATGATCCCAGAAAGCTTTCTCTAACCTTAATTCGACTTGGGTTGATCTAAAACTCAAAAATCGAATCTCAATTTCTAAAAACAAGTTTTGGGTTTCTCTTCGGGTTTTATGGTTTCCTTCCTAATTCATTCTTAATTCTATCTCAATACTCACTCTCAAATCTCTTAGAAATCTGAACGGATCAATTGGGTCGTGGCTGGCTGGACGGAAGGGTGAAGGTTTTTGGAATGCTCTGTTTTTCTTTGTTTTGGTTTTGAATTGAAGATGGACATAATTGATACATAGCCACACGGCTATACAACCCAGCCACCCATCCCCCACCAACAAGTGACATCTGTCACTTAGTGACTCAGCCAATTATGGCTGTGCAATTACCATTTTACCCTTACATAGCCAAATGACCAAAATGCCCCTTAATTTTTAAATTACGATTGTGCCCCTCTTGGTTTTAGACCCATAACTTTATCACCCAAACTCCAATTTTGACGTGCCGCCTGTCTACGAACTCAGCGTCTCGATACTTACACAACGATCCTCACCAAATATGCAAAAAGTATTCCAAACAAAAAGTCAACTTTTAACCACAATAGTCATAAGGGTAAAAACGTCATTTTACTTTCAATTTTCCGAATTTACATTACTTACATTTCTCAAGTCGTCCCGGGCCGTTGCTGGTTGGACCTCCATCATTGCTGCACAAAACAAAGACAGCAGAGAGGAGATACAAAAGTGAAAGAGGATGATGGAGATGGTGGATGCAGAGATGTAGAGGAGGGTTCCTGAGAATGAGAGGCAGAGGAGCTGCCATTTGCTTTATCTTACTCTCTCACTTATTTCTTGTCCTCCAAGTCCAACTCCAAGTTCGGATCCAAACAAAAAGGACTCGTCTTTGTTTGCCATTTGCTGTGCCTCACTGTAGGTCAATGGATCTGCATCTTTCACATCACTACTTTTTTTTTTGCTTTATGCTTACAGTATTTTTCTTTAATTTAATATGAATTTAAGCGAATACAAAAAACTTTACAAATTTAACAACCATCTTCCACATTACTATTTTTTTTTTCCTTTTGTGAGTCCTAGTCTTCTTGCCTTGCTTCATATCCCATCGGGGGCAATTATGAATTTTGACCGCGGGTTGGAAAACGTACCCAAAATGCCAAAAACAAGTGAAACAGTATGCTGCAATGGCATTACAAATATAACAAAGCAATATCAACTCGTCTTTCATTAGATTTATAAATAGAAATACAACCGGTGGACAATTAAGCATTCAAACTACCTACCATACGATAACAAATTCTACATTTGAAGGTACATTTTCTTTAAGGTGTTGGACTGCGTCGTCTTTGATCAGATTGTCTCTATTTTTTTATCCTTTTTTCTTTGTAATTTTAAATATATTTACAAAAAATTATAGTAATTCATTTTAATTTATGTTTAAATTTTTATATTACTAGTCATCGGCAGAATCCTATTATATCATATTATTCATCATATATTTATTATATCAAAGTCATTTTACAGTTTTTATTAGTCCTATATAACCATCATTGGGTACTTAAGCTTTTTCCAAAATTTTATTCCAAATTTCCAATTTTTAGACTGAATTTCCTTGATTTTTGTTGACCGTAAACGATATCGATATCGACATTTGAGACGAGATATTCATAAATTTTACTAACGATATATCCGTTGATATCGATATTTCAATCCTTACTTATGATCAAATCCGATGTCACGTCATCTACTTGTCCATCAGTGGAGAATGTAGAGAAGTTTAATAAAGAAAACCTCTTATTTATAAATTTAGTATTCTAATAAATAAGAAGCACACACTAATCCATTAAAATGCTTTACTTTTAGAAATAAATCAACATAAAAGAGTGCAAATTTGAGGAATCCATAAAATTCATATCATATATTCAATGCTATACCAAGAAGCCAGCGAACATCTGTATATGAAACACTAATTATAAAAAAAAAATAAAAAAAAAAATAAAAAACTAAAAATATACAGAAGGGGCAGAAGGGGAACCTGAAAACTCATAAAGATGATTATGACGAAGAAGCATATTGGTGGTACCCAGCTTTTCGAGTCTGGGAAGCTGAGGTTGTTGCTGAAGGAAAATCCTCGCAAGCATAAAAGAGGCCAAATTTAAAAAAAAACAAAAAACAAAAAAACAAAACAAAAATTCCATATGAATCGGAAAATGCAATATACTAAAGATCAAGATCAAAAGTCAATTACCCAGGATTTTCTTCTTCGCCCTTCGAAAGAACCAACCTGTAAAAGTCAATTAGTAATGGACAATAAAATTAAAGCGAATTGAAAAGTTAAATCAAAGAGAAGATTGCAAAGAACAGAGTTCGGCTATGAGTTGGATGAAAACTTTACCTCAAAGATTTATGAAAAGCCAACAATTTCTTCCTGAAAGGAGATGAGTTGATGATGGAAGATGGGAAGAATGATTCTCCCAAGTGGTGATAGATAAACGAAGATAAAAGAGGGTAGACGATCACTGGTACTTGGAATGAATGATTGATAATGAAATTTAGAAGTAGGAAGAATCGCGAAGAAAGAAGAAGAAAACGGGAGGAAAAAAAGGCCGATGGAAGAAGGGCAAAATCGGAAATGCACTGCTCATGAACAGTATAAAACCCAGTCGTTTTAGTTTATAGGCAATTTCAAAATCTTTTTGGTGGGCCATCCCTTTTTTCCCTCTAATTTTTCAGGGCCATCGGATCACTTTAAGCAATTTCTATCTGTTAGATGGCCAGAGCATTCAATGGTACGTATCACTGAAGTCTGGGCCATATCTTCCACTACATCCTCTCCCTCATCCCAAATCTTCTTCACTTCACGATTCCCATAAGCCCAACTACACAGTAAATAGTAAAAGAAATTAATCACCTTCAAGTAAGAAGCCAATAGTAATAATCATAGTCTCTTGTTAAAGTTACTTGAGACCCAACTCACTTCCCTTTTGTTCGTCACATCATTCAAAATTGTCACAATGAAACTACCAATCAGGCTCCCAACCCCAAACCCTACTGTGAGAAGTGCCATTGCAATGGTGGACATGCTCTTTGGGAACTGAGAGTAGTAGAACTCCAACTGCCCTATTGCATTCAAAGCCTCAGCGAGTCCATCGAGGCAGTGTTGTGGGATTAACCAAAATCTAAAACCAAATTGATCTATCTCAAGTGTGAACAACCATTAAGAATTGAAGTTTCATCTATTGATCGTGGTTGACGACGATGGTAACCGTCAAGTGTACTGCATATGAAAAGTCTTAGGTTGATGTGGATATGACATACATCCAACTGAATGGGCCATCTGTTTGCTCCTGACCCATAGGGCCATATCCATGGTGGGTGTGATAGCCAGGTAGTGTTCCATCTAGG
Source organism: Prinsepia uniflora (assembly GCA_032719365.1). NCBI lineage: Eukaryota > Viridiplantae > Streptophyta > Magnoliopsida > Rosales > Rosaceae > Prinsepia > Prinsepia uniflora. The sequence continues at coordinate 81,594,068 of CM064866.1, read as the reverse complement.
CAAGCTGCACACAAACAACACATTATTAATGAAATCACTCAAGAATTTTACAAGCAGACTACAAGACATGCAACTACATTATTCATGAAATCACTCAGAATTTTACAAGCATACTACAAGACATGCAACTACATTATTCATGAAATCACTCAAGAATTTTGCTCTTGATTATTGCTTGCAGTTTCCTCTACGACCCCCACCCCTACATGCTAAGTGAATTATATACTCTTAGTCAACAAGTAGTTTTGTATAAGAAATTGATTGACATGTGGTTTTTCTTGCAACTTATTTGCAAATGATAGGTTTTTCTTAAGTGAATAGTCTTTGGAGTTTTCAAGTGCTTCAATTATATCATTTCACCACACTCAAGAAAAAAGAAAATAAAAATTCAATTGTAAGATGAAGCACATGACATTACTCAAATTATATTCAATGAACACAAAATCAAAATTCAAAATCCCAGAATTATATCATCTCATCGGACATGAAGGGCACCACTTTCAGTGCATAAGCTGTCAGAACAGCTGAGGCGGTGGTGGGACCTACGCCTTTGAGCATTGTGAGGAATGTGAGCTCAGAGATTGCCTTCGAGATATCCGATAGAACCTGAAAAGCCTTTTGGGAGGCTGATTTCACCAAGGCATCGTCCCGAAACAAAATCCAACATCTACGACCTCAAATTCCAATTTCACATATAAAATTAGTAAAGACAATACAAATAGCATACAAGGAATGAAAAAGAAGACGTTGTGATGCGGCTCAATTGTGCAACAATCCCTAGGTCCTAATTCATATGAATCTCAGGTGAAATACCACTTATACCCTTATGGGAACTTTTTTTTAACCATCCCTAAAAACAATTTTTTTTCTTTCTTCTGGAAAGTGTAAACTATAATATATTTTTTCCCAAAACCCAGACCACCTAATGCTACGTACCACCGAAGCCTTGGCATTGATTGAGAATGGCGAAAGAGATGGCGAAAGAGGCGAGTGTGATTGCGGCTAAGAGAGAAGAAGGGGGAGTATTCTTCGATCTTGATTCAGGAATTGAAACGATCGGAGAGCTAAGAAGTAAAATCGAAGAAGAAACTGGGTGGCAACTCTCTCAGTATTTGGTGGCCTTCGTGCATGCTGAAGCAACCCAGCTGTCAGAAATTGGAATTGGGGATGGCACGAAGATACATCTTGCTTTCTCTGGTGGTGAGGAAGCTTGGCTTCGCAATGACATCAATTTTGATACTTCTGAGTAAGTAACTCCTCTTTACCCATATTTGTAATTTGGGTTCATTTGCGATAGGAAGCTTGTAATTATCAATCATAACTTAGATTTGATCAGAACTTGGATTTGTTTGTGCTTTTCTAGAGATTCAATCCATTTTTTAATTTGGTTCATTTGCAATAGCAAGCTTGTAATTATCAATTGTAACTTGGATTTTGTTTGTGTTTTTCCAGAGATTTCAGTGAATCAAATTCTGGGTTTCCAAAAGGGTAATTTATCTTCCTGTGTATATGAACATACTCTTTGTTAGTAAAAGTTCACCGTGTGAGTTTATAAATTTATTATTTGCAGGCGCCTTGGAAAACATCTGCTTCCACTCTTCACAGTTTCAGAGGATGGAAAGCAGATATCCTCCCCTGCTGGTGCAGCGGTTGTGAAGGGTGTCCAGGAAGTGATTACTAAATCGGATTGGCCAGTTGGTGATTTGAATTTGGATTTACGTGATCCTAAAAAGGTATTCGAATTGCCACCTCCCACCAACATGAAGCTGAGAGTTGCATTGGCATGGGATACTCTCAAAAAAATGGTGGTCATGCTGGGGCTTCACGTGGATAAATTTGACTCTAATCCTTTCTCTAAGTTGAGAAATGAACTGATCCAGGCACAGACCAGCACCTTGGGATTCTCGCTTCCACCGTACTTTACCTTATGGAGACAGAATCCACTCATTCAGCTGGAGGAGAACGAAGGCAAGTCATTCGAGGAGCTCGGTGTTAACGATGGAGATACTATTTTGCTTTGCTCAACCCCCCTAATCTGAGAAGGGATAGTTTTATCACTTGCATACTTGATGTCTCTAAACTCAACCCTAGCTAGATAGATAACATCATATACATGTTTGAAGCAATCTTAAGACCTTTGTGTTTAGATTAACTTTTGGAACTGCTGGTACTCATTTTGAAACTTCAATTACCATGTAGCTAGAGATCTGTGTGTTCAGATTAACTTTTGGGCCGCTTGTAACTCATTTGGAAACTTCCCATTACTATGTAGCTAGAGGTCTGTCGTTTGGATTACCTTTTGGAGCTGCTGTTAACTCCTTTGGAACTTCAATTACTATGTTGCAACTTTTGGAGATGATAATCGATGTTATGCATATGCTGTGTTTTCTGTTCTCAATTTGGTTTTAAAAGGATGTCGGTAGTAGTGAAGCTTTCCCGAATCCAATTATCCACCAAGCAACTATGAATTTCGACCTGGGGTTGGAAAACGTACCCAAAATGCCAAAAACAAGTGAAATCAACTCTTCTTTCATTAGATTTATAAACAGAAATACAACCACTGGACAATTAAACATTCAAACTACCTACCATACGATAACAAATTCTACATTTGAAGGTACTTTTTCTTTAAGGTGTTGCACTGCGTGGTCTCTTCCTTCAATTTCCTCCATTACTTGCTCCAGAGGCCGAAGTGATCCACAAGGCCATAGCCACTTTTGGATAGGATCAATAACAATTTTATCTAGTGCCACAGCGTTCTTCAGTAAGTATATGACATGTTCATCAGCACACGGATGAGCTCTGTACCCTTGTATCTCTACTGCCTTTAGGGAATGATGGAGGTAATCGATAAGTTTCTCTGTTTTACCTATTTCCGAGCATTTTCTGATCGCCATCTGCATGAAGAAAATGATTTAGTAACTGTAACACTGAAACATTTTGTTTGCACCTAATTCCCTTTTTCCAATATTGGTAATGGAATGAAGAAACCCAAGGAAAGTACCCATACAAAACTATAGTTGTTTTGTTAATGTGAACAACCAGGTATGAGTAAGTTACCATCAACCCGAGTGTCTGCAAGCAAGGAGATGCCTTCATGAAAGAGGTCAGGTGATGAAGAGCCCCATCATCATTTGCAACTACCAACTTCAGATGCTTGAGATTTTGTAAGACTGGAAACACATTGTTCTGATCATAGACCTGAAAGCAAAGCAAGGAGTTAGGAACGAACTACATAATCCAATTAAAAAGAAGAAAACAAAACCAATACGGTGGCATAACAAAGATACTAACCGCTCCTCTGATATCCAGCTCCAGAGTCTCTAGCTGAGAAAGAGAGTATGAAAGTTGGTTCAAGGGAAGCCTTATGGAGTCACTAAAAAACCCCTCCTTGAATATGGATACCTCAACAAGAAATGGTACATTGTTGAGAAGCAGGTTTGGCATATTATCTGAATCATATACAAATGAAACAATGTTTGTGTCACAAATCTCAATCATTTTGATATCATAACAATCCTTTACGACCAAATGCTTCAATGTAATCAACCGACCAACCACTCTTAAATTAACCAATCCCTTGGCACGAGTCAATGATAATCTTTCAAGAACTGAGCATTTGTACAAGAGGGTCTCAAGGACTTCATCTGTTACAACAAACCGTATCAAACGAAGAACTTTGAGGGACTTGAAACCATTACGGAATCCACAAGAATGTAGGTTTGGAATGCCACAACACATGTTCTCCCAACAAGAACGCATGAACTCCTCCACAGCAGATGGCCCTTTGCTGATGCTCATATCTAATAGTTTGTCTGGAAATCTACAATGAGGGTTAGAAGGATATTCAAGGTCGTACAAAAGCTCCAACTCAAGTATTTGAACTTTCTTTTCCATTGCAAATTGCATCCATTTTTCAATTGCAAAACTAAATCGATGGTTTAGAAAAAAATAAACCCTGAATCGCTCAATGCTCTCGCCTATATGCCGTTCCAGCGTACGATTCACCCAATTGACGTACAGGCCGCGTTGATGCTCTTTCACTCCAGTTTCAAGCTTCAAGAAGCGGGAAAAATGATCACCCACTTTAAAGTTAATAGCATCAAAGTCCAAAGTCACAGTAGAGGCCGCTAGACGCCTCCATCGCCTGGAAAGCATACCAGTAGCTAGAGCTTCCTTAAGCGGTAAGAGAGACAACATACCAATAAGAATTTCATCCGGAAGCGCGCTAATTCGATCCACCAAGTCAAGTTTCCTTCTTTTTCCCAAGTTGCACTTATTCTTTATAATACAAAACAATAAAAAAAAAAAAAACAAGACACAAAGTTAGACAAATTTAAAACTTTACTGGGTAACATAACAACCTCTAAGTGATTTCATCCACATTATTTTACCTTACTAGAAATTAATCAAAGCAACTCGAGTTCCAATCCCCTCTTCCTTAATTTCGATGAAATTGGATTAAAATAAAGTTTCGGTTTTGTATCAAAAGACATACACACGAAGCAAAATTATCAAACCAAACTAATCGATTTGGATATGCGGGAAATAAAAAAGGTGCAATTGCATTGAATATTGAAGTTTCTGTTGCAGATTTACCTTTTGTTGGACAAATTGAGAGTTTGGGCCGACTCTTTTCTTCCTCAAACTGATCTGAGCTTCGGCGGAGTAAAGGTTTTGGCTCCTAATAATCTGAGCATCGTTGGTGTCGCAAAACATGGTGGATAATGGTGGTGATGCAGAAAGTAGACCGCTAGGGATTTTGTTTGGAGAGATTTAGGAGGGAGAGGGAACAAGGCTTATATATAATAAAAAGTTCACCTTTATTTTCTTCTCCTTTTTCGTATTTTTTAACAAATATTTAATGACAAAAAGGAAAAATAAAATATCGCGATGACCGTTGCTTTTGAATTGCTTCCTCTTCATACATGGAATTATGGAAAGCTTCTTTCCTAAAGTGACTGGGAATTGAAAGAAGTTTGTATATTGGTGTTGGAAAAAAAATTAAAGAACTTATTTAAAATTTGCCCTCCTATTTTTGTTCTTTATCTTAGGAGATAAAAAGAATAACTAATTTTAATTAAAGGGTATTGGCGTAATTTTAAATATCACCTATTTAGTTGTAACTCTAATTCACGTTTGTATGGAATTAACTTTGATATATTATTCCCTCTAATTACTTTAAATTCTACCAAATGTGACAGCTTGATTTATGAATCTATTATCATATTCTTGGTTTGAATTTCATGTATCAAATAAGCTTTCACTTTTAGAGAGAAGTACGAATCCGTTAAAACTGCTAACTTATCTGTTTTAAATCGCTATTTATCTAATAGTTTAGATTTAACCGAATAAAAGTTAAACAGTTTGAGAATCTAAACAGCTTTGTACGTAAAAGTTTGGCTTTGGATTTTCATTTTGGAAATCTGTTAAATCCAAATTGTACCGTTAAGGAATATATTAATATTTATTTATTTCAAATCTATTATAATACAAAGTAAAAATAATAAAAATAAAAGGAGACCCTGATATACCCAGCTAAATACATGTATACCCAGATAAGAGTATAATAAAAAATTATTAAATAGTAATATTTGTTTGATAAATCTTAATATATTAGTAATGTTTGCAGACACGAACTCAGGATTGAAAATAAAGGTGGGCTGAATATATAATTAGAATAGAATATGGCTAATTTATAACCAATTAGTTTAGTAAAATAGCATTTACTAGAAATTTAGTAAAAAAATCCTTTGAATTTTTTCATATTTTTTTACATTTGAGGTGGGCTGGAGCCCACCCAAAAAGGCTCTGGGTCCGTGCATGAATGTTTGCAATGCAATCCTCTGCAAGTTTATTATACAAAATTTTAAGTATTGATTATTCTGTTGTTTTTTGTATACTTACTATTTTTTTTTATGTCTAAATAGTTTCAAACTATTTCGATCCAAACCGAACCGTTAGTAACGGTTGGGATCGAAACGGTTTCATTTCTTATTTTAGAAAATCCAAATTGTGCTGAATTGTTAAAATTTTAACAGTTTGAATTTGGATATTAGCAGTATCCATATTAAACAACATCGAATGTTGATTATTTATATGAGATTTGTTGGAATGGTTCTAACTCTTGATTTTGGATCGGGTGGTTAGTAAAACATATATGACATGGAGATATTGGTTTAGTATGTATGAAACTATCAATGTAAAATTTGATTATGCATTCCTTGTTCTATTTTTGCTCGTTATGATTACATACATTAAGCGATGTTGAGGTTGTGGAATTTCGGGCAATACATAATGAATTAGTCACTAGCTATTGAATATAACCAAATCACTACGTAAAAATTATTCAAATTTAAGATTCTTTAATTATTCAATTGTTAGCCTCCGTTTTTTCCCCTCTCTGGCCAACAAAAAAGGTACATCCTCACTTTATCATTCTATTTTTTATTGTTGGATTAGTAATAAGAGTTCTTTGCAATGACTGTAGTTTGAGCTCTTCATATTGCCTACTTTGCTATTTTATCAATCTATCCCCTTACTCAAATTTTTCCTTAAAATTTTTTTTTCTTCCTAAATCTTATTCTACATTACTATTAGAGAAATTTGCGCAATATCTCTTATGGACTTTAGTCACAATAGTTAGATTATGATTTTTTTCGTCATTTATTTGCTCTTATTATGCATATTGGCTCGTTATAAATCAAGTCTTTCTCAAATCCTCTCATGGTCTACAATTTCTTCAAGATTAGATGTGATGGGTTTAACGACATTTTATTTCTTTTAGTGTAGTTAGTATGTTTAGTTTTATAAGTGCGATTAGGATTTTGATTTTTTTCGTCTTCGCGTGATTTGTCTGTAATTTTGCATGATTTAAGTAATGTGGGTTTTTAGTTATTTGTTTGTCTTCTGTTTGTATTAATATTGTCGTATTAATTTGTATGTTTTACTATCATAACTTGATTTTGATAGTATAGATTTGTACCATTTATTCATGATAAAATAAAAATTGATTTTGGATTCAGACTCTTTTGGATGCGAAGAAAAAACAAAAAGAGAAAATAGACTCTTGCCAGTAGAGAATATTGCTGCACAAAACTGAAAATTTTACCTGCAAGACAACATTGCTACACAAAACAAAGACAGCAGAGAAGAGATACAAAGGTGAAAGAGGAGGGTCGAGATGGCGGATGCAGAGACGTAGAGGAGGGTTCCTGAGAATGAGAGGCAGAGGAGCTGCCATTTGCTTTATCTTAGTCTCTCACTTATTTCTTGTCCTCCAGGTCCAACTCCAAGCTCGGATCCAACCAAAAAAGACTCGTCTTTGTTTGCCATTTGCTTTATCGTACTCTCTCACTTCTTTCTTTTCCTTTATGCTTACCGTATTTTTCTTAATTTAATATGAATTTAAGAGAATACAACAACTATAGCTATATCTCCAATATAACCTCCAACTCTAAACCCAATTAATAAAAAAGAAAAAAAAAATGGCTACTTTCAAGATGATAATCTTAAGGCTGAAGGTAGCATGCAATTATAAAAGTGAGAGAGAACACTTTGAAATTACAAAAGTGATAATATTCTCTTAATCAGCTTTTCCAATGTGGCAATGCAAAAATTCAACAGCGTCCTTCAGATACAATAACGAAACTACATTGCAGAAGAAGCTATGAAAATTATATGCAAGGCCACACCACTCTCTGAATTAGTTCCTAAACCAAAACCAAACAAACATCTAAAATTTCTACTCTAATAATTATAGGTCACTAGTGCTTGTTTCTTACAGAAAGAGTGATAAAGATAGAGTTCTGTAGAATGGACTCTCACCAGCTGCATCGTTGTTCTTGTCAGCTTTTTTTCCTTCAAAGCCACAGTTGCTTTTACTATTGCTAGGAGAGGGGCTGCTATTGCCAACATAATCTTGTGGATTAAAACTCAGAAGGTCCTCGTTTCGATACAGAACTAAAAAGATTCTTAAATGAACTCTTAAGGGCATCGGCTCGTGAAACTATCTCCACAACCTTGTAAGATGCTTCAGGATGGAGTAATGCCTCAATAGCAACTTCCGCCACCATGTCTCTGGAGATTGTGCCTTGAGAAAGAGTGTCCTACACCAGGACAGATCAGAGAGAACATCATCTTAAGTCTTCAACAAAACTAAATGGGAAAGTTTCAGTCTTGACAAAATTGTGTTCAAGTACCTGTGGCTCCATTACAAGATTTCCTATTGGAGGGTCGTTTCTCAACCCGCCGGGCCTGATTATGGTGTAGTTTATACCAGACTCCCTGACGTAGTTCTCTGCCCGAAGCTTGGCGATTAAGGTGAGGCCGAAAACGTTGAGGAAGATGTAAGCTGGGTTGAGAATCTGCCCCATTGCTGCTCCATTGACTAAGATGGAACTAATAAGGATAAACCTATTCACACTAAGTTTCCGACAAGCATCCACAAGGTTGACTGTCCCCAAATTATCAACCTGTAGTGAAACAACCATTTGCAGACCTCTTAATATGGTTAAGATTGAACTCAAACTAGAAGCCTTTTTCCATGACTACAAAAATATTTAGCTCCATATGTAAAATGGATACAGAAATTAATTGCAGAAAAGGAGAATCGAAGTGACCTTCCATGGATAATACAAATCCCGTCCAGAGCGAGATCCTGTGGCACAGATTACGGCTTCTGAATCATCACTGATGGCTTCTTCTAGCTTGGCAGAACCCTCTGTCACGTCTGCTTTCACCTATGAACAAAATGAAAACTCCATTTTTTGATCCTAAACACAGCATACTAAGTACATTCCCAAAAGAAAGAGACCCAGTTTAGTTCGTAGCGTGATTTAATGTCTGCGCTTGAAATTTTGAAGAAACTCACAATTTGAAGATGTGGGTTGTGTTGGGGAAGGTTGGTTTTGGCTTTGTCCAAGTCTCGAACTCCAGCTTTAACTCGAAAACCTTTCGCCAGTAGCTTTTCAACAATTCTTTTTCCAGTACTTCCATTAGCTCCAGCCACAAAAATCTTCCTTTTCCCATACACACTGCTATCCATCTCCGTTGCTTCCTTTCCTTCAGTTCTAAATTCAAACCCCCCCATCTGAAAGTAGAAATGATCAACTTACAAATATAATAATTCTAGCATTGAATTTGGTATGAGAGAGAGAGAGAGAGAGAGAGAGAGAGAGAGAGAGAGAGAGAGACCTGAGTAGAATTGAGGGAAAGGGACCAGGAATTGGAGAGAGAGTAAGAAATTGCAGAGATGAGTTTGGATGCGGTTGTCATGAACGAAAGAGAAGGGAAGTGGCGGTGATGGAAGCTGAGGGAGAACTGAATGGTGCAGATATGTCTACAGGGATTGTTGACGAGAGGAAGAGGAAGGTTTCTGCTGATTTCGTGTCCTCCAAGATTAACCACGATGCCGTCTTTGCATGCCATTGCCTCCCTCGTCCCTCCCCAACCTTCGCTGCTTTATTTTACTTTTGCCTTCAACCCTAAACCCTCGCGCTGCACCAAAAGAGTAAATATTTTCTTGTCTGCTCAAAGCTTTGCCCTTCCCTTACTTCTAGGGTAACAAGTGAATAACCAGATTTTTCATCAATTAAACTCACCTTAAATTGGCATCATATTTCATTCATTTGGGAAAAAATCGGAATTTAGAACTCAAAATCATGTACTAGTTTTATCTTTAGGTTTAAAGACTATGAACATAATCACTACGTACAACCTACCTAGTTACGAATTTTTCTCCATGAAAAGTGTTGACTTCCATGATCAATCTCACTTTCGAAAAGTGCTCACTTCCATGATCAACCGCACAAGATACACGAGAAAAATAAATTTCATATGTAGAATAAGCTAATAAAGCATTACTTCATTTGAATTTTACCACCTCCGACAAGGTGACGTGATGAAACTTCTAGCCACAAATGTGTAAAGCCAACATGAAATAGTTATAAATTCCAAAGCTAGAGCCTAGAGGGCATGAGTGTTGGACTAAGTTAACAGGCACAACAGGTGCAAAGATTACATGAATAAAAATCTGCTTTCTTCTGCTTCAAGTTTGAGAACCAAGGGCAAGCAGATACATTACGCAGACACCAAAATTAAATTACAATCCCCAGCCAATTGCGCGCAATGGCTCCAATGTGTTGCCAAATTCTGCTTTCCCTGAAATTCATCGATTGGAAAATCAAAGCTCAGTCAAGTAACTTGGAAGTGAAACAGGTGATCAGCATCTGCAGGATAACATGGAATGCAATAACTGCATACTATACATACCTTCCATTACGTGTTGCAGTGCAGGTGATCTTTTATCGACTCATGCTACTATAAAAAACACTATTCCCCCATCTAACATCACTATGTTTCTCTCTCGAAGTATCTGAAAATAAAATGTTTCTGTTACTATTTATCCTTCTTATAATAGGCAAGCCCTGACTAATATTAAGCAAACCAGACATAGGTATCATCGTACACAAGAAACTCGCTCAAATGGTTATAAATCAAGAATAAGTCAACCATTTGATTACAAAGAATTAAAGGAAAGCTTTACCTCTAACAAGGATATTATCTCCGCCCTTGAGTAATGGGGATCTGCTCCTTCATTGACAGTGTTCTCTAGGTTCTCAATGGATATGCTTTCCAAGCGCTGTTCTGTTCGTACTTGATTTAAAACATCACTAAGTGCTCTTAATCTGCGGGCAAACAAGGAATAATATTGAATTGGCATTAGAAACAGTTGGCTTAGAAACGAATTAAGTAAAGAAAAGAGCTTTGTGCTTCTTAGCAGACCTTTCTGAAGAATTATCAGTTGCAGATTCAGGGAGAGGGTCATCGACGTCCATGGCTTCAGCTGTGGAACTAAGGAGGGAAAAATGAAGAGAAAAAGAAATCAACTGAATGTCTTGAATTTATGTTAACAACACTACCAAATCAATAAGTAAAAGATTTGTAGATTGTAGGGGGTCTAGTCAAACCACAGAGAATACATCAATCAATGTGAATAAGCAATTTCGGAAAATTACACTTACAACTCATTATTAGCAGTACCATTGCCAGATCCGTTGTTTTGACCTGCGGGACGGTTAGCCCTGCAAAGCCCATAAAAAAAAAGTGAACTGCAGGTTGTGAAGTTAAACAACACTACCAAAGCAATAAGAAAAGAAAAGTGAAGAAAAAACTTACGGGTTTAGGAAGGTCCAGTCATGCAAAAGAGACTATCATTCAATACATATAGAACATTTCTAAAAAGCATCAATTACCTTTCTTCATTCGCAGTTCCACCTGTGTGACGGTCAGCTCTACCATTCCTCTCCAATTCCCTCTCTCTTTCTTGCTCCCTATCCTCCATGTCAGTCAACTCTTTGTGATATATGGCAAAATTTAAAACTTTGAGAGCAGCATCAACATCAGACTTTGTAACCTGTGAAGACATTTTTTTAAGATCTGTGAAGACATTTCTACCGTTTTCTTTTACACTACAGTTGACAAACTACATAACATGATGACAAACCAAAATTCTGATTTCTACATAAATGAAAGAGCAAGAGAACTAGTCTCATTAGATCCTTATTAAACAATTATAGTGGAAAGGTACCTTTCTACTCAACTTCAATTTTGCATGAGCAGTTGAGAGACGAATGATGGTTTCTAAAGTTCTGGCAGTAATTGGAAGTGTTCCACCAGTCTGAATAACAAAAGATAATATCAGACAAAATCAGAAACACTCATTGCATTGACCATGTCTAATATATTCACTAATGAAAGATTCTGACCTTTGCATTTGAACCTGCATTCCTGAGTTCTGCATATGCTGTGGCAATTTGTTCAGATGCCTGTTGGGAAAAAATTGTTACTAGTTGTTAGACAGCTTGATATGCAATGATTTGTTGCGAAGACCAGTTCATAACTAACTGAAAAGGCTTTTCACAAAAAGAGAGCATTTGGCGCAAGAATAGGAACTGAATATAAGCAACTTATATGACGAGACCAAGAGAAAACAGCATATATGTATATATAGGCATTAAGTAAATAACAAAATAGAACACCAGCACCTCATCTGTCAGATCAGGCTGAATCCTATGCTTTGCGTAATGAATGTACTTTTTAAGAAACTTGATTGTGAGGGTATCACGCTTCCGACCCCTATCTATTTTTTTCCCATGTAGCATTCGGTTATACTTAACAAATACAGCTGAGTCATTATCAGTTTCATCTTCTCTTCCATATACTGAGCTTCCATCAAGCATTGCCTCGCCTACATTCATATGTCAAATTTATTTCAAAAATTTAAATCACAAAATTTAAGCAAGAGATTTCAGTTTTACTACCTCCAGTTGCAGAGCGAAACCGATGCATACGCAACACATGCTCTGAGACTTGACGATCAATATCAGGATCCATTTGATCCAATACAATAAACAATAAATCAAAACGAGAAAGCAAGGAGTCTGGAAGTCCTATGTTCTTCGTGGGTGTCAATGAACGGTCATACTGCCCATTCATACAACCAGCATTACAAATAAATATGTCACAACAATCAGAACAACAAGTAGAAAGTATGTACTTAAATGGTGGTTGATGAGTATTAGCTGTCACTTACAGAACCATATATGGGATTTGCAGCAGCCACTACACTGCATCGTGCATTGAGGGATGCATGGATACCAGCTTTGGCAATAGTTACCGTCTGCTGCTCCATAACTTCATGTATGGCAACACGATCTTGATCATTCATTTTGTCAAATTCATCAATACAGACAACACCACGATCAGCAAGCACCATTGCACCAGCTTCTAGCCTTCTCTCGCCTGCTAACAGATAAATTAGTATCTTCCTGGCAATGACATCCTATAATGCTAAAGTGAAACTGCAAGGGTTGAATCTGCTCCGTTACCTGTCTCTTGATCTGAAGTAACAGCAGCTGTCAACCCAACACCAGAAGAACCCCGGCCTGTAGTTGATATTGCCAAGGGAGCAATATTCATAATTGCTCTTAGGAGTTGAGACTTGGCAACAGAAGGATCACCAACCATCATCATGTTAATGTCACTAAAAGAAAAAAGACATAGTCTCATCAAGATTCAATTTTATGCAAGAAGCACACTAATATATGACCTTGGATCAGAAGGAAAAAGAAAAGAGGAGAGATCAGATAGGTATAACTTACCCACGCAAGTGAGTCCCATTTTTTAAGTTCTTTTCCATTCCACCGAGCATTAATAATATCACTGCTTTCTTTATCCATGAATGTCCATAAATAGATGGTGCAAGTGAATTACCAAGAAGATCGAACGTATCATCTCTTTCTGCAATCTTTTTTATGTTCTTCAAGTCTTCAGCACTGTAAATTGGAGCATTTGCTTCTTTGTTGAGCAGTGAAACGTTGTTTGCTATGAGAACGGTCCTACATAAGAATGGGAACTATGTTAAATCTAGAAAGCAATACTCATAAGAGAAACCAAGATAATAGTTTAAGCAGGAACGGTTGAAGCTACCTGAATACTCCATTCACACTTCCCTTGCTTTTACCAGGAAGAGCTTTGTATATCCCTACAATTGCCACACGGTCTCCAGGTTTGCATGAATCAACCAGGTCATCCTCAAGTATGATATCCACTGTTCGCGGAAGCTGGCCAGGAGCAGAGTTCTCAGGAACTTCTTGCATTGATAGAGTTTGATGATCTTTGTATTTGCATAGTCCATACTCAGTCACCAATAAGTTACCATTTTCATCCTGTGGTCATCAATGTTCATAAATGGCCTTCTCCAATGGTAGAATAAGATATAATTAAAGAAAAAAACTTGAGATTACCCTCGTAGGATAAACTGATCCCGTAGGCAGACCCATATTGGATGTAATGTCTCGGTATTCACGAGAAATAAAGTTTCCAGTTGTAGGGCAGAAATGAACACTTTTAACAACTTTTGGCCTCACAAGAGAACCTGCAAATGAATTAGCTACCAGTTTAGACTAACCAAAATTGCCAACCAAAAATTTGATTTAGTGCATCAGCTGTATTGAAAATCAGGAAAAGGAAACATCTTGAAGTTTATGATTTTCTAGTCCAAATCAATACAACCCAGACCTCAAATTGCGCAGAAAGCCGCGTCTTTTCCTAATGTTTCTCTCAAATTTTAATCAAAATGCTAAATAGGAGACTCTAATCTTGAATCAAATGAAACTAAAAGTATAAGGTTGAGGAGGAAGAGTACATTTGGTGACAATGCCATGGACGCAAACCATGGACCCAATGTACTCGGAGAGTAGATCTCTAGGCGAGACACGGCGAGAGACAAAAGGGCCTTCAAACCCCACCAGAAGTTGCTCTCCTTTCAGGTACTTAGGTTCAATCCTGTTAGCGACTTCAGTGGCCGCATCGTTAAATGATTGAATATAATCATTAGGATTTCTTAGAATCCTGAAAAGTAATAAACAAGCGAAGTAATTAAAAATATGGTTCTATTAAAAATTCCTTGGGGATAATAGACGTCGAGCAAAACTAGGGCACTGAACCTGGAACCAATGTCGCCATAGGAGTGGAGATCAGATATGTCGACGATGAGTCGGCGACGGTTGTGATTGATGATGGCCTTGATTTCGTCCATGTACACCTGCGCAAAATTTTAACCAATTAGCCATAGACAGATACCTAGAGAGAGGGGGATTTGAGATTGATGAGGAAGACATACGCCATCTTCCAAGAAGGCCATAAGCTCTCGCCTGTGAGCTGCCCTAACTTCATCGCCGATGTCCATTTCCGTTGACTCTTCTTTCAGCAGAGAAGAGAAGGCCGGCAACGAGGGTGATTGAGATTGGAGTGAGCAACAGCCTCTTTAGACCAATTGCATCCCCTTTTCCCAGACTAGGAGTAATTATTTTGGCGGGAAAATGGAGGAACCTTCTCCTTCCTTTGGCGCCAATATTCACTTTTGCCACGCTGTCACTCTAAACATTAAATAGACAATGCTATAATTCAAACTCATTCTTTCGGACATAATTCAACCTGTACAGTGGTACTTTCTATTTTCTTTTTTGGTTGATTACGAATATATCCATATCTTTTATAAGAATTGAGTCCAATACTTGGATTAGGAATATATTCAAGTTAGTCACGCTTCATAAGAGGTGCATAGTCCTAAACTCTTACAACATGCGAGATTGGTGAATTTCCATCAAAATAACCTTCCAGTTAAATTTAATACAAGAAGTTCATACTAACAACCACATAATTTAAGAAGTTAAGAAAGAGGAAAAAAAAAAGATTATCCTACTAGATTCACAGAAAGCTGGTACCTAAAAATGACTTGCGTCCTTCAAATAGGGAACAATTCAAATTATTACAAAACTACAAATGGCCTCGAAGTTGAAAAGATGAAGCTGCCTGAAAAAAACTTGAGATCTCCTCCTCTAAGCAAACACTGATGCACTACAAAACTTGAATACAAGCTGGGATGATCAGGGCTTGAATGCAGAAAACACCACGACGGAGTTGTGTCCTCCAAATCCGAATGAATTCGATATGGCTGAAAAAGGAACCAAAATCTAGTAAGTATATCTGAAACAGTATCAGGCCATTTGAAGTACAAATGAAAAGGGGGGTTTCAAGGTTTAGGTGTTCTTACCAACATTCACTTCATGCTGCTTCTTTACGTTGGCGACAGTGTCAAACTCCACCGAAGGCTCTGGATTCTGTTTTAGAAAGAGCATGTCACTCATCAGTAAAGATACCATTACCATAACCTTTTAATTAGATGGATTGAACAAGTACTAGACCAAGCAATTGCCATGAAAAGACCCAGAAACAAAAAAAAAAAAACAGATAGAATAAAAATATCACATACAAATTGGTTTATGGAAGGATGCAGCCATCCTGTCTGTATCGCTTTGACAGTAGCAATAGCTTCCAAACCCCCAGATGCACCAAGACAATGCCCTATCATAGACTGAAGCAAAGGAAACACAAAAGGAAATAGTCAGGAAACCCACATCATATAACTGAATGAATGGTATAGAGACATATAGAGAGTGAGATTGCCTTGGTTGCATTGATTTTGATATCCCCAGTGTTCTTGAACACCTTCTTAATAGCATTTATCTCAGCCAGATCACCAGCAAGAGTTGAAGTTGCATGAGCATTGATGTAGTTTACCTGATAAAGTAAGGGACTAGCACAATGAACAAAGCCAAGGGAAAAGAACTAAAACATAAGACAGGTAAAAAAGCAACAAAAAGCACCTCCTCAGGTGATACACCAGCATCTTCAAGGCTTCTCTCTATGCATGTAGATACACCAAGCCCATCAGCTCGTGGATCAGTCATGTGATAAGCATCACAGTTGATAGCACCTCCCAAGTATTCGGCAATAATTGTTGCACCTCGTTTAGTTGCATGCTCTAAACTCTCCATCACCTGTAAATACAAAGCAAAACCCTTTACATCTTAAGACTAAAATCATAAGAGATAAAACAGTTCAACTTTCCAAAGAAAAGGTTTATAAAAAATTTCATTCATCATTAACTCATGACGGTTTAGAGAAAATTTTATAGGGATCATCCAATAAAGATTACATTATTATGACCATTTGGCTTCAAAAATAAGAGTAATCCAGGCTTACCAATACTCCAGCACCTTCACCCATAACAAAGCCATCTCTATCTTTATCCCATGGCCTAGAAGCAGTTTTTGGATCATCGTTTCTCTGTGATAAGGCCCTGCACGCAACAAATCCTCCCAGACCAACGGGAATTAAGGCAGCTTCGGTTCCACCAGCAATCATCAAATCAGCCTCCCCTCGACGGATATGATTGGCAGCAGCATAGAAACAATAATTTGAAGTAGCACAAGCAGTCGAAATTGAATAATTTGGCCCCATAAAACCCAGATCAATACCAAGCAACGCTGAACCCATGTTTGTAATAGCATAAGGAATAAAAAATGGGGTTATTTTCCGATGGCCTTTCTCTATCAGAGCATGAACACCATCGGAAAATACAGTAAGACCGCCCATCCCTGATCCAACAAGCACCCCGGCCCGTGATTTATCAAGCTGTAAGTGAAGCAAAATCAACCATTTTAGAGACTCGTGATTCAGACAAGAAATCAATACTCGGTGCATATGAATAAATTCTCCATGCATGTCTCAAGATTAGCAAAGCACTAACACCAGATCCATAATTTCAAACAAAACCCATTATTTAAACAGACACAATTTAACAAAATCAATCTCAGAAATCGCCAATTCTGCAAGGTAGCACATTCTACTAAAAATCCCACTGAGCTACCAGCATTTATGAAGAAAAAGAGTGACAAAATGACAAATCACAGAAAGAACTGACCTTTGAGCTGTTATTGGCGCCAAGATCAGCATCCTCGAGAGCTTTCTTCCCAGCAACAATGGCGTACCGAAGGCAATCGTCGAGGCGTCGATCGTTCTTCCCGTCAATGTATCCCTCCGATGTAAACCCATGGATTTGACCCCCGAACCTGGTCGGGAACTTGGACGCATCGAACCGGTCGATAGGCCCCACGCCGCTCTCTCCTGCTAGGAGCTTGTCGTAGTAAGCATTGACATCGTTGCCGAAGACGGAGACGAGGCCCATGCCGGTGATCACAACTCGCTTTTTGGGGTCCTTCTCGCGCTTCGGGGCTGAGACAGCGGGGGCGGAAGAAGCGGAGATGAATGAGACCCGTTTGGGAGTGGTGGATTTGGTAGTGACATTGGGGAAATGCGAGGTCCGCTTTCGAACCGGGTCTAGTGGAGCGGGTCGGAGGGTTGAGGATTGAATGGCCTGCATGGTCGCGATTTGAGCGTGTGAGAGCGTGAGAGTGGTGGCGACGCCAACGATGCGAGGGAGAGAGATTGGGGCGGTGTTGTGAGTGCTGGTGGCGTTGGATTGGTTTTATTTGTAGGAGGGGGAGAGTGGGAGTTTGGAGAGATGAACCTCGTTGTCTTCAGCTGCTATATCTAATGATGCCACGTCACCGTGGGTGGGAAATGAAGAGCTGCTGCAGCTTTAAGTCGTCGACTAAGATTTTTTGACTCTTTGATGGTTGCACCAATTTTGAATTTTGAATCTTGCTAATTAACTGATTAATAAAAAAATATTTTATAAGTATAGTGACTTAACGACTTTCAATCGTATTAATTTTTTAATGAGACGATCTTAAATATGATGATTTAGAAAATGAAATATTTTGATTATATTAAATGTATAAAGACAATTCAATAAATTGAAAGAGTAATATGAACAAGTATCACTATAATTAATACAAGTATTTTCCAAAATCAAAGACACGAGAACAAAGTACTTATAATTTTCCTTTTCCTAATCAATAATAAAACTAATGTATAAGTATCTTTTTGATTCTGTGGTTTTTTTGTCAGTGATATAAAATTTTTCTTCTCTTTTTAAAATAAAAAAAAACTCGGGAAAAAGAATTATTGAACCAATGTTGGCAACTTAGCATCCAGAAATTGGTATTTTTTTATTTTCCATAATTTTATTGGGCTGAAAAAAAAAATAAAAGAGAAAAAAGAAATAGCCCACATATGACATACCAATCAAAACAGCCGCTACAATGGTCAAATTAGTCAATATACCGCTGCCCAGCTCCAGTGTGAAATGAAAGCCACTGCTCGACGTCGTCGTTTTGTTGGTGGTCCACGGCGTTAACACGTAGACCGTGCCTACTGGCCCATAACCCACTTACCCACACCCGAGAGTCCAAAGTGAATAACCGCACCACACCGAAAGCCATGGCAAAGAAGACTACACAGTCTCAGCAGTCCCGCTCATCTTCCTCGCCCAAAGAAACCGCAGAAGCATCGCCTGGGTAATTTTCTTCTCCTTTTCTCGACTCTTTTTTCTTTGTAAAATTCATCTGTACTTTTTTTCATGGCCATATGTTCTTCATCAGAGTTTAATTCTGTTTCACTTTTTGTTGGCTGCTGTGTAAACCCAAGAAATGATAGTAAAAGAATGGAAAGATGAAGCAAAAATTCGTAAATTTAAGTGGCTTTGTTTATGCTGTTTAGCCAAATAGTTGCATTCTCAGTTGGGCGGCGGCCTTTGTTTTGTTAGTTTCGAATTGAGAATATGCAGATTGTTTGTTTTGGTTCTTCTAGCTTCATTAGGTTTCTGTTATCTCTGTACCCTTTTGAAAACCGCTTTGTGTACACTTACAGCTCGTTGCTGAGAAATTTGGGTGATGGAAAAAAAATATAGGGGGTGGAAATTTGTTAAGACTATGATTTATGTTGCACTGAATTCCAAGAAAATGTTTAGTAGTGTGATGCTCAACTTGATGGAGGGTTTTTAGATCTATTTTTTACTACTGATACTGAAGGCTTTATGTGTTGTTTTGTTGTCTCTTTTTTTCCCAATTAAGACGTGAAAGAAATTCTTGAATTTTTCTAGGAAAATGGTGCTGAAGGTCCAAGAAAGTGATGGGATAAGGAGGTCAGCCAGGTTAAGCGGCATTGAGGTGAAGAGATCCTTGTCAGTAAAGACATCCAAACCCAAGCAGAAGAAAAAAAGTACAAAAGTTGGTTCCAAGATACCCAAGAAACCACCAACTGCTTTCTTCTATTTTTTGTACGTCCTTAATTCGTTCCTTTTTAGTTTGTCATTTATAGTTATTAGAAATGTCTATTTTGAAAAATTCATACTTTTATAGTTACTGGGAATATATAAGCTCACCGTCAAATGGTTCTGGTCTTGGGACTTTAGATTATGGGTGCCTACTAGGATGTTATATTATATAATTGAACTCATAAGCTTTAGGATATTCAGCCCCATTGAAAGCTTTGGCACTTAATGGTTGATAGTTTATTTGTATGGAAGTTATACATGTTGCAATGATTGTGTCTTCATTTCTTCGCTGCTCATGGGCATGGTCTTGGGTGGCATTGTGGGTGAATGCAGGGAGACCAACTTAATAGTTTTTTTTGTCATATCTAGTCAAGACAATCTTCAGTTTCTCTACCTTTTGTTATTGAAGGGGGAGGTTTCCAAATTTTGTGCCACTGGGTGAATGAGGTTGGCCAATATTGTTATTAGGACAGATGAAATGGCTTAATGTCAAATCTACAAGGTTTCAGTTGACTTCTGAAACTAGTTGACAATTTTCCATAGTCAATTTCTTTCTAGTTTTTCAGTTTTCTATGTATTAGTCACCTCATTCTTGTTCAGGATGATTGTATTTAATTTGCCAATTTTTTTTTTCTGAAAAATAAATATTCATTTTCAAAGTAAATTTATCTACAGTTCTTTTGCGAAAGCGAGCTTTAATTTCAATTCCTTGGAAATGTGAGTTTTATTTATATACTTTGCCTAAGAGCCTCTATTGTAATTTTGCTCTATGATGTTCTTAATTTTTTCAATGGTTGACTATAATTTATAAATGACTCAATGAAAACACTAGTTATATTGCTCAGTCTTAGCAGCTTTCTCATACATGAGGTACCATTAATCTCTGACTCTCTTAAACTGGATTCTTTTATGTTAAAGGGAGGATTTTCGTAAGGAATTCCAAGAGCAAAATCCAGATGTCAAGACAATGCGCGATGTAAGTTTATGATGCGGTAATTTGTTTAACTTGTTGCTTGTTTCTCATCTACTAACCATAAACAATCTGTTCTCCTCTTGTTTATGAATTATTCACTACTTTCTAATTCAGATTGGAAAAGCATGTGGAGAGAAGTGGAAAACAATGGCATATGAGGTTTGTATTCTCTTTATACTTGAGTTGGCTTTTTGTTTTTTCTCTCTCTAAATTCATGTGTTGAAGATCTGATTTCATTGTTGATTGTGCCTTGTTTGTTTGCTTAGCACGATACAACTTTCGATTGTACTTGGCTTGTAAAGTGTATTTACCAGAAACCCCAATACATAAGGCATTTTGGGAGAAAAGTTTGATGATTGGTCAAATAAATGTCACACCTCACATGTTGCATTATATTTTAAAGTACCTTTTTGCTCCTTGGCTGATAACATAATGTTCTGTTCTGTTTTACTCGAGCTATTTGTTATAATAGGTTGCATCTGGGTCTGGCCAAAAATACTTTGGTTCATAAGATTTGCAGCCAAGTGATACTGGCTGAACCATGGTAGCCTAATCACTCTCTTTGATTGTCACTATTTGGACTTTCTTACTTTGTTACTCATCCAGTGCATGAAGTATCAAATACTTTTTTTCAATTTGTTACTTGTACTGTTTCGTAGTTTTACTTACAGCTGATTACGCATTCTTATTTGTTCTTCTTTTTTCTTCTCATCTTAGGACAAGGTTCAATATTATGATATAGCCACAGAGAAACGAGCTGAGTTTGAAAAAGCATTGGCTGAATATACGGAGAGAAAGGTAATTTGCTTTACATGATCTTTGTGGCCAATATGCTGAGCCTTGTTTTACCAGCATTGCCCATTTGCTGTCAATTGCAATTTACTAAACAGATTCTGAACATTTGCAGGAAAGTGGTGAGCATGAAGAAACCGAGGAAGAGGATGAGGAAGATTGGTGTGCGTAAGAGACCATGTTTTACATATTGTGGAAGTAAACAAGTATATACAGTGTAGTTTTCTGGTTAATTGTCAATGCCTGTGTCATTCTTGTTGTCTATATCCGATCACAATTGAATTTTAGTACTGAGATTAATGCAGAATTTAACCAGTTGTTCTGTACTTTATCTAGCGTAAGAGGAAAACTCAAAAGCTTGGGATACAACTCATTGTCAAGTTATGCTCTTTGATTAGTAAACAGATTTGTGTCATCTGGCTAGCCCGGAAAATGTTATTGTGGTTACTGAAAACGATCTTCATTAATACATTTCCTTTCCTCCCTTTTTGTATTCATTCTGGTTTAGGCTTTGTAAGGGGAAAGAAGAAGCAAAAGCTGCTCTTATTTATGTGGAAGACATCCCAACATTGTGTTTAGATTGCTTAAAGAGTAAAGACCTACCAGCTGATAAATCCTACATATTGTAACTGTTTACAGGTTCAAAACTTTTTCTTCAGCTGGAGTTCCTCTACCAGCTGATGCTCCTAATGAAATGGAGATACTTCTCACTTCTGCAATCATTGCAACCACATCATTAAGCTTGTTAACTGCAGAACCAACGCCCTGTGTTGGAAAATATGCAAAAGTTAGCATAACTTGGGTTCCTTGGAGAAACAGAAGCAGGAGAAACAGGGTCGTGGGCTACGTACCACACCAGCGGCTCCTGCAGCTATGGCCATTGGAGCTGTGACTGCACTGAGTCCGGATGAACACATGACCGGAATCTTCACAGCCCGGGATATCGAATACGCTGCAGCTAATGTTGGCGTTGCCTAATACATGAAATAGCATCATATTAGCTTGTTTATATGAAGACTTGACTGCAGAATGAAATGCAGGTTTAACATAGAATTATTAATACCTTTTCGACCAAGCCAAGAACGCCGGATTTTGAAGGGCTGGAGCATTTTCCTCCCTCGGTTTGAATGATGTCGACACCTTCTTGCTCAAGCATCTCTGCGAGCTTGACCTGATCTGGGAGGCTCAGAGTATGAGGCACAGTGACTGATAAGGCCACTGATGGAAGAATCTTCTTTGTCTCCTTTGTCAGCTCCAATATCTGCAAGGCAACTTAATATCATAATATCAAAACTAAATCCTTGAAAACTTTAATCTTTCTTAATCTGCAAGGTATCACAATTTGTACCTGCTCTGGAGTGAAAATCACACCCATCTCATAAAATGAGTCGTAATTTCCAATCTCAACCTGAGAAAAAAAAAAAAAAAAAAGGCAAGTTTGGAAATGTCAAACTATATGTAACATTCCCGGCCAGAAATGTAGGGTTTGAAAGAGTTTAGTTTGCAGTCGGAACCATGAGTGCTCCTGCTTCAACAGCAGCTGGAAATGCCGCTGGATCCACGGACGAAACGCAAACCTGTAGAATAGAGACATGCTTAATCAATTCAAACACTCTTAATGTGGCTATTCATGAAATAATTTTCTGCAGAATTAATGTACCGGAAGAGAAGTTAAGTCAATTGCAAGCTTCACCAACTCGGCGTCACAAGCTATATCCACATGAGTTGCTCCTCCCTATAGGAACAACAATAGCTATGAAATTTAACGAAATCTGACACAACAAAGAATATAAATTAATCCCTTAGTTCTATTATAAATAGGGCACGAAACAAACCTGCTCTGCGGCAGTGATGACTGAGGCAACATTTTCCTTGTCAAAATTCTGCAACCCCGAAATAATCTATTAAGAGACACAAATTACATTAGAATTCTCCGCATTTTCTCAGTAACCAAACAAAGCAAAACGAGATATGATAAGACTATGCAACGATAATCATCGGGGTTCCATTTGCGTTACCTTGAGAGCTCTGCGTTCATGAAAATCCTTCAAGACTGATTCCTTGGTGGTTGATAGGAGTGCTTTGGTGGTTAAAGAGGGTCTTTTTCTGATAGGCAAACATGTTCTTGAAGACAGACAGGGACCCACAAGGGGGTTGTGGATAGGTCTCAAACTGGGGAGAGAAGATGGTGAAGCTTGTATGGAGATTGAGGCCTGCATATTTCCACTCTACGGCTCTCTAGCTGAGGCGCTTCTGAAGTTGGAGGGCAAGAGATAAGAGATTTTTAGCAGCGACACCTAAAATGCTACAAAACAAGATAATTTTGCTGCCACCTCACCCTAAACCTATGATATAATATGTTCATGTTATTTTATTACCATAATGGTATTGAAGATGCTAATCTCGGTGGACGTCAAGCAAAGCTTAATTCGGTGGAACTCTACCGACCAAAAACGGACACTTACTTCAGTGCCTTCTGCCGAACCAATGAAGAATTAGGAAGGTGCAATGCAATTACCACGAATTATCATCTCTGTCTTCACTGTACCATGTGGAACTCTACCGACAGAACTATCTGACTTCGGTCGTATACGGAAAACGGACGCTTACTCGGTGCTACTCTGCCGAACAATGAAGCATTAGGAAGGTGGAATGCAATTACCACCAACTATAATCTTTGTCTTCACTGTACCATTCAAATCGAAATTATTACGTTCTTAGAACTTAGATCAAAAAATAAATAAAAATTGCACCACCCAAAGTTGTTATTCCAATCAAAATTTATCTCAAAATTGAACTTCCAACTTTTCTAGATTTGATTGCTAGAAGTAGAAATGCATGAAAGAAAAAAGAATATTGTGAAAATCACTTTCCAAGCCAAAATTGCACCTCATGGACGGAGGAAACATACAATACGGCCAATCCCTTCTCGTCGATTTTCATAACTCTACCATGCAAAATAGGATATGCAATTGAAAGGAGTGTCTAGATTACGTATCATGACTGAATCTAACTGGGATTTGTGACGATTGAGGAGGAATTGGGTCCGAAAAAAACAAGGGCTTCTAATTATAAGATATCTAATTCTAAGCATCCAAACTGCAAAACCCAGAATTTGCAGATAGTCAAAGTAATTTGCAAAATGCAGAGCCAATGTGCTGAATCAATATGCAAAAAGAAAGAGAGAAAAGTCAAAATTTAGAGAAGGAAAGTCAACTTAGGATTAAGTTTGTACATAAGCATGAACATGCTAGTAACATGACAGAACCCAAATTGGATTAGATCATAATCTCCTACCCAAATCTTAAACCCCAACATTGTTTCATGCTCTTGAGAGACAGAGATCGATGAAACCCAATTTTGCTAATCCCACCCATACACCAACAACTTGTTCCGTCAAATTTAACCCTTCTTGAAGCACCATTAGAAAAACAGAGTCGGAAGAGAAGGAGAGAGCAGACACCAAAAGCCTCTCAAATATTGCATCCACAGAAAAGGTAGAAGAAACAGAGGCTGAGCAGCAAAACCACCGCCTCGAACGCCGACACGATCTTGAAGATGACATCATCGTAGAAAGACATCTGCATCTGCAGCGGCTTGAACCTGAATGCCGCGCCTAGATACTTCCACCTTAAACTCCATGACGCCTCTTTCTTCTTCGACCTCTTGAAGAACACCCACCTCTTCTTGCCAACGCCGCCGTCGCCGCCCACGCCAAACATTTTCCGTTTACAAGTTTCAATCTTTAGAATTTTTCTCTATGGATTTGGCCCTTGTTCCACTGCCTTCGGCTTTGTGGGTTTGGTTTGGTTTCGGACTTGCGGGGAGGGTGCGGTTTTATTTCGGTGGAAAGATTCGGTTTTTTTTTTTGGGGGGATTATATTAGATTCGGTTTCTTAGAAGGCAAGAATGTGTGGAATAGAAGGGAGATTGACGGGATTTTGGCGGCTGGGTGAGGGCGTTTTGGTAATTCCAAATCGATGCGGACCTAGTGGAAGACCAACCGCTCCGCGTTTTGATGGAGTCAAAGAGAAGTTGGAGACGTGGGGGGGAGGCTTTATTATGATGAGTTGTGTGGGTGCGTCCAGAAGAAAAAGAAGGAAAACCCTAATTCCATCCACATATGAGCTGTTTCTTGGTGGCTTCTTTTATTTTTGTTTGTTAAATTTGGGTTTCAATAAAATTATGAACAAAAACATTGTACATGTTTATTCCTTTCCGATTAAGAATGTTCGTACTTCTTATTCATTATGTCTTTAAATCAAAATATTATTTTTTACCACGATCATAATTGATTTTGAAATATATGAAAATAAATACGATTATATGACTCATAACATGACTGTGTGCAAATTTATATAATACTACTAGTTAATCACTCCAAATCTATGACTGTGTTTAACTTTCGATCATCATTTCGGTACAAGTAATATTGAAGACGTGCGTACTCTAAATTTTTATCGTAAAATAGACGTCATAGCTTAATGTGAATGGATTGATCAGTATATGTTTGTGGTTTGTGTGTACGTGGCAGCTTGGATGGTTTGATCTGGCTTGTCCAATTGTATGTCTCAGCTGTATCCAATGGAAGACTAATTTCTGACGTCAATTAATTTATACAAAGATTAAGGGACATTTACGCACTTTAAAATAAATATATAAAGTAAGAAAAAGGAAAAGGAAAAGGAAAAAGCAGATATATAGAATATGTTACGTACGTCATTGACAATTACATGCATGGAAATGGAACTCCATTCAGTTCGCGAAACGTTTCTGGCTAGCTATGAGTGGTGATTGGGACGGTGGCCGGCCGGCGTTGGAAACTTTTAGATACAGGTGACATGTGTAGTGTAGTGTGTGTATATGTATATATATATATATATAGATAGATATATACTGGGAGAATATTTATATGTCTTACCGAAAGTGAAAAGGTAGGCAAGGAATTCCAATATTCAGAAACATATGGCATTTCCTGATATTCCGTTTCCATATCCAACCAGTTCAAACTGGGTGCGGATGCAAAGAGATTTTCCGAAAAATTGAGCTTCACTCTAAAATGACATCAAAAGAATATTTTTTATTTATTTGCGGGGTCATACGTACAATTTGATTCTTGTTTGACACTTTACACTGAAAACAAAGGTATCATATGTAAAAGAGGCCTTTTACATATGTAAAGCTTAATTAATTGTGCACCGATGGATATAGAGTAGTTGATGGCCGGTGATCGGTCTAAGATTTAGAGTATGATGAATATTTATTTATGACAAAAGGTTATATAAAAATAAAATAATTTATATTACAATATAAATTTATTTTATGTTAAATATCATCATAATTTTTGCAACGTACTACCCGTATACTTCAATCTCCGCCCCCGAACTTTACTCTATTATTTTTGTTAGTCATTCTTTCTATTTTTCAAACGAATTTTGTTGAAAAAAATTGTCAACTTTAAATTTTTAAGAAATATATTTAGAAAATAGACCAAGAGAAATATTATTGGAAACTTTAAGGACCGTATCATAATCGAATTAGTTACATTAGAATCTCATGATCGTGGCTATATAAAAACTGCTGAAGGAGAGTGTCGGCTATAAAAGTTGTCGAAAAGAATATTCTCCACGACCTTCACTCAGGGTTCCTAAATTAACGTCTTTCTTTGTCTTGAATTTGGGCCTAGGTTCAGGGTTTTAATTTGTCTGGTCTTGTGCATTAGTATGGTGTGTGGGTTATTCTTATACATGTCGTAAACCCAAGACCAGATGCTGTGCTCTATATCCCAACCCAAATTAGAATGGACTTCTGCCCAAAAGTATACCAGAGACCCAAAAATGCTTCTAAATATTAGGATGGACTTCTAGCAAGAAGTACATCAAAGGCCTAAAAAAGCTTCTAAAAATGTTAGTAGCGTTTGCTGGTAACTAAATCAAATCACTTCAGTCGTCATTAGATAGAACGAATGTATATAGAATTCCTTTCACTCTCTGGTCTTGAGTTCAAACCTCACCATCTTACGTCAAGTCTTGAATTAAGCGTTCATATAGTTGAAAGTTCGGTTATGTGGACCCTAATTTACCTGTCAGAATTGAGTCCGAAAGACTTGACTTTGGGTGAATTCTGGGTACCCAAAAGCGTATATAGAGAACTCTTTTTTGGAGAAACACATATGTCACATGCTTCTTCGGGAATTTCAAGTGCTTTCTAAAAAATACTTCTAAACGAGTCCAATCCTAACTCACTCACCTCCCCGTTTAAAAGGCTCTCAGCCTAGCTAGCTACCCCAACTACTTGGGTCGTCGTCGGGGCATGCTTCTTTAGATCACTCTTCTTTCAAACAAATTCTTCTAAATTTGACAAAAAATTGGGCATTGGTACTCATTTAATGAGTAAATGTTTTAAATATATGTTATATAGCCGAATGCTATACAGGTAAAGTGACCTAATCTAATCGTTTCTATAATAACTGAGAATACATAGGTTCAAATTATGTACGACAAATCTATTTTTTGGACAATCCGTACTTTTCGTTATAAAATGGAACAGAAGAAACTCACTTGATGCAAAATTGCACAATGGTTCTTACCTTGGAAGGACAAAGCCAATTCAACGCTACCGAGAATACACAACTTTGACATCACGATTATATATAACATTTGTTCAGAGTTATGTTTTTGAGTTGTTCGGATGGGGCATGTTAATTGGCAACAAATTGACAGACAATTTTTTCCATAACTTTGTAAATTAAACACACAATTATAATAGGCAATACATTCAAACACACATTACTAAGAGAGTTTAATGGCATTAATCACAAAAGCAAGGGATAGAGTTCACATGAAACAGGCTTATACACCCGCCTGCCAATCGCACCATCACTTAGTCAAAGTTATGCGATCAAATTCGACGATATATATACGTATATGATACATAAGTTTTTTTTCCGATTAATTATATATAGTTTTGCACGTTTGTCCCTAAATTTGTTTCAAAATTTCCAGAAACAAAATTATATATGTAAATTAGGAAATATCTAGATCAAGAAACAAGCAAAAAAATGTTCCTAAAACCATCAATTTCATGACAATAGCACAACCACGCTTTCCATGGACTCACTACAAATCAAATTAACAAAAAAGTACTACACTCTCTCATAGTCTCAGTCATTTTTAGCAACAGGCTCATTTGCAAGGAGGAGCAAAGAAGAAGATGCCTCCATATCATTGACTCTTGCTTTGATATTCTCCTTCAGCTCCTCCAGAGACCCCTTCATCTTCCTCAGCCCCATCTGCCCCATCTCCATAAATTTTGTCTCTTCATGTTTTGTTTTTGGAGGCAAACCCTTTGCTCTCTTTATGCCCTTGTCAAGGACATGCCCCATCTTCCTCTCAGCCTGCAGCTGCCTCTCCACCTCATCAAGCTGTTGGCTAAGCCTCTCCATTTTTTTACCGTCCTTATTTGAACGGGACCCACCATTCCGTTTCTGGTTTCCAGCCTGATTTAGAAACCTATCCGCGATTGATTCCATGCTCGGGTGCCCGAACGAGAAGGGCTTCCCTCCCGGAGAGAAGACAACGACACCAATCTCAGCTCCACAAAGAGTTGCCAGCTCATTTGCTTTCTTAAACAGGCCGGTCCGCCGCTTCGAGAAGGTGACCTGCCTAGAGCTGCTGTCTTTCACAGCCTTCATCTCAATCTTTCTTCTTCCCATGATCTTTAGATGAATTTTTTTTTTAATAATTTTTTTTTGGGATTTTTGAGGGGAATGTTTATGAGGAAGTTGGGGAAAATGAATGAGTGTTTATATAGTGGTTTGATTTATGGACCCTAATGTAAGGTTCAATGTTTCTAATATTGGATTTTAGCCCTTAATTCTATGTGAATTTTTCTGATTTAGAAAGCTTTTAATTCTCTTTCCTTTTTTTCCTTTCCACTACTACCTTAAGGCAAGCATTTAAATTTCGACACTTTTGGATTGGCATCATTCAATTCCTTTTGTGCATCTCAGATTTTGAAATTGAATGAGCAAAAACTTATTTGAATTTTTCAATTCAGGTAAGCCTCCTTTTGTAGCTATCCAATATTATCGCTTGTTGATGATATTCTGCATAATTCTGCAATATCGTGATGTTCTTAAGAACAAACGATATCAATTTAAATGAATTATGGTGCTGATGATGCAATAGAATTTGAAAAAAACAAACAATATTTCATCTCTAATTGTGAGAGATCCCTATTATTATAAAGCCAAGAAGTCCAAAAAGCTTCGCTACAAAAATTTGACGAAAATACCTTTTAAATTAATTACTTAATAATTAAGAATATAATTTTAAAATCAAATATTAAATTTAAAAAATAGTAATTAATTAATAAATGGAAAGAATGGGAAAAAAAGAAAAAAATAATGACTCAGGTAGTTAATACTTTTTATTTTTATTTAAAAATTATATTTATTTTTTTTATTTATTTTGTTTTTAACAAAAACAAAAAATTAAATTAACACTCGCATTAGGAGTTGCCAGAAAAATTTAGTATCTAAATAAAAAAACAAACATGAGTACCAATACCTGGATTTAAGGATAATGAAGAAAATGGTATCATTTGTAATATGTCAATCAATGCCCAAATAATAAATTGTGAAGTCCGGACTCCGGGGTGGCGTGAAAATACATAACCCCCTAATAATTGGCAAGGGGAAAGTCGAAATTAATATATGGTTGCCAATAACATATTAACTTACCATTCTTTATTGCCAATGAAGTTTTTTCCCCGCTAAAGATCTATTGCCTTAAGTGTAATATAATTTTTTCATGTCTTTTTATTTTATCATATAAAAAAAAATATGACCACAGGTTTGAGCATATGGCTTAGCTAGACTATTTAGAGCGGATTTAATTTGGGAGCTAATTTCCACACTTTATTTTTAATCTATGTACTTATTGTAAAAAATAATTAATATTGAAGTAGAGCGCATAAGTTAGAAAAATAGAGTGTAAAAATTAACTTTCTTTAATTTTAATAGGTTCACATTAAAACGTGTAATTTTACGATATAATGTAATTACGTGACAATCGTACACGTAGACATATATACACATTTTTCAGAGCGGATTTTATTTTGAGACTTAATTGTAATTTTGCTACTTAATACAAACCCTTTCCCCCAATACACATATGTACGTGTACATCATCCTCAATACACATATACCAACGTCTCACAGTTTCTATATATCCAGTTTTTTTAGCTAAAATCTACTCCAACTATAGGGTTAATTGAAAAATGCAAGTCATAGTGCTTCTAATTAAACAACACTATGTAAATGCAATTAAGTAATAAAACTTGCTACATCTGTGGTTTTCGCTAATTCTGTTTGTCTGTGTTTGGGACAGTTCACACACCCTACGTACGGCCCTAGCTTACCACAAAACACAAATATAAATGTTAACGAAGGATATCATACTTGAAAAACCCTAGCTAGCTAGGGTTGAGGTTTTTCAAGATCAGTGGCCATATACTCCGCAAAGCCAGAGCCATGAGGAAATGCAGAAGAACCAACCTCACTTGGATCATTGATCGTGTTAGCACCGAAGCTGGCCGGAATGGCTTGTGCAGGAACAGATCTCGAACTCTCTCCAACCTGAAAGCCTTGACAGGCAAAGAAAGCGTTCCTCCTTTCAGCCCTCTCCTTGAGCTGGTTGATGATTTCCATTTCAAGTTCAGCCATGGATGCATACATTTGCCTGAGCTCATTCAGACCAAGCTCTTCAACAGCTGCATTCCACCACGCCTCCTGATTCCTTGTAGTTGTAGCCCCCATCCCAGAGGTTTGAAGCGACTTCTGTCGCTAGCTTCTCCACATCCTATAACTGATCGAGGAGCTTGTTGTTCTGCTCAACGAGCTCCTCAATCCTCATATTTCGATGAGCCTCCATGAGTTGGCGAGCATAGTAGATGTGTTCGATCAAGGGGAACTTTGTTTTGTAAACGGTCGATGACTGAGTCGATGGTTGGGTGGCCAAATGAGTAGGGCTTGCCGGATGGTGAGAAAATGACAAGGCCCACTTCACCGCCACATAATGTTAACACATCACTAGCCTTCTTGTAGATCCCCGATCTACGTTTTGAGAAAGATACCAGAAGATCGTCTTCTCTTTCGATCTTCTAGCTTGATCTCTATCTTTTGTCTTCCTCTACTCGTCCGCCTTCCCTCATTGGCCATTTTTTTAAGGTCTCAAGAAGAAGGAAATTAATTTGGAGAATGATAGAATTGATGTTTGATTTTCCTCTCATTTGGGGTACCGGTTATATATATATATAGGACCAAAACTACATATTTGGGCATTGATTGCTTTTGACCATGCCTTTTTTCGGTAGATGACCAGATATATTGTTGCGATTATGTAGTTTGTGGAAATTTTTATTATCCGCTTGGAGTGTGAGCACGAGAGAGCTGTATCATAATAATATGACTGAATTAATGTGCTTATTATAACACATATATATTATGATATAAATGCATATTAGTTTTGGTTTTAGCATATTTGTCTTTTTATATAAGAGTGATGTTGATTTAAATTATATGCATGAGCATCGGCATAGACACATTGAAGATAGACGGATGATTATGAGTAGGTAACTCTAAAATATGTTAAAGTATTTGACGGTTCTTATTTTCTAAATAATTATTTCAAAATTATTTTCACAAAAAATCAATATAAAATAATCGTCATTTAGTCATTTATATGTATTAAATAAATAGATTAACGGCACTATATATATTCGTAACAATAAAGATCTCAAAGTGAATTGTTCATTTAATTGATGCATAAAAATAATAAATTCGATTTCCAATTTCATTGATTTTTTATAAAATTTATCTTAAAATATAATGATTTAGGATTAAACAGTTGCGATTATGTAATATATATATATATATATAGGTATTCAATCTCCTTGCATAATTTTGATTAAAGCGAAATTAAGGGTTAATAAAAAAGCAAAGTAATTGTTCTTAATTAAACAAAATGTAAGTGCAAGTAAAGCTTGCTACATCTGTGGTTTTAGCTGACTTTGTAATTCTGTGTGGGGGTAGCTCACTCCTACGGCCCTAGCTTACCGAAACAACACAAAAATGTTGAAATGAAAGAAACTAAGAAACAAAACAATAACATGCCAATGACAATAACATTCAGATATCTAATTAACTTGAAAAACCCTAGCTAGGTCTGAGGGTTTTCAAGATTAATGGCCAAGGCCCCCAAAGCCAAAGCCATGACGCGATGCAAAAGAACCAGTCCCAATTGGATTCATAATGTTAGCATCAGATCTCGGCCTCTTTCCAACCTTCCAGCCCTGAGAGTCAAAGAAAGCTTCCCTCCTCTCGTAGAGAATGTTGTTGATAGCCTTTTCAAGTTCAACCATGGCTGTATAGATTTCATCGAGCTCTTTCAGACCAAGCTCATCAACAGGTGTATTCCACCACTCCTTACTCCTCGTCACCGCCGACCGGAGCGACTTCTGTTGCTCCTTCGCATCTTCCAACTGATCGAGGAGCTCGTTGTTCTGGCGAACGAGCTCCTCAATCCTCATCCTCCGAAAAGCCTCCGTGAGTTGGTGAATGTGGTTGTTGTGTTCAGCTGGATCTTTGTTTTCAAAACGGTTGATGACTGAGTCAATGGTTGGGTGGCCAAATGAGTAGGGCTTGCCAGATGGTGAGAAAATGACAATGCCTACTTCACCGCCACATAATGTTAGCATGTCGTTGGCCTTCTTGAAGATCCCTGATTTACGTTTTGAGAAAGTTACAAGAAGATTGCCTTCATTTTGGATCTTCTTGATCTCTCTCTTTTGCCTTCCTCTACTCGTCTGCTTGCCCTCATTGGCCATGTTTTTTTTTTTTGGGTGTAACAAGAACAAGGATTTCTCTTGGTTGATTGGCTTTGCAATGAAGGCCTGGTGTGATTTTCCTCTCATTTGGTGTGGTTATATAGGACCAGAACTACATATATATTTGATTATTTGGGCATTCATTGCTTTTTACCATGTAGATCTTCGATTATTTTGGGTTACGATGCATGTATATCGTAGTTTATAGAAGTAGGACCTATCAATATAAATAGGTTTCGCCGTTTAGAAAAGTAGTAACTTAATGTCAGAATACGACCACATGATAATATAGCCTACGTGTTTGAAAAGAAAAAATTTTGATCGTATTAATATACGATAAATTATGCTACTCATATTTTAGAATATATTTATTGTATTTGCTTAATTTACTCTCCAGTCGAGTATATTGGCTTAATTACCACGACTCACATACATGATAGAGGTATTATATATTTCGTCATCATATACACTACGTGTCATAATATGAAGGGATATATAATATCATTTATATATAATCTATAAATATAAAAAGCATCTCATTCACGTATATTATAACACGTAAATTAAATGTAACACATTATAGTAACGTGTAATTAACTAATTAATATATATCCTAAGACTACCCACTATAAAGTAAAGAAAAATACCATCAGAAAATAATATTAGAGTGACATTTCATACTTTTATTAGAGATGTAGAAATACATGAGCAATAATTCAAAATTATTGGTGGAAAAAGGAATGATTTGAATCTCAAAGTTTAATTAAACTCATTTTGCCATTTAGTGTTATGGCATAGTGATATTCATCTCCATATTTCAAATCTCTTAAAGGAAGAAGTTGATATTCAATGTGTATAATATAATCATCGACCCAATTATTTGTATAAAACTAAAAAAAAAGTTCATTTTTATTATTCTTTTGAAGGCTATATATTAATTAGTTAATAATGCACTGTCATCATATAAGAGGAAATAGTGTGTACGTATCAATTATGTAAGAACATACCACCTACGTATAACATGATAACACGTGTGACTTTTTATCATAAAAAATCTTGGTGTATATTAGATATCGTATTTATTTATTTTATATTTTTTTATGTTTGATTATATTCTTCAACATTCACTCTACGTATGAGTCACATATACGTTGAGCTGATTAGTAAAGATATGTATGTAAACCCCAATAATTCGGGTAAGATACGACTCATCTTGAGCCCAATCAAACCAACTCTAGGAGACAAGTCTATGACTCATAATTCCCTCTAACATTGAGATATCGTCTTTGCCAATAAGTATCATCAATCATCCATATACAATACCTACAACAAGTTGAGTTTTATCACAAAAAATATTGGTATTGTTGGTTATAAAGCCATTTATTTTATATATTTATATTAAATGTGTGATTATTTTATTCGATAGACTTGGACATAATTTTTTTCCAACTATATATAATTTAATTAAGAATATATATAGACATTTTGCACACCAATATATATATTAAAGCACAAAAACAAAACACTACTCCAATGTACTCTAGATTAATTGGAAACAAAAATGCAAGTAGTATATATATTTGTAATTAAACATAAAATTTCAATGCAATGCAATTAGTTAAAGCTTGCTACATCTGACGTTTTATAAAATCATTGTGTTTTTTCTTTGTTTGGGGCACAGCAGTAGCTTACCAAAACACACGCATAGACAAAAAGAAGAAGAACAACAAACAGATCGATATCCTAGCTAGTTGGAAAAACCCTATAGCTAGGTTTAAGGTGTTTCAAGGATCAAAATTAAGGGCCAAACCCATAGCCATGAGGAAATGCAGAAGAACCAATATTCCCACTTGGATTAATCATGTAATTAGCATCAAAATTGGCCGCAGGATTGGTTTGTGCAGCAAGAGATCCCGAACTTTCTCCAGCCTGAAAGGTTTGAGGGGAAAAGAAAGCATTCCTCCTCTCAAACCTCTCCTTGAGATGGTTGGAGATATTCATGTCAAGTTGTGCCATGGACGCATAGATTTTCCTGAGCTCAATCAGACCAAGCTCATCCACAGGCGCATTCCACCACACATCTAATTCATTATCATTACTATTATTGTTGTTTCTCCTCCGTGTAGTCTTCATCCCTGTCATTTGGAGCGACTTTCGTCGCTCCTTCACATTTTCTAATTGATTGAGGAGCTCGTTGTTCTGATGAACGAGCTCCTCAATCCTCATCTTCCGATGAGCTTCCATGAGTTGGTGAGTGTAGTCGTTGTGTTCAGGTGGGACTTTGTTTTGGAAACGGTTGATGACCGAGTCGATGGTTGGGTGACCAAATGAGAAGGGCTTGCCAGATGGTGAGAAAATGACGATGCCTACTTCACCACCACATAACGTTAGCATATCGCTGGCCTTCTTGTAGATACCCGCTCTACGTTTTGAGAAAGAAACAAGAAGATCGTCTTCCTTTTCGATCTTCTTGATCTCTATCTTTTGCCTTCCTCTACTCGTTCGCTTGCTCTCACTGGCCATTTCTTCTCTCTTTCTTTGGGTTTCAAGAAGAAGGAAACTTAGAGAATGATAGAATGGTTATACGTTTCTTGGTTGATTGGCCTGGTTTAATTTTTCTCTCTTTCGGTGTGGTTATATAGGACCAAAATTACATATTTGAGCATTGATTGCTGTTGACCATGGTAGATATGTTTTCCTTGGTTGTGCTTTCTTGTATAATGTTACGACCACCATTGCATCACGGCTGTAGCTAATATAAAAAATGGTCTATTAATAATATAATTATACGGGTCATTACGGGTCTAATTAATGAAATCATATATTTTGCACTCCAAACTCTTTACGTGAAAGAAATAAAAGAGATCAATCAAAAGCACACATGTTTTTTTTTAAAAAAAAAAAAAATTAGGGGTCTAATTAATGATAATCTTTTTTTTTTTTTTTTAACTATGTAGCATGTCATTCTTGAGTTGGAAATACAAGAGCAAAAAGTTTCACTTTTACCATATGAAATGACATGATCTCAGGGTTTCAATTTCACTTTTTTTTTTTATAAATATTTGTCAATAATGAAATACCATCATATAAGAGGAAATGGTACATATATATTATAACCAGGGTACGTAGTTGATGTACTAATTTTTGTAAGATTTTACTTGACATTAATAAATTCAATGTATGTATTCTAATTTAAAAAGTTTTCTCATTAGGACAATGGAAATATATATATATATATATATATATATCTAAATAAATTAAATAATTTCCAATAAAGTTGTTTCCAAATAGATTAACTACTTTCCAAAATAGAGGAGTCAAATAAATAATTACTAATACTACATCTACCACGACAAATTAAAACTACATCTAATCATGAGATATGTAACGCTATCTTCAATTTCTTTTCCATTTATGGATGGTTAATTATTTATTAACATACTAACTGTAGGATGCTGTTACTGACTTCCAAAAAAAAAAAAAAATCATATTTCACCTATTTTCCTTTTTGAAGATCAATATATATCCCAATACAGTACCAATTACCATGAATTATCAAGAAGGCCAAAATTTATATATATAAAATAATAATAATAATAATAATAATACTTGCATCTCACATTCTCACATTCGTAGTATCGATCCCTTCGTACCACACTATCGAATTTCTATATATCAAATTATTTTTGTACATATCATGTAATTAGAATCGTTCATTATCTAAAATATGATTTCAACGATCATATACATAAAAAATAAAAGAATTAACAATATATATAGGAAGTCGTTTAGCCATTCATATGTATTAAATTAATAAATCAAATTTTTTTGAAACAATTATGATCCTCATATCGAACAGTCTATTTAACATATTCATGGCTAAATGATCTCGAATTCAACTCATTTATAACTCGTGAAATCAAGGATCATATACATAAAAAATAAAAAAGGAATTAATAAGATAGGAAGTCGTTTATCCATTTATATGTATAAAAATAAATCAAAGTTTTTTGTAACAATTATGATCTTCGTGTATCGAACAGTTCGTTTAATTACCATATGCATGACTAAATGGTCTCAAATTTGTTTTTGTTTTATTGGAAAATGAGTTTAAAATAATTGTTTAAATATTTAACTATTTTGATTATGAGATATTTAAAAAAAAATATTCGATAAATTGAAATAATAGTGAAAAAATATGGTGAATTTAGGGTCCATGTTCTGGCTGAAGGCGTGGATCCGATGGGGATGATAGTGAATGAGATAGACCAGGATTCAGGCGTACATATTATTTGTGTTCACCTTTAATTATATCATGGATTAGATTTTAAGTTAAAATCTTCTCCCCAGTTAACCTGCAAAGGAGAGAAAATTAGAAAATATATATATATATATATTATGTAAAAGAGTACACAAAATCCAATTATATTCTTTACTAATTAAGTGGCACTATTACACCAAAACCTGCTAAAGAAATACAATCAAGAATTTATTCTGGTACATAAAGAATGAACTGAACATATTCACGAACACCAGCTTTATTTTTCGTTTCAATCTTTTGGCGAACCTTTTCTCGGCCTCGGTCGACGGTCGCTAGCTATTAAATATATGGTAGCTCTTCGTAAACTAAGCACATTCATGAGCACCAACTATGGATTTCATCATTTCGATCTTTTGACGGTCATTTCCTTGATCTCGCTAGCTTGTATATGCATGGTAGATCTTCGTCAACTGGGCATTCATGAGCACCGAGTCCGGAATTGTTATTTTTTTGGGAACACTGGATTTGGATTTCATTTCAATATTTTGGCAACCCTCTGCATGTATATGTGTGTGGCTTTCATGACTGTTTTACGATCTAAGCTCGCAACCCATGGAAAACAATGTTACGGCAAGGAGAAGGAAAAATGGTGTATTGTATACTCAATAGGTTGCCTTTTCTACCTATATAAATAAGAGGAAATTTTTTGAAAATTTAACGCGATAGACTATTTTCGGTGATTCATTTTCAAATTTAGCATCTTAAAAATATTCAATTTTTAATATCTTGATATGTAATAATGTTGCCGACTATGAATGCGTTGGGATGATCTTAACCGTCATTGATGAATACATTGGGATGATCTTAACCGTCATTGATGAATACGTTGGGATGATCTTAACCGTCGTTGATAAATGCGTTGGGATGATATTAACCGTCATTGATGAATACGTTGGGATGATCTTAATCGTCGTTGATAAATGCGTTGTCATTAGTGTGACGGTATATCCTAGGGTTTATATTTTCTAGTTTAGATTGAAAATTATTTTACTTTAATTTAATTTATATCTTAAGAAAAAACATTTGAAATCAATAGACAAGGAATAACACATGCTCTAATTAAACTAGTGGCACCTATTTAGTATTTACACTTTGTTGATACTATATCAACCTAAACTTATTTGGGCCCAATATCTCTAGTGCAACACACTCTTACAAAACTCAAGGGCCCAAGTCTAGACTAATAAACAAACCCTAATAGGGGCTGGTCAACATTGACACGTGGATACACCTCATCCACCCATTATCAGGATACGTATTAACCCCACATTTAGTGCACATTCTCCCGCATATAAAAAACACATTTGTTATCATTCTCATACCTATACAAGATGAGTTATTTTCCGGTAACTAAACATTTACTATTCGCATCTATTTACGAATTATTATTCACTACTTACTCCTTATACACACATACCAACCATTGACTTTAGCGTCAGAGTACCCTTAGGTTGGTAGATTTTAGCGTCGGAATATCTTTAGGTTGGTATATCAATATTTTTATATATTGTAAAAAAAAAAAAGAAGTAAATTTCGTTCATAAAAATATAATTAAGTACATCCAAGAAATCCCACATCATTTGCGACATAGATCTTGTTTACTGCCACATCAAACTGAGTAAATTTAATTTTCTGAAACTTCCTCGTACCACGATAAACGATAAAATAAGTAAAAAGTAATTAACATTGAACAAATAAGAAAAGAAAAGAAAAATTATTTTTTAAGAAATGGAAAGACAGAGAAAGTAAAGCCAATTTTATATTTTTATGCACAAATGATTAAACAAATAAACAAGTAATTAACAATCCACAGAAATCATATTTTTAAGAGAAAATGACAAACAAGGACTACGAGCTTAATGAGTTATACACTTATACTAAGTCAAACCCAGTGGGTCAGAAAGGGAAAAAAGAAAGTTATGATTTGATATATTGATATTCAAGTGGGAAAATATCAAACCCACCCGCGTGCGAGAATCAGAGAATCAGGGAACCGAATTACGAGTTTATCCTCTATGCTTTAGGATATTTACCGTAATTGCCACCACGATTTTCCTCTATAATCCGAAGGTTGCGTTTGGGCAGTGGGGCAAAACCGCGAAGAAAAAAGAAATTCAAGCCAACACCAACAGCACACAGATCTATCATGAAAGATACCATCAAAGGAGAAGGTCATATTCTCCGTCCGTACGATTCTCAGTCTCTGAGACCGAAAGCGTTTGATTAACAAAACGTACAGTTTGTCTCCTCTTTAATTTAATCTGGAGAAGGAGAGAGAAAAAAGTGGGTTATTGGAGAGAGAGAGAGAGAGAGAGAGAGAGGGGAGAGAGTTATAGCCATTAGAGGATGTTGGAATTGAGAGAAGGCTCTTGCTTTCCAAGGGTGTTGGTGGGTGTGAATGTCGGTCTTGCTCTGGTTGATGGCATTTTAGCTGTTTTTGCATTTTGTCAGGTTTGTATTCTGCTGCTGTTTTTATTTGATTATTGTGGCCCAGTTTTGTGTGCTCTTTTGCATGTTTCAAATTGGGTTTTCTGCAGAGTTTGTTTATGGTTTTGTTGGGTGAGATAGGATTGTGGGGAAAAAGATGGCAAATGTGGGTTAGGAATGTGCTAAAGTTTGAAACTTAAGGAAATTGGATTGGTTGTTGCACTTTATCGGTTTGAATGTTTTTGGATGATTTGAAATTGAAATTTTTTTTTGGGAATGTTTATGACTTATTGAGAATTTATGCTTCTCCTTTGCTTATGAGCTTATCGCATTTAAATTTTTAAGTGACATCTCAAAGTTATAGGATTGCCATTAAAGTGAGAAAGATTGAATTCCATTTGAATAAAATTTAATCTATGTGGGTACAATCGGAAAGCTTAATCCTGTTGAGCAGAACGTCTATCAAATTTGGTTCATTTTTTGGGAATGTTTTGACGTTAACCAATCCAGACACTGTATTTGTTCGACATAATGTCCGGTTGAGA
This sequence comes from Prinsepia uniflora, assembly GCA_032719365.1. NCBI lineage: Eukaryota > Viridiplantae > Streptophyta > Magnoliopsida > Rosales > Rosaceae > Prinsepia > Prinsepia uniflora. The sequence goes on along the minus strand of CM064866.1, from coordinate 81,553,533 downwards.
GCAGGCACTGGCCCTATTTGTTGTTTAGGTTCTTGTCCAGGCTGCCGATATACGCCACCCTCCCTCACTACACGTAGGAACCAAGTACAATGGGGAAACTGGAGACAAGGAATTATTCTTGAATTCAACAAAGAAAATTTTCAATAAGCTAATACACACAGATGATCCGATGAGATAAATAAATTGTTTAAAGCATGATCAAAATACCTGAATACAAATTGCAAAAGGCTTAAAACATTGTTGATGAAATGATATTAGCATAGGATTATAAGTGATTGTAACTATAAATGTTTGGTTTTGTTAGCTTAAATGCATGTTTAGGATACTTGTAATATCATAACACCCAGCCTAAAGTCAAGTTTCGGTAATAGCTAGAGCATGAACTCAGGTGTGACTGCCAAACCCTCCAATTCTCAAAGTCTGCAGATTTTAGTTTTACGTAGAAAACTAACTGAGACTTTCTTGGTTTTATGTGTACTTTGACGTGACATCAATCTATGGAGGTTTTATGTCTTCAAATGACTTGAGTGTTTTATTTACTATTTCAGTTATTCAGGATTCACTTGAGAAACTCACAACTTGGCTGGACCCGCCAAAAAGTAAGTGATCATGCATGCTTTATCATTCATTCAAATAAGATTTTATTGTGTTTCTAGTTGTGTTTGCCTTTCTTATTGTCCATGTGGATATGCACAAGAGCATGAATACATGCACACACATATATCCCAGCACATATTCTTATGATGTTGGAACAGTTTAAAAATTTGAAAGAAATTGCTAGCTGGCTGGATCAACGTAGTTGTGTTGGACCCAGTTGACTGGCTAATGGGGTGGACTGAGTTCGCTGGCCTTGATCTATTCTTGCTCAGTATGTTGACATCATAAGGCAATCTGTCCCAAAGTCAAGATTTTTCGGTGACTTTGTTAAAGACCCCACTACATTAAAGTCTTAGAATCAGAAACTCCCAAAGTTGGGTCTCATAGAAAATTGCACTTTTAGTAATTGTTCATAACAGCTTGGTAAGAAAATTAAATTAGGCACCCCAGGGGCAGATCACTAATGCTTTAATCTCTCACATAGAAGGAATGGGTGAATGGAGAGGAAAATGATGAATGGGTACCTTACATGTTCGTGATTGCTGTTAACACACCTTGCTTTAGTTTAGTTGAATTCATATTGGTACAAATTAATCTCTATTTTGAAACTCACTAAAGCATGCTGCCATTGTCTAAATGCATCTATGCTTCACTGCAGGTCTTTCATCTATTGATTGGCTCTTCTAATTTGGGTAAGAATTTAGAATTCGCAATGTACTATTGCAATTGATTCTTTATCTGAGGGCCTCTCTTTCAAGAATGTCGGGCTTTATTATGATGCTTCCCTGTTATTCTATATAACCAAAACTTATCTTCAGTTTGGCCCTCTTTTTGTGGCTTTTGAAATCACCTGATATTCTATATAACTAAAACATATCCTCAGTTTGGTGTGTATATGTACCAATATTTAGCTAGTTGTTGACATGATCAAGAAACAGAATAGATGATAAAAACTGAACTATTGATCTTTACCATCAACTTATGATTTCGATATGCTTGTTTATTTTCACCCTTGATTCAAACTGAATTAATTTATTTGATCTCATCTATGACAGGTTGCTTAATTTATTTTGTATTAACTCTTTTTGCTGCTTGCAAGGGATGGCAATGTTGGTCTAACTCTTGTGGTTTTAGCCTTATGGGTATGCTTTCTGTCTAAAATGCAGGCTATATATCTATCTTTTGAACTTGGCCAAAAGTATCTGAACAATAAATTTTTGCTTTGCAGCATTACCGGAAATTTTGTTTTTCTCTGCGTTTCTTCTGCTTTTATCATTCTGGTAAGTTTACTATCTTTTTAATTTTAATAACTGAAAGCTTATCTCCAATGGTTCATGGAAATATGGAAAAAGTGTATTGTTCTTCTGCTTCTTCATCTATCTAGGATACATTGACCCGTCTTTTAAGTTTTGGGTAATAACAACGCTGTCTTTTAGATGGATGAAGTAAAGTGCATTGGGAGTAGAAGGCATCACCACAAAATGCGTCTCAAGTTAAAAGTATAACAACATAAGAAGGCTATATGACCAACTATGTTTAGATGGGGATAACTAAAATTTGTATGTAAAGATAAATAAATCACCATTCCTCGTGATGTATATAGATAATAAATCCGCATATCTTGGGAAGTATAGTGCTCCCATATGTTTCTATAATATGTACAAAAAATCAACATATAGATGTTATCACCTATTGTTTCTGTTTTGGTAAATATATTTGAAATCCTTTGCTTATGAATTTTCAAAAGACAGGCTTTGACGGGCTTCTGGTGTGCCTGTCCTGTTTGTTTCATGCCATCCTATTATACTGGGGTCTGGTGTTTTTTTTTTTCCTTGTGCATGCTGATGGATTTGTCATTCTGTCTCTGAATATGGATCTTTCTCAATTTGATAGTTATATAGAAATGATGACATTTTCTTGGCGGGTTTTGTTTTACCTTTAGGGTTGACCTATGCCATCAGGCAGATGATGATGAGGAAGACGAAGAAAGTTTTCATGAAGCTTTGTTGGAGAAAACATTTAGCAAAACAGATACATTAGAAACAGATAGCCATAGAAACTGTTTCCCTCTTCGATTTGTTCATATTGGAAGCCGCCAGAGAATTGTAATTATGGTATTGCACTACTCATATATGATATAAATATTTTTCCTTTTGTTATATATTTTTTTCTCTAAGTTATTTACTGCACAAATAATGTTAACGTTGATTAACTCCTTAGTTGTCTACCAGGTCACTGTGCTAGTTTTTGTTATAATGGTGGCATGTGCAGTGATCATCTGGGTAGGGATTGGAAAAAATCCTATTGATTCTGCAGTGGTGGCTCGGGTATGGAAACTTGCTAATTCTTGATTACTTGTTCATTTGTTTTAATTCGCTGGTCAAAGAATGCCCTGCTATCTTAGGTCAATAGTAATTATATTTTTGACATGGCTATTTCTTTTATATGGTAGAAGCATCTAACTGCTTTTTACTTTGAACTGAAAGTTTTCTCATCTTGATTATTCAATACTTTTTTGTGGCTGATACTTCATGCATATTTTCTTGTTTCATGGCTGATGTAGAGATTTCTAATACCCTATTTTGGCTTGTACAACGTTAAATGTAAATACCATAATTGCAGTTCTAATACCCTATTTGCTAGATTCAGATGTTAACAGAAATAACGTTTGCTGCCTCAATTCTATGCACAAATCATAAATTCATGCTTTGGCTAATAACATGAATGCAACTTGTTATTTGTGTAGTGAATTTTGCTTTCAACGTTCTTATTTCTAATTAGCGAGTAGTTAACCTATGTTGCAATGACTTATATTCATGCAGGTATATGTAAATCTGTTTGCGATAGCAATACTATTACTAGGAGGTGGGTTAGCATGTTACGGTAAGTAACCATCATTTCCCGTCGAGGCTTGTATGTTCTCTTGGTTGTTTGTTAAGTGCAGCTCCTCCCTATACTCATCCTTTGATCTCTTGAAGTTACAATTTTCTGTGTCTTTGATTTTCAGGACTCCTTTTATGCTTGAGAATGAGAAAGGTTCGATCTGAGAGAGCTTCTTCTGAGATGTGGAAGGTATTTCAACTATTACGTTATATGATATATTTTTTATTTCCTTGATTGCCATTTTAAGTATCATTCAGAAAGTGTATTGTTTGTAAAAATATATCAGTGGCTCTTACAATCAACCCAATTTTTTTTTGGTTTTCTACAGGTTGCAGGTTTAGCTGTTGTTTCCATTCTGTGTTTTGCCTCGAGTTCTTTCGTTGCTCTATTTACCGATATTCCTGTAAGTACTTAATTATTATGCATATAACTGTCTCTTCATTCTCTCATCTAACTCGGTTTAACGTATCTCTACCATATTGTTTTGCAGATGATTTACCATCGGCATCAACAGCGTACGAATGGTGTTTCTACTTCTCTTTTACTGATTTTATATTATTTTGTAGGTACGTAATTCTAATTTTCATTTCATGTGAACAATCATATTAATTCTGTTCTTTTATCTAAAGGGTTTCAGAAACATACCTTCCAATGGACAACTAAAACTCTATGGCTTAAACTTATGATGTTTCCGTTGTGTCAGGTTCATCAATACCCTCAGCGTATGTACTGTGGGTGATGCGAGAATTACCGCCTCCAGTATCTGCTAACATACGACAAGAACCAAGAACGTTAGCTTTCGTCAGTGATGGTTCCACGGGATTGCAACATCCTCAGAACTGGACTACTGCAACGAGCTTGCGGAACCAGGTCTGATTTCCTCAACTGTAACCAACTACCCATTTATGTTTATAGAAGTCAGTTTTCCTATTACACTTGCGCTTTGTTGCTCACCACAATTTGTTGCAGCAGCAAGATTTAGTGTAAGTGTGTAACGGACCTTTTTGAGTCGAAGATGTTATGGTTTATGTTCAGTAATCTTGGGTTGCAGGACCAGATATCAAAAGCAAGCCCCATTTAAGTTATCTTCCCGCGTGCAAAACGTTTGTGTGGTCTTAGTAACGTGTTCCTGCGTGCAAAGCATGTCCTTGCTCTCCCAATTTATCAAGTGAGCTGGAATCAGTGAACAATAATGTCAGATAACAAAGTTGTGTTGACACAGAGATGATGAGATCGAGATCGAGGTCGAGATCGTGAGGGTGTCGAGATACATCCTTGACAGGCAATTTGTGTACAGCCATAAGAGTTGCCGTTGCCATGTTTTTGACATTCTAGGGTTGTACATAGCCACAATATCCTAATTGAGGGTATTCATTTCCTGTTTTAAAACTACTTTGATGTGTTGCTTCGTTCTGCATATTTGGTATCAGACGTTTCCTTATTGCTGGAGCTGAAAGAAATGAAAACTTAAGAAATTGGTTTGCCACATGATCGAAACACTGATTAAAGGAAGAATGATTTCCACCAAAACTTAACCACATCAGTCTCTTTGCCACGACACTTTACCAAAACTCCGTATCATACTGCACCCGCGAAGAGGACTGTACAGTAAACTTAAAGAGCTACTGAACTTTTAGGGAAATTAAACTCATTTGAAAAACTAAACAACAAAAAAAAAAACCAAATAAATTCTACTAAAACCGCCGCCGATCTCCTGAAGTCCGACTGTCTCACGTCCCGCACGAAAGGAAAGCCGCCAAGACCTTCGGTTCAGGCTCTCACCAAACCAGCATAAAGGGCATCAACCGCCATTATCCAGCACATGAAAGGAAGCCAAGCACCACCATCACCAGCGAAAAGACAGAAAGCAAACCAAAACCAAAAGAAAGAGGAGCGAAAGAGTAAGGACAAAGAGAAGGGAAGCAAGCAAGGGGCAAAGATTTAGCTTAAATCTATCACCAAGAGGTGAAGATCAAAACAAAACCCCCAACCCGTATCTAGGGCCGACTGGATTCCAGAAAAAGGAAAGAGCAACTGTATTTTAGAGAGAGGAGAATGTTCAAGTGAGATATTTGAATTAAATTTTAATAGAATTTGAATCAGATATTTTTATTTAAGAGAAATATTTCGAAATCGAATTACCAGCCGCAGTATCTCTCATTCTCCCTCCCTCTCTCGCTCAGTCGCTCCCAACTCTCAAACTCAGATTTCAGTCCTCACAAAACCCAACATCACCCTCTCTCAACACAATCTCTCTCATCTCTCAACGGCTCAATCCCATTCTTCCCCTCACTCTTATTTTCACATCCCATTCAATCTGATACCAAAAGGAAGACCAAGGCAAGGCCAAAGCGCAGCTAAGCGGTCTGATTTTTCTAGGAGAAGCTCTCGCCGTCGCAGTGCCACAACCCCTCTCGTCCGCAAGTCGTAGTGCCGCAATTCCTTTTGAAAACTCTGGGTACCCTCTTGTAGAGCTTTGTGCTTTCTTTGATTTTTTTTCTTCTAATATTGACTGAATATTGATCTGGTTTTGATATGGATTTGATCAGGTTTTAATGGTTTAAAGCTTCAACAGGGTGGATTAAGCACCAAGATTCACTACTGAGGGCTGTGCAAGCTTTACTTAATCGCTCGAAAGTAAGCAATCGAAAGCTACCATGGCCTGTTTTGTTTTTCTTCTAATGTTGGTTAATGATTTTTTATAGTTGCAGCTTCTTCAGTTGGTTTAATGAATCTGAAAAGAAAAAGAAAAAAGGTTGTATGAATTTCTTAAAATGATAGATCATTATTCGATCAATTTGTTCTATCTAATCCCATAATTAAGGTTTTTTGCTTTAAAAATAACTTCTAATAAAAAAAAAAGAAATATATAATTATATAATAACATAAAAAGAATTAAGCCCATACTGAAAATCGAGGCCCAATTGAAAATCCGACATGGGCTCGTTACGAGCGCCACGCCCTTTGCTTTACCCGTGTCTGTTTCAATCAGGGTCTCTTCCTCCCGTCGTCTGTGTATGCCCTTTGCTCTCTGATGGCGCTCAGATACATGAGGCAGCTTTTGGCGTCGGAGCCATTTAAAAACGCAGGGAGAGAAGTAAGCGATTTCGTTCCACTACTCGTAAAGTTCATCTGCTGCCTCCATGTCACTAAAACACACCTCTTCACCGTCACTCTGGTAACTGCTAACTAATCAAACCGCTCTCTCATTCTCGTGAATTTCTCTTCTTTTTTTTCTTTTTTGGACTTCAAAATCAAGGACCTGAGGCCAAAAATGACCAAGGGGGATGGAAATGGGTTTTGATTCCGTGTTTGCAGACCTATGGTCCCAGCATGCTCCCGACCCTTGGCCTGGCCGCTAACTTGTGCTTGGCTGAACGCATCTCGACCCGTTTTGAGAAACTGGGAGTTGGTGACATTGTCCTCGTACGGTCACCTGAGGCTCCTCGGAAGATTATGACCAAGCGGTTGATGGCCATGGAGGGTCAATCTGTTACATATGTTGTCGACCCTAAAAACAGTGCTAGGTCTGAGACTCTAGTGGTATGTTCATGTTCTTCCAGTTCAGCTTTGCAATGTTGGTTTTGTTTTGTGTTTTCGTCTTCAAAAGTTCAGTTTAGTTTAGTTTTTTTTTTTTTTTTTTTTTTTTTTTTTTTTTGCTTTTGATTTGGTATTTGGAGTCTTTATCGTTATTGCTGCTGTTCATAGGTTCCAAAAGGACATGTTTGGATAGAGGGAGACAACATCTACGAATCGAATGATTCAAGAAAGTTTGGGCCTGTTCCTTATGGTCTTCTTCAAGGCAGAGTCTTTTGGAGGGTGATTATCTTTCCTTATAGCTCAATTTGAATTATTTGCTTTGGTTTTATATTGAACCTGCCAAGCTTAAAGTACCACATCTATGCTCGTTAGATGTTAGCTTTCGTGTGGAATTGTGAAGAAGATAATTAAGATGATTAGTTGGTTGGGAGAAGAATATGTGAAATCTAACTTCAATAGAATTCACATAAAAAAGCACTGATGAAATATAGGAGCAATCTAAGTTCCATGTAGTTATGCTTTTCACAGGAAGATTGGCAATGGTACTGGCTTTTTGGGAAAGATCAAACCGCCTTTTTACTTTTTAGTAATTTTATTTTCTTTATTGGTAGTGAAATTGCTCATCTTTGGTCATTCTGTCATTAGATATGGCCGCCTAAAGATTTTGGATCATTGGAGCAAAGCAAAGAGAAGGATTCTGTCTCATAATGAGGTACGCTCATGAAGCAGCAACACTGATAGGTGTCCCCATTTGTAATTAGAAGATCTTGCTCTGAACGTGCTGTTTATGGTAATGCAGCTTGTGTTTTCCACATTTCTTGAATACATTGTGTAATGGACAAAAGCTTTCCAGTTTCCACTGTCAGCATTGCTTATTGTCCACATTTGTCCTTAAAAGTAAGCATTTTTCTTGCCAAATCGGGCTATTCGGCATGCCGGTGGTGATAATTCAAGGGCATCCTAGACGGTTATCCTCACTCGATGGAAGTGATCTCTGAGGTTAACTAACTTTTGGAGTCGGAAAAGTTCATAGTTTCAGCCAGAGAAATTTATTTCTTTTGTTGATTGATCTTGACGCAGGTTTTATTACTAAGATGGATTTACCCAGCAATGTTATTGTGTTTTAATCTAGGACATGTAATCTCCATTTATGGATGTATGAATCATTTGACATTTGAAAGTAACTTCTTGCCGCCAAAGAATTCAAAGATAACAGTATTGTCTCGATGCCTGCTGCCCAGATCAGATCGGCCATGAATTGATTCAAACACAAAATTTCGAAAGGGTTAATCTTTTTTTTTTTCAATTTTTTTTGTTTTGTTTCAGCTTCAACAATAAGAAAATGTCTGATGCCATTATATACGTAAAATTATTCAAGTTTCTTTTCTTGTTGTATGAAAATTATTCAAGTAAGCTACTCATTCATGCAGCACTCAAGACAAAATATCCATCTGGTCTGTAGTTAACATTTCTCAAATGTAAATGTCATTCATACAGCACTCATGACATTTACATTTCTCAAATGTAAGCAGGCATTTAAAAACAAGATTAACCGCAAATTCGAAAACAGGTGCACTCTGATCTCGATGATAAAGCCTAATTTACAAATATTAGGATAAACTGCAGATTCAAAAACAGGTTAATCCCCGTTTCAAAAAGAGGCGGATTAACCCCAATTTCAAAATCAGGATTAACCATCTTGATAAGTAATTTGTGATGATTTTATGGATTAAGTTATCATGCTAGTTAGCTGAGTCCTCATAGGATTGTATAAATTAATACACACTTCCAGGCCACAATCTCATCACCTCCATTGGTAACCATGGCCAACTCTTTTGCCATTTTCCTCGTTTGTTTCTCTATTGCTTCCTTTGCCCTTTCTTTCGATGCAGCAAGAGTGCTGGACACAGCAAATGTAGGCCGCATCCATGGCGGCAGCAACGTCACTTACGTATGCAATCGTTTCAGATACTCTGCCCTTCGCTTGAACATGTCACAATTTGCCTTTTGTGACTCCAGATTGCCCTTCGAAGAGAGGGCCAAGGATTTGGTAGACAGAATGACATTGGCTGAGAAAGTGAAGCAGCTCGGAAATACCACCGCCGGGGTCCCTAGGTTAGGGTTGCCTAAGTATGAGTGGTGGTCCGAGGCTCTTCATGGCGTGTCGAATTTCGGTCCGGGGACTTATTTTGATGCCCTCGTCCCTGGCGCAACCAGCTTCCCCGCCGTTATTTCTACCGCCGCAGCATTTAATGAGTCCTTGTGGAAACAGATTGGCCAGGTAACGATGACACTGTAAACTACATCTCTAATGTATCATTCGTATTTTCCCTACAATTATTAAATTTTGTACTAAATGAACTTTGTTTATGTTTTCAGGCTGTTTCAACGGAGGCAAGAGCAATGTACAATCTAGGACGAGGTGGTTTGACATATTGGAGTCCTAATGTGAATGTAGTGAGAGATCCCAGATGGGGAAGAGTCACCGAGACGCCGGGCGAAGACCCTTATGTTGTCGGAGCCTATGCCTCGAACTACGTGAGAGGCTTGCAGGATGTTGAAGGCACAGAGAATGTCTCAGACTTGAACTCGAGACCTCTCAAAGTTTCCTCATGCTGCAAGCACTACGCGGCCTATGATGTCGATAACTGGCTTGGAGTCGACCGTTACCATTTTGATGCAAGGGTAATTGAGAATCTAGCTACAATGTTTGGTTTGTCATATTTCGGAACAAATTAAAATCGAATCAGTTTGTTCTGTATTTTTCAGGTGACAGAGCAAGATATGGCGGAGACTTTCCTTAAACCGTTCCAGATGTGCATTAAGGATGGTGATGTCAGCAGTGTAATGTGTTCTTATAACCGCGTCAATGGCATACCGACTTGCGCCGATCCGAAGCTCTTGAAAGATACCATCAGAGGAGAGTGGGATCTTCATGGGTAGGTATATTCTCGGATTGCGACTCTTTTGAGGTTTTCATGGACATGAACTTAAATGTTTTTTTGTTTCGGTTCTGCAGATATATAGTTTCGGATTGCGATTCTCTTGAAGTAATGGTGAATGGCCACAAATGGCTTGGAGACACCGAAGAGGATGCTGCTGCACAAGCACTCAAAGCAGGCTAGTTTTGTTCCGGGAATTCATATTTTGCCCTTGATTTTTAAATTTTAAATTCTAATGCCAACATAAGTTTGGTTCATTAACATAAATTCTTGATCTTAATTGTTACAGGCGTAGATTTGGACTGTGGAACTAATTACCCCAATTTCACTCAAAATTCGGTGAGGCAAGGGAAGGTGAAGGAGGCAGAAATCGACAGGTCACTCAGTAACCTTTATGTGGTGCTGATGAGGCTAGGGTTTTTCGACGGAAACCCGATTTTAAGCTCTCTTGGCAAGAAGGACGTGTGCTCCAAGGAACACATTGAGTTAGCAACAGAAGCAGCCAGAGAAGGCATTGTTTTGTTAAAGAATGCCAATGGAACTCTGCCTCTGAATGCCAATAAAGTGAAAAAACTAGCCGTTGTGGGGCCACATGCCAATGCTACTACCGCCATGATTGGAAATTATGCCGGTATTCAACTTAAGAAGGTCTTCAGAAACTAAACATATGAATAATGGTTGAATTTTTGTTAATGAATTTGATACACTTTTGTGTGGCTAGGTATTCCTTGCCGATTTACCTCACCGCTCGATGCCTTGTCATGGTATGGAACAGTGAAGTACGAAATCGGATGTGACATTGCATGCAAAAACGACACCTTGATATCCCCTGCCGTCGAGGCCGCAAAGGAGGCTGACGCCACCATAATTTTCGCCGGGCTAGATTTATCGGTGGAGGCAGAGAGCTTGGACAGACTCGACCTCCTCCTTCCTGGTTACCAAACTGACCTCATTAACCAAGTTGCTGCAGCCTCAAAGGCTCCGGTGGTTCTTGTAATCATGTCGGCCGGCGGTGTTGACATCAGTTTCGCCAAGAAGAATGACAAAATCAAAGCTATATTGTGGGCTGGTTACCCCGGAGAGGAAGGTGGCAGGGCCATTGCAGATGTTGCCTTTGGACGTTACAATCCAGGTAATTATAAGACTTAACTTTTTGCGGTTCATATTTGTAAATTACATATGTGGATGCCAGATTCTACTGATATTTCGTGCTATTTACAAATTTAGTCTTTTATCTAGTACTCCTCACATTGCCTTGTTTCGCGACTCAGTTTACTGACCTGAATGTGACTTTAATTTGCAGATGGAAGATTGCCGCTTACATGGTATGAAAAAGACTATGTCTATAAGCTACCAATGACATCCATGACACTAAGGCCGGTTCAGAGCCCAGGATATCCAGGCCGGACGTACAAATTCTTCAACGGCTCCACGGTCTACCCATTTGGATATGGCCTTAGCTACACTCACTTCACCTACGCTCTTCAATCAGCAACCAAATCTCTCAATATAATTTTGAATAAGTACATCCAACATTGCCGCGACATTGAGCTTAAATCTAAGGAGGTCAAGCCGGCTTGCCCTGCAGTCCTTATCGATGACTTACAATGCAAGGATCATATCCGGTTCGGAGTTGTAGTACAAAATGTGGGCAATGTGGATGGAAGTGATGTCGTTATGGTCTACTCAAAGCCCCCGAAATCCCTCGCAAATACGCATTCGAAGCAACTGATAGGGTTTAACAGGGTGTTTTTGAGGGCTGGTGAACGAAGATTTGTTGAGTTTGATTTCAATGCCTGCAAAAGCTTGGGACTTATCAGTTACAGCGCTTACAATCTACTAGCATCAGGCACGCATACGATCACGCTTGGAGATGATGTGGTGACATTCCCTATTCAAGTTAAACTTAATTAGTGGTTGATTAATGTAATTTATCAAAATTTTGGTTATATTAGTTAGGGCTAGGGTTATGGTTAATTATTTGATTAATAATTAGTAGGCTAGCTACCTGTTTTGATCTCAAATTTGTACACAGTAGGCCGCCTAAATCGTTTAATCTATTGCTTGCAAATTTGACCACAACTTCTTTTCTATTTCTGTTGAAGCTCCTACATTTTACACACGTCTCCCCAACCCACGATTCTCACCATTATAAATTCAAACATATTCACAGCTACACTTAAAAACCTAGCTATAAATAATATTTACCATGTCAGAAGCACACAATTTGACCGAACAGGTGACAGAGCAAGAGATAATGGAAATTTTTCCTTTTGATAACAAAAAAGTCGTATGAATACCCCAACTAGGTAGCCAGACCGGAGGCCTCACAGAGCCTAACTAAACATTAACAATGTTCCAATTGAAAGCTACCCTTTGGTGAGCCATGGATTGGTTATAGACTAAGGGAAAACAATCTAGTTCTCACACTCTCAATAATGGACCTATAAACTATGGACGTCAGACGAGGAGGATAGACAAAATTTCGCTGATTTTGCTCCCTTCAAATACCATAAATTGAGGCAGCGAGAGCTACCCGATGAGATGTGGAAACTTTCCTTAGACCTTTTGAGATGGGCGTCGAAGAAGGTGATGTTAGCAGTGTAATGTGTTCTTATAAGAAATTCAAAGCTCATGAGAAGCACCATAGGAGGAGACTCCGTTCGAGGTTAAACCATCGTCACTCGTGCAATTACTATCAACACCTCAATGAGAGTGTCGCCCAAGGCCTTCTGCAACTTATGCTCATGGATTTAAAATGGGATTTTTTTGTGATGCAGATAGCCTCTGAGTGTGATTCTCTTGAAGTGGCAACAACGAAGATGCTGTTACACAAGCATATAAAGCAAGCCTGTCTAATTACCATTAAACTTAGAATGAAGCTAATATAATTTTCTAAGATAGTCTCTTATCAGAATTTACTGTCACATCATAATTTTGAATCAAGAAGAACGATTTCACATGGCTTGGACCAGCTCGGTCGGGGAAACACCACTTTCACACACTTACTTAGAAGATAAGGATTCAAAACTTCTTGTTCATATTCATTATGAAGGTTCATTGTTCTAACTTTGGAAACAATCAGACAATGACTAGAAAACATGCGAAGTGCAAGGATGATGGGTATTTCCCAACTCGACCAAATCGATCAAGAGTGGGGGCCAAAAGGCGAAAGACATTAAGCAAAAATGGGTTCAGTGGAACAAAAGTCTTCAATGGTGCGCCACTAACTCCACAAACTATTGGGGAGGAACTTTTGAATATACGAACGGGAGGACGCAATAACCCAATCCATCCATGTCCCTACAATTGCAGCACCTTACACATAATGAAAAGCAAAGCATATTAAATTAGAGTCAAAGAAAAAAAGAAAACATCGAAGATAGTGACACAGATTTGGGCAAGTCATGCTCGCATAAAGCAACCAGTGACCATCTTTGGCTGGCCTTTAGGCACTTGTGTGCCACAAACATGGCCGCCTATTGGTTCTGCTGTTAGATGCATGCATGTATGAAGACGATGGTGATGCCTGGAAAGGAAATAAAACTGAAACATTATAAGAAATAAGCGAAGAATACCGAATATGACTAACAGAAGGAAATTTGATTTATTAACCAACCGAGGCTGGAACAGTCGAAAGCTGCAATATGGGATACAAACTGAACTGGAAACAAGATAAAAGTAGACATAATACAAATCAACACCTAGAGTAGTCTCAACTCTTCAATTCCTATAGGACATTGAGGAGATTAAATTACAACTTAAGAAGCCCCATAGGAGAGCTCCAGAATCAGATTCAGAGTAACGCAACACTGCCATTACGGTTAATGGCCCAACATGAGCACCAAATACCAGGGATCATTATCTTTGTTACACACGAGGGGGAATAAAGGAAAACAAAGAGTTCCATTATTACCATTGTAGCTTGAGATTAGTCGTCCAAATTTTCAACTCCAAGCTTCTGCAGCTCACCTTTAAGAGACTTCAGGTACTGAACGGCTTCATCTAGAACTGCTACGGTGTTCATTCCATTCCCACCAGGTACGATCCCTCTCAGAGCCCTCACCATCTTCTTCATTTTCTGTCGTTTCCTTTCACTATTGCAGCTGCTGCTGCTACCAATGCCAGAAGATTTCTCAAGTGAAGAGCATGGCCTTTCCTTCTTGATATTCATACCGTAACTGGAGAACGAATCAGAGGATTCACTCCCATAATTTCCATGAGTTCTTGCTGTACTGACCTCTTCGTCATATTCTTCCAGCTCTTCCTCTTCCAAGCTCAACAATGCATCAATATCATCGGAGTTCTCCTTCAGAGAAGATGATGCCTCTCTATCATCATTGTTTACCTCGTTCAATCCCAAGTTGTCTTGAATGTAAGCTGCACAAATGTTAAAGGCAGGACCAGTAATTTTGTGGGCAATTGCTGGATTAAACATAATCTGGCTTCGATGATCAGTCTGGTCGAAGATAATGAAATTCTTTGGGCAAACGTCAGAGGTTTGAAATTCAACACCATGGAAAGGTTTAAATAGCTTTGCCTCATGAGGTAAAACTGCCCCATATGGCGATGCAGCTGGAATAGGCATGTAATTACTACCCAATTGATTTGCTAAGGGGGGAGCAGCCTTGTTGGGGTCAAATTGTTGGTCACTCTGCATCAGAAATCCTAAGTAATTAAAGCTGAATAGACGGGGTTTCAACTAAAGTGTCAGATTCTTTCACTTTTGACTTGATGAAGGTTCACAAAATAATGCAAGGGCTGTTTTGAAAATCAACCTATTGCCATTCTGGTAGCCATCATCCCCAATCAAAAGCAACCACAACCAATAGAACCGCCTTCTTCTATAAGAATACAACTAGGACCAGTTTATCCCAAAGCCCAAAGTCCAGAGGGTTTGCAATACTATACTACGTAACAGGTTTAAGCAACTGACGGAAGTATTCAGCCTGTAAATACAAACAGAAGAATATCAAAAAAATAGTTTTTAAGATCTTCAAAGTGGTATAACCAAACATACTAAAGCAAATTGTCAAGAACAATAATGTGAAGGGATATATTGGATATCATAACTACAAAAATACAGCAAGAAGAAATGAAAGCAAAATACACTTAGTATTCTGCCCACAGCTCACAATTAGGGAAAACAAAAGATTTTGGGATGTCAATAATTGTGAATTCCATATAAAATAATTATCTCACTTTCCCCAATGACAATTTCTTTTATTCCTAAAGTAAGTGAATTCAATTGAACATTTGATTGAAATAAATTGAAAATGAAAGAAGATGATTAGCAACACAGCACAAAAGAATGGAAACGGGAATCTCGTATTCACCTGACAAACTTGAATCAGTTGATAGTAGGAAATGACCCCAACACTCATTATAATCTTCCCAACTTCCTTAACAGCTCGATATCTCTTGAAAGTTACTCCAATGTTCATTCTCACTCCTACCACCCTAAAAAATCACCAAATAAAGGATTTCTTCGAAAACCAAAGAGTATCACCTGCAGCACAATACCATCAATGCTTGTAATTGTCAGAATGATTGAAAGCGAAATGAGAAACAGGACATTATCACCAATCTTGCATTCGATAAGAAGTACCGAAATAGAAGTTTTTCCAATATTTATCTCAAGGAAAATGCGTCTGTACATCACAGTGACTTTTAGTTCTATGCCAGCCCAAAAATTAAAAGTCATACATAAGACCCTCAATCTATATACTTCTCCTAAAAATATTAGGCAGCAAACACTTAAGTATAAACTTTTAAACCAATTTCTTTAACTTATTCACTCAGGCAACACTAATTTCAGCAAACAAAGTTAATAAAACGGAAGAGGATAATCTCACCCAAATGAAGTAAATTACAGTATCACGCGGAAGAACACCACCAAGCGAACACAGTTCCTGCTATAATTCACAAAAGAAGACGTCCACGGCATCTTGATTTTACTTCTTCAATACCAAATTAATACAAAACGATCTCAAGCTTCTACTGGAAGATAAAACAACCCAAGTTAGTCTAACCTTATCCAAAATATATGTCTCTCTGCCAGAAGTCACTTACAAATAAAGAACGCCAGCTTGCCTAATGAGTGAAGTCCGAAGAAAACTAATGAAAGCTAAAAAAAAATAAGTAATTTTATTATGTGGGTCTATCAAAGCAGAGATACTAAACCGAAACTGATAAAATCAACCCTCAATAGTCAAATTAAACTCATTTCTTAGTTGGAGCAGCTTCTAGCAGCATAATAAAAAAACTATAATAACCAAACCAAAAACCCAATTCCAAACCCTAGTTCATGCGACCAACCGAACAAAATCTTTCATTTATGCATATAATTCAAGTAATCAACATGAACTAGCTCAAAAAAACAATCAAGTCCAACTTCCAGCACCTCCAAACAAAACACACAAAAAAATAAGGGAAGCAAAAACGAAGAAGATAATAAATTTCGAAAGCAAAACCTTAAAATCGAAAGAGAAGATTACAGAAGAAAACCACGCTAGCGATTGCAGAGGATCAGATTTCGGATTTCAGTACGTTTCTCAGATAAAAATTCCCTAGATTTGCGCTTCCTGCTGAACAAGATCTAGCTCTTAATTTAGGAGAGAAGAGAGAGACGGGAAGGGCGTGCTTGCGAGTGGTGGTATTTAATTTTGGAGATTGGTTGGGATGCGTGCAGGCACTGAGACACAGAGGAGTCAAACACGGAGCGTGGGAGCCGTCGGATTGGGGGCCTTGGAAATGCTTTCCGCTTATTGCGGATGCAATGATGGCCGTCGGATGAAGCACGCGTGCAAGGGGAACATATGTGGGGCCTTCACGGGGTTTGACGAATGCGTATCGTGGAAATGACTCCTCTTCTCTCTTCCTCGTGTGATTAACCTTTATTTATTACCCCTAATCTCTTCAATTATGCTTTCCATAATTATGCTTTAGTGAGTGCCGATTCTCTGCAGCCGCACCCATAGGTGCTGCCATGGAGTTGTCTTTTAGCTTTTGTGTGTTGCATTATCTTGGGCCGAAATATCAATATGTGACGTAGTTGTCATGAATTTAATATTACGCGAAATACGACCCCCCATGGCGAAGGTGCATGAAATGAAAGACGAGTAAGATGGTGATGGATGTGTCAAATTGTCAATTCGTGGCAAGATTATTGGCTGCCACGTACCCTTCCGCCATAACCACACACCCACCTGCTTGAATTGACAAAAGTGGCTATGCCCTACGCGTCTTGAGTACACTAAAATATATACATCTTCTATTTCTCAAGGGAATAGAATCGAATAAAATAAGGTAATAAAAAATATAAGACGCGTTCATTTATTATTAAAGGGTGCATGATTCATATAGTTATTTAAAGCATTTTAGTCTAAATGCCATATGAACATGGATCTTAATCTTAAAATGCCTCTTAAACATGATTTCGATTCAATATGCCTGCTGAACACGTTTTTAGTTCCAAATTCCCTCATGAACGTCAATTTTCACACCTTTCCGTTAAATTAGATGGGTATAATTGTCCAAGCCTTTGAGAACAATCTGAAACAAAACACACGCGAAGAACCATCGAATGAGAAGAAGAAGAGGAGCGGCAGGGTTCCTAGGCGTGAATGCGTGAAAAATCTTGACGGTTGCTGCCACCAGCAAGAGAGAATAGTTGTTGTCCCTCTCTTGCATTCATTTTCGCCTTCCTTGGAGTTGAATTTCTTTGTTGAAAGGAAACCCATAAACTATTCAAGAAGCGTTTCTTGCCGTTGAATTTTGGTGACGGAATCAGAGCAGAGGATGATTCCTCGTGAACCCGGACTCAAACAACCAAAATACGGCTAATTGAGCTAAATAATTTGAAACCATAATGAATCACAACTTTAGAAATGTTCATGCAAGTCATGGAATATTCAGATCACTATATGCATCTTTGCTAGAAAAATTGGTATCAATAATGCTATGCCACACCTACCATAGCCATATTTTCACAACTTTAGAAATGTTCATGCAAGTCATGAAATATTTGGATCACTATATGCATCTTTGCTAGAAAAATTGGTATCAATAATGCTATGCCACACCTACCATAGCCATATTTTACTAACCGTATTTTGGTTGTTTGAGTCCAGGTTCGCGAGAAATCATCATCTGCTCCGATTCCGTCACCAAAATTCAACGGCAAGAACCGCTTCTTGAATAGTTTATGGGTTTCCTTCTAACAGAGAAATTCAACTCCAAGGAAGGCGAAGATGAATGCAAGAGAGGGACAACAACTGTTCGATCTTGCTAGTGGCAGCAACCTTCAAGATTTTTCACGCCTTCACGCCTAGGAACCCTGCCGCTCCTCTTCTTCTTCTCCTTCGATGGTTCTTCGCGTGCATTTTGTTTCAGATTGTTCTCAAAGATTTGGACAATTATACCCATCTAATTTAACGGAGAGGTGTGAATGAGACTAAGGTATATATTCAGGGGGCATTTTGACTAAAAAGTCTTATTCAAAATATATCTAAAATTTTCTCCTCAGTTGCACATCACATATGAATAAAAAAATTTCTATGTTATACAGATGTCATTAGTCCCTTCAAATATTTATTATTTGTAGGGCCTATTCACTTTCATGCGGACATAACGTTATTTTTGCAAAATTTTAAAAAGGCATACTTACTTTATTAGTAAGGCATTGTGATTAAAAAAAAACCTTAGGGTGTATTATTATGGAATAAATGTGAATTTTAAAATTTATAAAAAAATATTAAATTAATATCACTATAGTTGTTGTCTACTGCTTATATTTATATTTAAGAATGTTTCAAATTCAACTTTAGATGAATATGCATAATATGTTTTTGATAATATCGATGATATCTTATTAAAATATTTTAAAATATAAAATTATTTTGATTCATTCAAAAATTACAAAATATATTCTTTGGATTTGCAGAAATAAGCGTATCTTTCAGGAGAATTTTATGAGGCCCTGTAATTCTAAACAGATAATTGTGATAGCTGTTGTTGAATGGCACATGGCCAATTTGATTTGCTCTCATCTCTTGCAGCAACATGATATAGTGCTGGCTTGGCAGAAGTTAGGGACTGGGGTGTTCAAAGTCAATTCGGTCGGCTCTCAGGTTGTCCTGATGGCCATATTGTTGGAGAGTGAGAGAAGTCTTGGATGCGGAGCTCTGGGGTATCTATCATGGTTTGAGGTTGGCGTGGAGTAAGAGTTATCTGGAGGTGGAGATTAAGACATATTCTATTGGGGCATTTCACCGGCTATCTTCTCATGTGGGTGCTCTGCATCCGCTTGCTGCTTTGATCTTAGATTGCAAGGGGCTATTAAATCGGACTGGCACTGCACTGTTCATCATGCCCACCGTGAGTGTAATATGACGGCGGATTACATGGCGAGCCTGAGCCATGTCGGGGCTTCTGGTGTGCTTGTGGAGTTTTCGCACCCTCCTGATAGGATTGTGACGGTGTCGCTGGATGATCAATTAGGGAAGGGCTCTGTTAGGAGCTTTAGTTTTTTTTTTTTTTTGCTTGATAGGAGCTTTAGTTATTGTTGTTTGGTTTCTGTTTGCCATGTTTTCTCCAAAAATAAAAAATAAAAAATAAAAAATATTGATAAAATAAGACTTGTATTATGGGCTTTGACGGTAGTTCCATTGGGCCTCTTGGCTCTTCTGGCCTACTTTCATGGGCTGCCCTTTTGCCTTCGAGCATCCAACAAGCATTTCAGTTCAGACTTATCCATCGGTCTTTAGTCAAGGTTCATGACAAATGAGGCATGCCTATATCAATGTATATGGAGAATTACATGAACCTTGCTCTTCTATTTTACAGCAGGTTTCTAATATTCCACAAGTGAAGTTAATGATGTCTTGCAAATGCAGAGTCTTGGGTTCCTGGCTTTGCCCCAGACACCAAGCTTCCAGCAAATGAAGGATTTTCAATATTTGAAATGATTTGCGAATCTACTTAATTAATTTGCATTGTTACCTCTATTTTATTTGGCAGCTGAGGCCCTGATCCTTTCCACAAGTTGAGAAAGGAAATTAAAAATGAATTTCGATAAATATTTGAGTAATATATCAATTTGTTCTTCCGAATTGTATTTATTCCATTAGTAATTTTTTTCGTTACATTTGCATTTGAGCTAATTTTCTTATAAAGTATTATTATTAATCACTTTCCACCCAATTATCATATATACCACATTCCATCTAATTTTTTCTTTTAAAAAGTTCAGAGAAAAAATTAACAGCGTAATACAAATTGCATAAGAAAACTGGTAATAAAATAACTTAAATATTAAATGTGATAGATTTTATAGACATTAGAACCTGATGACATTGTTGCACCACACCAAAAAGTTTGATTTATTTGTTGAGAAGGAAATCTAAAATTTGAATCAGGTTAAATTTTGCTCATGTGAAATTGAATGGCCTACTAATTGGATCTGTCAAAGAAATGGGATCAGCACTGATAAAATAGCAAATCCAACAGGCATGGTGGAATGTTTTGGTATCTGGATTAAAGCAAGAACCTCCTTTCAATGTATGGCAGCAATATACATATAAGTTACATGCATATTGTAATGCCAAATGTAGGGTTTCTTCTGTTGTTCCAGGCTTTAATTTGCTACACACCAAGCTTTCTGCTTACAACAGCATGCATATATGATTGTTAGGATTATTTCAGAGTCGATCAACAACATTGATGCTTTTATTATCATAGATTATATTGATTTCTTTTAAGTTTCTGATGTGAGAAAATTACAATGTATATACCTGATAAAAAGAACAGAAGCAGGGTTGGAATGATATATATGACATGAGAGGGCGAACCTGGCCATGTTTGCTGTATATATATGATTATATGGAGTTGCTTATAGTTTGTGGTCGAATTTATGAATAGGAAGATGGTGGTATTTGTAGCAGCTATAAAGAAGAGAGTCGAATTTGAGACCTTCGACATAACAAGTAAAGAGAAGTATCACTAAGTCATAACACTAAGTAATGATATATGTCAGACGTTAAATAGAGATAAAAGATGAATATCGTTTTCATATGATATCCAATAAATTCCAATCCCTCATTTATATATAAAGACAATATTCTGAGAAAATTAGAAGAGTTAGTAATTAAAAGGAGACGGAAGTCATCCTACTTGTCTAGCTCCTTCCTCATGACAAGTACTAAGAGAAAATGTTCTGGTGCCTGCAAGCATACAGTTGCAAATGTGGCTTCAATAAAAGCTCTCTTATGTGTCTTCCCAATGGTGTTAATCGGTTTACCTGAAACCATTTTTTAGGTCATTTTACATGGTTTTTTGGTCTTTTGGAGAGTGGATGATCGAGTCTTCTTCCTTCATATCTTTTTCTTTCCATCTCTTTCATCTTTGCTTTGTTTTCTCTCTTTCCTTCTCCACCGCGAACTCCTCCTTCATCATCAATTTTCTTTCTTTTTCATTAATTCACATCTCTTTTTTGGCTGCTTACCAACAGAATTGAATAAGATAGATAGCTAGGGTAGGTTCCCATTAATAGGTTTAGATACAGGTCTTTGTCTTTGTTCAGATAAAATTTTTTCTTTTGAATCCTCTACGCTTTCATTATGTTGTTCAGATTATTAGTATATTCGACTTCATCTTTATTATCTAAACTGATTTCCATTAAATTATTATTCATTTTATGTACTTCCCATTCTTCAGCAAGAATTTCGAGTTCCATAGGATAGTTAAAAAGCTTATGTTGTTGGCTAGGTTTTTAACCTTAATGTGTTAATCGGTTTAACCGAAGCCGATTTTTAGTTCATTTTACATGGTTTTTTGGTCTTTTGGAGGAAGGAGGAGTCTTCTTCTGTCATTTCTTTTTCCTTCCGTCTCTTTCGTCTTTGCTTTGTTTTCTCTCTTTCCTCCACCACAAAATCCTTCGTCATCTTCAATTTTCTTTCTTTTTCATCTGCATCTCTTTTTTGGGTTGCTTACCAAAAGAGATGAATAAGAATTGAATTGGGTAGATAGGGTAGGTTCCCATTAATAGGTTTAGATAGATGTCTTTGTCTTTGTTTAGATGGACATTTTTCTTTCGGGTCTTCTTCGCTTTCATTATGTTATTCAATAATCTTTGAAACATTTTGCGATCTCTCTATCTAGCTTCTATTCTATTGATGATAAGTGGTTTATATTCATTGATGTTAGTACTAGCTAGCTAGCTGAAAATTTTACTTCTCTCTCGTTTCTATAAGGGCTGCTTCCTTCGACTCTTAAAACAAGAAAAATATTTTGAAGAGGAAAAATTTCATCTGTGCCTTTTGAATCACTTGACAAGAATGACAAGCTTTCCTGCATTATTGCATTGCTCAAATCCTCAACTTCGATTCTAACGTACTCAATTCAAACATTGCGTTCTCACATGTACTAGAGTGAAATATATTTTGGTGGGAGAACTTGGCTGTTACTGTCATTAAACATCGATTTCATAAAACCCATGAATGGGAGAATCAAAATCATATAGAGGTTTCAAGATCAATACCCAAAAAAAAAAAAAGACAATGAAGTTTGTGGGATAAACCAAAACGTATGGAATTAATATATGTGAGGATGATATGCATTCCTTTAAATACAGCACTAGATCTATGCTACTGTGAGAAGCACTTAAACATTGTTTATAACTTACAAAAAATGAAAATCGATCTGCAGCAAATCTCAATAATCTTAATCCAAAAACAAGCTAAACAATTATATTGCAATAACGAGAGAGAGAGGTGAAGTCGTCATTCATTAGTTTGGCTTCATATGCAAGTTGGGCATAATGGGCACACTGTATATGATCCAAACAGCTGTTGTGGGACATTTTTCTCGGTAGCAGCCCAAGATCTTTTAAGTCACAAATTGTAGTTGTGCATTTTCGATGTGGGACATTTTTCTCACATCTCAACACTCCTCCCCAGACGTGGCGGATTTACACGCCCTCGTAAGAAATTGAAGTTCTACCCCAAAACCAATTAACTATGGGGGAGTAACCAATTGGCTAAGAAGTTGAGGCCGCTCTGATACCATAAGGCACAAATTGTAGTTATATTTTTCCGATGTGGGACATTTTTCTCACATCTCAACACATTTCAAATCACAGTTAACCCAACACTCATTAATATAATATTTCCAACTTCCTTGACAGCTCGAAATCTCTTGAAAGTTACTCCAATGTTCATTCTCATTCCTATCACCCTAAAAAATCACCAAATAAAGGATTTCTTCTAAAACCAAAGAGTATCACTTGCAGCACAATAACACCGACCAATGCTTGAAATTGTCAGAATGATTGAAAGCGAAATGAGAAACAGGACATTATCAGCAGTCTTGCATTCGATAAGAAGTACCGAAGTATAAATTTTTCCGAAATTTATCTAAAGGAAAATGCTTCTGTACATCACAGTGACTTTTAGTTCTATATGCCAATCTAAAAATTAAAAGTAATTAATGTAAGGGGAGTAGCCCAAGATCTTATAAAGCACAAATTGTAGTTGTGCTTTTCCGATGTGGGACATTTTCCTCACATCTCAACACGCCCCCTCAAATTGTAGTTGTGCTTTTCCGATGTGAGACATTTTCCTCACATCTCAACACGCCCCCTCACGTGTGGCGGATTTGCCAGCCTATCACGTGACGATTTGATTGGGTACGTGTGACACGTGTGATGGTTAAGCCAATCACGTGAGATAACCCCGCTTTGATACCATGTAAGAAGTTGAGGTTCCACCCCATAACCAATTGGCAATGGGGGGAGTAGCCCAAAATCTTATAAGGTACAAATTGTAGTTGTGCTTTTCCAATGTGGGACATTTTCCTCACATCTCAACAATTAACACATAAGAGATAAGACACTCAATCTATAGACTTCTCCTTAAAATATTTGGCAGCAAACACTTCACGTATAAACTTTGCTCCAGGCATACTGTAAGCCAATTGTAGGGCTTCTTTGCTCTGGGCTTTGCCACACACCAAGCTTTCTGCAACATCATGCATATATGATAAGTCGTTAAGATTTCAGGGTCGATCAACAATATTGATACTTTCAGTGATGTGAGAATCATATTCTTATTGAAAGTAATCTAGTAATCTAGTGGCTACTAGCATACAGTTGCAAATGTGGCTTCAATAAAAGCTCCCCTCTCTATCTTCTCATTGAAACTATAGTAATCTAGTGAAAATATGGCTCTGTCCAAAATTGAAACTTAAAATCGAAATTTAAATGGACCTATTGTATACCCTAATTAACTAATCAATCCTTTTAATATATGTGATCAAAATTGTGTACAAATAATAAAAACATGAAACGGAAAAAATCTATTACTAATATCATATTACATTATTATGTGTAAGTTGTATGTCAGTGAGGATCTCGATCCTTCTATATATACCAAACAAGGAAGTTAGAAAAAATAAAATATACAGTCACAAAGGGACATCTCCAGAGTTGATCAATGGATGCACTTAATTTCAACATGTCAAAATCCACTTGACTTGGCCCTGGCTATCTTGTGATAGGGGTTGGAAACAATGTGTTCAATAATCTTTGGAAGTTGGAACATCTCTATCTGCTATTTCATTGATGATAACTAATAGTAGCCTTATCTTCTTTCTATCAATTGCTATATCTTACTTCTTTTAGTCAATAAAATTCTCTCACCGTCTTTTCTATCTATGGATGCATAAATGGTTAATATTCATTCAACAATGGTTGGGTTGACGAAGACATTACTATATTCCCTCCTTTCTATGGCTACACATGGCGCCTCTTAGTCAATATATTAGAATTTTCTTATATCAGGTCTTAATCATAAATGAATCAATTGGAACCTTCAACTTTCCTCCTATATATACACAATTCGCTGTTCTTGGTTTTCCAGAGTGTTTGCTGAAGAAATATATAGATTCCACATCTTTCCATTCATATCATATCAGATCATATAAATATATATGCAGAAAATGGAGAGAAGTCGTCTTCTCTTGTCGATAACCTTGTTGTTATTGTTCCAGTCATGTTGTATTATACATGATATGCCTAACTTAACTGCAGGGCCGCTAGCAGCAGCAGCAGTAGAAACCAACATCATCACAGACCAATCTGCTCTTGTTGCTCTCAAATCCCATATCACTAGTGACCCTCAGAACATCTTGGCCACCAATTGGTCTGCCTCTTCCAATTCCGATATTTGCAATTGGGTTGGCGTTACTTGCGGAGTGCGACACCTTAGAGTTACTGCCTTGAACCTCTCTTACATGGATCTCACTGGCACCATTCCTCCCCAACTAGGCAATCTCTCATTTCTTGTTCATCTGCGCTTAAAAAATAATAGTTTCCATGGTACCTTGCCTCATGGGTTGTCTCAGTTGCGCCGATTGAAGTTGATCAGCATAGGATACAATAATTTTTTGGGAGCCATTCCATCATGGTTAGGGTCCTTGCCTAAACTTCAGTCAACCTTTTTTTATGGTAATCAGTTTTCAGGGTCCATACCTGCAGCGTTATTCAACTCATCATCTAATCTGCAAGAAATTGATCTCAGCCAAAACCGGCTATCAGGTACATATGTACATGCAACAAAACCAGCCATCTAGCTTGTTGGCGATTGAGCATTCTTATATATTTAAATTTATCATCTATAGTTTAAGTATGATTATGTAGGTTGTATATTTTCTTCTTATTTTTTCCATTCTTTCTATGACATATATAACAGGTAATATACCAAGAGAAATAGGGAATTCAACAATGCTCAAGTTCGTAACCCTCGACGACAATAATTTTGAAGGTAATTAATACACACTTTGTTAATCATTTTGTTTTTGGTATTCAATTTTCGAT
Source organism: Prinsepia uniflora (assembly GCA_032719365.1). Lineage (NCBI taxonomy): Eukaryota > Viridiplantae > Streptophyta > Magnoliopsida > Rosales > Rosaceae > Prinsepia > Prinsepia uniflora. Next base: position 81,527,700 of record CM064866.1, on the reverse strand, counting down.
CACTTTTAATTATGTTTGAGATACAAGAATTTTGAAGGATATTGTGGAAGAGGCAGAGATAGAACAATATAAAAGGAAAAGTACATAATATAATATAAAAAAAACGGAAAACAATTTTCGTGAGTTCCAATTCTTAATTTTCATTTTTGCTTCTTTATTTCTATCTTATCCATATAACTACTCTTCTTCCATATATATTAAACTTTTTTCATATTTCACCTCAAAAACCAAAAGTGAAAGTGAAAACAAAGAATGAAATAACCATCAAACTATCGAGCTCTGCTAAAAATATATTTTGGTTCCCTATTATATACATTTTATAACTATTGAGAGGCAAGCTTATGATCATGAGTTTGATATATGCATGGTCTTTTATAATTAGAAATTCCAAAGGAGATCAGCAATTTAGATCAGCTGGAGGAGTTGTTTGTGCAAGACAATGCCCTAAAAGGATCTGTTCCTATGGACGTCTTTAATATTCCTTCTTTAACTACTTTGACTCTGTATGGAAACAGCATGAGTGGTAGGATCCCAGACAATATATGCCAGCATATTCCTAGTATTCATGACTTGAATTTGGGTGGTAACCTGTTCGATGGTCCACTTCCATCCAAATGGCAATGCAAAGAGCTTCGTAGATTAGTATTGGCGGATAACAATTTCAGTGGAAGCATACCTAGAAATATTGGCAACTTGACACACTCAATACAAATTCTTCGTCTTCAGAATAACAAGTTAACAGGTATGCATTTTCTTAGATTTACGAGATAACAATCCAGATATCAGTTACATGGACATGCAACAAACCAGCCATCTAGTTGACTCTTGTGCATTCTTATATATTTATATTTATCATCTATAGGATAATAAGTACGATTATGTAGGTTGCATATTTTCTGCTTAATTATTCCATTCGTTCTATGACACATATATATAACAGGTAATATACCAAGAGAAATAGGGAATTTAACAAGGCTCAAGGAGGTATACCTTGATAACAATAATTTTGAAGGTAATACGTAATGGTTTGTTAATCATTTTGTTTTAGGTATTCAATTTTTGATTACTTTTTATTATGTTTGAGATATAAGAATTTTGAAAGATATTGTGGATAGATGGGGAGATTAGAACAAAATAAAGGGAAAAGTACATAAATTTTCCAAGTCTTATTCATAAATGAATCAATTGAAATTTTCAACTATCCTCCTATATATACACAATTAATCGTTCCTGGTTTTCCAGAGTGTTTGCTAAAGAAATATATAGATTCCACACCTTTCCATTCATATCATATCATATCATATCATATTAGATATAAATATATATGCAGAAAATGGAGAGAAGATGTCTTCTCTTGTCGATAATCTTCTTGTTGCCCCAGTCATGTTGTATTATATATGATATGCCCAACTCAATTGTCGGGCCACTAGCTGCAGCAGCAGTAGAAACCAACATCATCACAGACCAATCTGCTCTTGTTGCTCTCAAATCCCATATCACGGGCGACCCTCAGTGTTAGGAAATTAATCTTCTGCCACACAAGTGCTAACAATAAAGATGAAAAAAGGAAATAAAGAAATCAAGAACACAAAAGATTTAACGAGATTCGGCCAATTAACTTGCCTACGTCCTCAGAGAGTTTTCTCCTTCACTATGAGAGAATACAAAATACAAGATTACATTACTCAAGTTTATACCCAACTCGAGCCCTTGTATCCAATGGGATACCCCTTGTACACCTTCTCTCAACCCGAGAAGATCACTCTACCCAAGAGCTATACACACTCTTTCACCTTCTCTTAACCGAGAATATCACTCTACTTCAAGAACTATACACACTCTTGAAGTGTTCAAGAAGATCACTTTACTCCAAGAGCTATGCACACTCTTGAAGTACTCACTCACTTGCGATGTGTTCTCCTTGATGTTGAAATGTGGCCAAGCTCTCCACCTTATATAGTGCTTAAGGCACAAGGTGTAGTTGTGTTTTTCCGATGTGAGACATTTTCCTCACATTTCAACATTCTTCATTGAAGTCCATTCATGAACCTTCTTCAATTAATGTTCTTCTTCATGAAATTTCCACATCAATCTTTTCCTACAAGGTTGAATGAACAACACCATGTATTTATTCCCAATACATAATCACATTCCAATGCATTAATAATCTACTAAGGAGGCATTAACTCAACAATCTCCCCCTGCCGACTTAGGTGGATAATGTTGCATCACCACTTCAATCCCTGAAGTTCATCTCAAATTGAGATACCGCTTGATATACCCACAAGCATTCCATTGACCTTATTCTTGTACCAACTATACATATCCCGAATCAGTTGCATACAGTGATGGGGCTAAGGCTTGGGCTGGAAGGGCTATAGCCCTTCCCACCCAAGCTTGCTCCTTACACATTTATGGGCTAGCCCATCTCAATATTAATTTATAGCCCATTTCAATATTAATTTGTAGCTCATTTGGCAATCTCAGTTTTATTATGTAGCCCATTTTAGTTTAATTATGTAGCCCAATTTGAAGTTAAAAAAAAATAAATAAAAGAGTTGCAACAACCCAACCCCAATATCAATTGTACATACTATACTTAGTAAGAGAACCTTCTCCCATGAGCAGCACTGCAACAGCCAGCAGCAAAAAAAATAAAAATAAAAGAGCTGCAGCAGCCCAATCCCAATATTAATTGTATATATTAAGACTCGAAGGATACAATTTAGAATTAGAAAGTGATAATTTGTACTTGAATTGCATGTTTAATTATGGTTTTTTGTTGTAATTTGTTTTTTTCTTACTATCAAACTTTTATTTATGTATATAGATGTATTCAAGGGTAAAACTCATTACGTCCCCTAATTAGGTGTATCTTTTTATGTTTATTAATGAAATTCACTTGTTGACTACGCCCAAACTACGCATTAAATTAAACACGTAATTTGAGTATTGTGCAATTTAAACCCTTTTTGTGTAGATGTAGTATTGGTAAATAGAGATCGTTCTTAACCGGGGAAATTAGGGAACATTAATAATGTGTTAGTGGGAGATGAATAAAAGAATAATGAATTAAAGAATTAAATAATAAAAGAATTAAATAATCAAAGAATTAATAAATTAAAGAATAGATGAATAAGAGAATAAAGAAATAAGAGAATCAAAGAATAAAGAATTAAAGGAATAAAAGAATAAAAGAATAAAAAATAAAGAATAAAAGAATAAAAGAATAAAGAAGGGGGGTTTTGAAAAGATTTATAAACTAAATTAAAGAAAACACTAATTAAGAATTAAAATGCAAATGCTCATGCTAATTAGAACTTACAAACCATAGAGTAGTTTCATAGACAAAACCCACACTTTTACGTAAGTAATTTCAAATTAACAATCACATTATTTAAACTACTCCTAAAAATAGACTTCTTTCTAATATTTTGCTCATAATAAACCAATCACGAAATCCTACCTTCATCATCTCAAATACTTACATATATCTTTCAATATTATAAATGCATCAACCATTAATGTGCGTCAAACATCAATATGCTTCAAACATTTACAACATGATTTACCTTAAGTTTATAATTAAATGCGCCGACAGCGATCAACATTTAATCTCTTCAATTTTACTCTAAGTGCACCGACAGCGGATAAAACACTTAACATCGAATTAAACACTTAACATCGAATTGAAGTTTAAGCACTAAAACATATGAAGTAAAAGAAATTCAAAAAGTAAAACACATGGAGATTGCATTCTTACTTACAAATGTTAGAAAGAAAATACCAAGAATAATAGTAAAGAAGAAATGAAAATAATATAAAAATAACATAAAATTAAGAATAAGAATTAAAAGGAAACTAATTAATAAGAAAATCTACAAGAAGTAAAAATGGTCCCCAAAAATGTATCTCAAAAGAGAGAAACAAAAGAACTAACTAAGAACTAAGAACTAAGAACTAAGAACTAAGAACTAAGAAAGAAATGGAAGAATGAAACTAATGGGGGACTCCCAAAATACAAGAATTGAAGTCCTATTTATAGGTGGAAAAAGTTATCAAAAATAATATAAAAATACAATAAAAAATGTGGAATAGTGGAATGATGAGTAGTAAAGATTTGTGATGATGTTTAGAAGTGGTTTGAGTTGTAAAGTTGCAAAATTGGGTTGGAAAGTGGAATGAATTTGGGTGGAAGTTGGGTGAAAATTGGGTGGAAGCTGCTGGAAAAGAATTCAGCAGAGAGCTGCTGAAAAGAGGAATGTAATTTCGGCTGGAGGCTGCTGAATGGAGGAACAGGCGCTCGGCTGGGCGGTGCTGAAGATGAGCCTGGGCTATCAGCAAGCGCGCGCCGAAGAGGATGCTTGGCGGTCGGTACGCGCGCGCCGACGGGAAATCTGGGCTGAGGAGCAGGCGCGCGGAACTGGGCTGATGCGAATGGGCCGCACGGGCTGGATTGCACGGGCCTGGCGGGCTGGGTTTCTTTTTTTCTTTTTCTTTTTTCTGTTGGGCTGGGCAGCATTTTATTGGGTTTGGGCTGCAGGATTTTATTTGGGCTGCAAAAACAATTAATTAATTAATTTAATAATATTTCACCGAAATTCGTCCATAATTTATTCGTTATAATTCCGATCGAGACGATTTTTTCGCCAAAATACTCCAAATTACAAACTTTATTTATTTAAACAAAAATAACACAAAATAAATTATTTTACCTATTTATTTAATATTTTAATATTAAAAGTCAAGTATAAAGGGTATAAAATAATATAAAATAATGCTTATTTGAGGACCTATCACTTGTACCGTCGAATTTCTTCTAAATCTAGTATGTAATTTTAGCCCATCCGAAATTTGGATTCAGGAACCATCACTGGTTGCATATAGTCCTAGCTCCCTCTGATTCAAAATGGCCAATGCTATGTGCAGTTGCTCCGAGTCAACAATTACCAGTTGGCTCCGAAAAGGAACCTCGACTTTGCCTCTTCTCTAGCAGGATTATCCTTCTCACCATCGTCTGAAACTTGGAAACATGTAGATAGCGTCTCTACTGTGCCCGCAAACGAGACCCGCTTCAGGTACCTGTTCTCCTGTGCACCCTGTTTCCCAACAACCTTCGAGGTCTGAGTTTTTCCTATCAGACGAAACATACTTTTACATTTTTCTCCCTTCATTAGGACCATGCAGCCACGTGACACTTTCATAACTCCCCATGCTGACGAAACCTTGCAACCCTTGGAGTCTAGTTGGCTCAAGGATATTAGATTTCTCCGGAACTTTGGGACATACACCACATCACCCAATGTTCGAACTGCTCCATCGAACATCTTGATCTTCACAGTTCCCGTACCCATGACACGACGTCTTGTGACAACACTCCAAGTCACAAATCCTTGGACTTCTTGGAACGTATCAAAACATTCTCTCCTAGAGCAAAGGTGATGGGAACAACCACTATCTAATATCCAATAATCTTGAGAAAAAATGTAATTACCTTTGGAGATTGTGAGAAGTTCTCCAAAATATCTAGACATCTCTGCTACACTAGCCAAGGAGCAATCTGAGCCCTTATCGTCCTTCTCTTTCTCCAAAACCATTTATCATCATAAACACAATTTCCAAAACCAATTGAAATCATGTTTATCCATTATATTTCATATCCAGAACCTGTCACGGTAAAATAAAGCTACGCGCTTGCTAACCGGGGTCTCAAACCCAAGTCTCTCCAGGGTCCACCCAGGTCAATGTCCGTAGATCAATGACCCTCCTTGGAGGTAACGAACCATGCCCATCCTGAGAGTAAGGAACCCAACTGGGGAGCGACTCCACTCAATCAGTGCTCCGTGACTACTCCGGAGTCCACCCAGGCCAACGACCCTCTTCGGAGGAGACAATCACATATAAAGGATGTAATATGAAAAACCTTTTGAAATCATTCTTTAAACCTTTCCAGGATTCATGTCCGGCCCCTCATAAGCCGTCATGAACCATAAAACCTTTCATCGGTTCATGCCGGTTCCCATAAACCGTCATGACCCGTAAATCCATTTCAAGGGTTCATGTCGGTTCCCATAAACCGTCATGACCCGTAAAAACCATTTGTAACACATAGCTGGGCCCTAGGCCCGAATCCACATAGAAACTGGACCTCAAGTCCGAATCGTAAACCAACTGGGCCTCCAGCCCGATTCCGTAAATCAAATGGGTTTCGAACCCGAGTTTACCTTTTCGAAAATCATATCCAAAACCATAAGTACGGAAAATCAATGAAAAACCGAAAAACCTCGATTTACGTGCAAACACGAAAATCGCCTCGAAATACGTGAAATCATATAATTTACAAATATCCAAATCAAAATCATCAAATCACATTCATTATCCTTTTGGAAATCCAAAACCATTTCATTCAGACCAATAAAGACGTACGGATCCGTATAGGCACCGTATAGGGCCGAAACCTCGAAATACGTGCCTATACTTAACCACACATCCAAATGCACTCATGGCATCACAAACAAGTATTTAAAACATATAATAAACATTTATGCATGCACCAATTTAGAAAACAAGGTCCACTCACAGACCGTCCGAGCTGACGCCTCAATTTGCGTGCCATAGGCTCTCTCGAGCTGATCGCTATCACCGGGACTCCCAAACCTATCAAAATTTTAATAGAAGGTTACTAACTACTTAATTAACCTCCCATTAAAGCCCCGTAATTTTCCCGAACTTTTAACTATTTTTAAACCGATCCTAAACCTTACGACACCCTGAAACCTATCGAAACGATGTCCGATTGACGCGAGACCAGTCCCAAAATCTTCGTTACATCGAATAGAAGATTTCATATGTTGAACACTTCCCCAAATTATGGCCCACGTGTAATGACCCGTCCCGAATATCGGGATTGAATATTAATTAATCATGATTTAGAATGACTAATCGGGGATTAGTTGAGTGAAATCGGACGAAACGTGCAAAATGACCGTTTTGCCCCTGGTGTGGGCAAAATGTTGACTTTTAGTTCGGGCGGTCAAATGGACTTTGACCGATGACTGTAGCGTAGTTCGGGACGTCACGAGTTCATAGACAGGTGGCACGTTCGATTCCGACATTCGTAGTGAAAGTTATGATGATCGGAAGATGAGGGGTATTTTGGTAATTTGGCATAGTAGGGGCCAAATGTTGACTTTTTGATCGGGAGGTCCGATGGACGAGGGCCAAGGACCGTTACGTAGGTCTCGTCGATACGAATCCAACGACAGGCGGCATGCCGAAATCGGAGATTCGACGACGAAGTTATGGTCACGGAAGCGGGCTCGATTAACCGAACGAACCGAGATTAAAATAATATTTTAATATGAACAGTACCCGGTGACTGTGCACATTCGGATGAGTGACAAGTGTCACCCATCCCCTGAAATCTGGTCCATGTTTCCCTCCCAACACCATCATTACAACATCATCATTTATCCTTCATCATTTCCTCCATTTTCTCCTTAATTTTCTCCTTCTTTGTTCTTCTTACCCGTGAGCATTGAGCAGCAGAATTGGAGAGTGTTTGCTGCCATTTCTAACTGGTTTTGAGGGCAAAATCGAGTGTTTGTTGAGACTAACTCAACTGGGTAAACACGGGAGGTTGAGAGTGGCTGAAAACTAGGAATTCGAAATTGGGTTTTTGGGAGGAAAAATCAAATTGGATGAATTGAGCCTTGTTGATCGAAATTGGGTTCAGTTTCTGTCTTCTGGGATTACTACGATCCATTTTGTAGAAGAAACTAAGTGGAATTGAGGTCGAATTGAGGTAGAACTGAGGAAGGAAACTTTCAGAAATCTCGAGGTTGAGTCGAGGGAATTGAGGCTTTGATTGACGAAATTGATGTGGGGATTGTGTTCTTGAGGATCCCACGATGCTTCTGGGTTCATCAATTGAAGGAAAACGCTGGAGATTGACTGAACTCCATGGTTGCACAGTGACGAAGAATCGAGTTTGAGTCGTGGCGTTTGAGCCACGAATTGATGCAATTGAGTTGGGGAAAATACTTACCTGAGTCCATTGAAGCTTACTGGTGAATCAATTGAACGAAATCAAGAAGCTTTGATGGTTTTCGAAGGATGAACAGTGGCCGGACGTCCTTCGATTGATCATCTGTGATCGTGAGGTTAGAGGTAATGTTTCTTGTAATTAAGTCCACAGAACTCTAATTAGACTTGAATCGAAACTGACTGAATGTTCAATTGGTGGAATCAATGTCGAATTGACAGAAAACGAACCGGGTCACCTCGCGGGTTAAATGGCCCGTTTTACAGACAAACGGGTGAGGGAGACAGCACTGTAGCTGGCGCGTGGGTTTCACGCGCAGCCACTCACGGCGGCGCGTGGGGGCGCGTCCGGCCTAGTCTCAAGGTGAGGTCAACATGACTTTTGATCCCCTCAGTGTAACGAACATTTTGACGTTGATTTCGATGAAATCGGATATTGTTTCGTTAATGTTCCGCGTATCCGAAGTTTTGTATTACGTTAAAAATACGTATTTAAATCCCGGAAAAATTGGGGAAAATTATATGATGTATTTTGAGATGTTAGTAACCCTCTATAATGATTTTGGACAGGAGTTGTGATTTCCAGATTTTACGGAAAAACGTGCAGCTCGGAAACGGACCGTTGTGGACGGTGTGTGTGAGTGGACTTTGTTTTCTAACCGTGATGCATGCATATATGATTTCTAATGCCTTATTATATGATTTTATATGCTTGGGCATGATTTGTGTTTCAATCCGGTAATTTCTCGGTTTTATGATTATTATATTATTATTTTGAGCGATTTTCGAGAAATTACGAAATATGGTAAAAATGATGTTTGGACTTGGTTTATGAGTCCGGGATTGAAATTGATTGAAAATAATGGTTGGACTCGGATTATTGAGTCATGGATTGAAAATGATATTTGGACTCGGGTTATGAGTCAGTGATTGACTTTGTGGATTTACGTGAAAATGGCAACGGAGGTTGCAACGCATGGATTTGCGTGATAATGTTATTTTGGGCATGAGAACCCAAGTGAATAGTGATTTTGACTCGGATTTGGAGTCATTTGTGAAATTGTGAAATTAATGATTTATTGGGATTTTATGATTATTTTAATCAGTCTTTCGGGCACGTTTTACGAGGAATGTGCAGATGATGTTTTGGGCTAGGCCCGGAGTCTAAATGATTTCTAAAATGATGTTTTGACTTGGTTGGTGAGTCAATGATGATTTTCGGATTATTTTATTGATTTAAATGTGATTTTAACGGTTTATGTGTAAAATGTATTTTGGGCTTGAGACCCAGTTGAGAATGACCTTGACTTGGTATGAAGTCAAGATTTGATTGAAATGTTTTGGGATGTAATTCCCGGGATGGTTTTCATTGTGATTGTGATATTCCCAGACGGTCGGTGCTTGGGGGATTACCCAGACGACCGGAGCTTGGGGGATGTGATTGTAGGATCGGGAGTTGATCCTATGGTAGTCAGCTTCTCGGATGATACTGAGCCTGGATGTACCACTCGGAGGTGTCTGATCCTGGGGATGTGTTCGCATAGAGGTGACTGAGCCCGAGGAGGTTGAGCCCAGAGGTGTTTATTCTCGAGAGAGTGACTGGATATTGGCCTACGCGTAGTGCAGCACTTGTGAGTAGTGCAGTTTGATTGATCGTGCACTTGTGAGTAGTGCAGATGTGATTTGTGATATTTTATGCACTTGTGAGTAGTGCGGATTGATTGGATTTATATATTTCTTGTGCACTGGTGATTAGTGCTGATTGGTATTGATTGTGATGATGTACTGGTATTGAGTACGGGTTTTTGGTCCTTGTGGCCAGGTGATTATGTTTTCACATGTTTTGGCCTGAGAGCCGGGATTTGATGTTTTATAACATGAACTGAATTGGTGATCATGAGTTTTATGGACCATGGGAAAATATGTTTTGATTTTATCGGTCACTCATGTTTTACGATATGCATGCAAGTTTGTGAAAACTGGAGGGTAAGATTGTATTTTGATAAATGTTTTTATCAGATGTCATTTTTGTCCACTCACACCTTTTCTGTTTTATGACCCTCCAGGCCGTGGTACGACGTTCAGGACTGATCGTGAGGCAGTGACAGCAGCAGAAATCCGCGCAAACATCCCTTGTCTGGCAAGCACTGAAGGGGAGTTTCGGACCTTTAGTTGACTTGTCAGACGGGAGCAGGACCGGGCACGGGTTTTGACGTCCAGTTGGGACGGGTCCTGTCACCACGCGCCCCTAGAAGGTCGAAAACACTATTCATCGTCACTAACCTCCAGCAGTTACTGTGCTGAACCGGTTCACTGTTCATGCACTGTGATGAACCGGCATGACCGGTTTAGTGGTTTTCCTCCCCTATTTTGGTCCGATTTCAACCCTAATTAATCCTATAATTCATATCTCTTCATTCCCTATCATTTATACTCATTAAAACAACCTAAAAACACCTAAATTCCATGGTTTAATCTTTGAACCATACTGTTCAAGCTTCCCAAAACTGCACCATGGCTGTGCAGCCGTCCAAAACCTCCCAAAACCATTCCATTACGACCCTAATGACTCATTAAGCCCATCCTAATCATCTAATATCAACTATATCCACAAAACACAATTATGGATCCAAAAATCAAAACCGAGCATTACCTCGGGTTCGGGTCTCCGCCGTGCATGGTGGCTCCCTCCTGGCCGGCCACCATCATCCTCAGTCCTTCCCTCACTCTCCTGGTTCCTCAAATGATAATGGGTTGAAGGTTGGATGGGTTTGGGTTGCACAGAGATGGAGAGAAAGGGTGAGATCGGGTAAATGTTTGTGTTTTGAATGGAGAAAATGGAATGGTCGATGCATGAAGGGAAAATGGTGTCCATTGGATGGGTGACACTTGTCACTCATCCATTGGGCCTCCATTAAATATCTGGGCCCCACTAAAGGCCAAAAGTTAACTTATTTCTTAATTCGTGCAATAGTGCACTTGAACTTCCGTGAACCGTAATTTCGCCGTCGAACGTTCAAATTCGACGTGTCGCCTGTCTATGGATTCGTATCGTCCTTATCTACGTAATAGTCCTCGGCCCTCGGACATTGGGCCTCTCGGTCAAAAAGTCAACTATTTTCTCCTTTTAACGATAATTACCAAAATGCCCCTAAACTTCCGAACGTCATAACTTCCTCCTCGAACGTCGGAATTGAACGTACCACCCGTCTATGAACTCGTAACGTCACGAACTACGTGACGGTCATCGGTCAAAGTCCATTTGACCACCAGAATAAAAAGTCAACATTTTGCCACAACCAGGGGCAAAACGGTCATTTTGCATCGTTCGTTCGATTTCGCTCAACTAATTACCGATTAACCTCACTAATCGTGATTAGTCACTAATCTAATCCTGGAATTTGGGACGAGTCGTTACAACCTTGAGAATCATCGGCTTTTGTTCTCTTCTCATGTGATAAGAGAGTTGATTCTACATCCTCTATCTTCAGTGTATCCTTACCATACACAATTGTAGTAACAATATTCTCATATGAATCGGGAAGCGAGGTAAGAAGTAAAAGGGTTTGATCTTCTTTCTCAATTTTAACCTCAACTCTTGATAGTTGATTTATCAATCCTTTGAATACGTTCATGTGCTCCTTGAGATTCACACCTTCTCCCATCTTGAGCTTGTAGAGATCCCACTTTAAATTCAACTTCGTTTGCAAGCCTTTCCCAAGATAAAGCTTCTCCATTTTCTCCCAAAGCTCAGGCGCAGAATCTGCATAAATAACATTATTTATAATATTGTCAGCAATATAAAGCCTAATAGTGCTGACACACCTGGACTCCAACTCGTCCCAATCTTCATCTAACACCTCTGGTTTCACATCCTTCCCCTTCAACGGTCTTGCAAGGCCTTGTTGAACTAGGATGTCCTTCACCCTCCTTTGCCATAGAGTGAAATTTCTTTTTCCATCAAACTGCTCCACCTTGAAATGTGAGCCACTAGAACTTGCCATGGCAAACCGTTCACGATCGATAAACCGGAGCTCTGATACCACTTGTTAGGAAATTAATCTTCCGCCACGCAAGTGCTAATAATAAAGATGAAAAAAGGAAATAAAGAAACCAAGAACACAAAAGATTTAACGAGATTCAGCCAATTACTTGTCTACGTCCTCAGAGAGTTTTCTCCTTCACTATGAGAGAATACAAAATACAAGATTACACTACTCAAGTTTATACCCAACTCGAGCCCTTATATCCAATAGGATACCCCTTGTCACCATCTCTCAACCCGAGAAGATCACTCTACCCAAGAGCTATACACACTCTTTCATCTTCTCTTAACCGAGAAGATCACTCTACTCCAAGAGCTATACACACTCTTGAAGTGCTCAAGAAGATCACTCTACCCCAAGAGCTATGCACACTCTTGAAGCACTCACTCACTTGTGATGTGTTCTCTTTGATGTTGAAATATGGCCAAGCTCTCCACCTTATATAGTGCTTAAGGCACAAGTTGTAGTTGTGCTTTTCCGATGTGGGACATTTTCCTCACATTTCAACATCGTTCATTGAAATCCATTCATGAACCTTCTTCAATTAATGTTCTTCTTCATGAAGCTTCCACATCAATTTTTTCCTATAAGGTTGAATAAACAACACCATGTATTTATTCCCAATACATAATCACATTCCAATGCATTAATAATCCACTAAGGAGGCATTAACTCAAAACTCAGAACATCTTGGCCACCAATTGGTCTGCCTCTTCCAATTCCAATATTAGCAATTGGGTTGGGGTTACTTGCGGTGTACGACACCTTAGAGTCACGGCGTTGAACCTCTCTCACATGGATCTTACTGGCACCATTCCTCCCCACCTAGGCAATCTCTCATTTCTTGTTTACCTGAACTTAGACAATAACAGTTTCCATGGTACCTTGCCTCATGGGTTGTCTCAGTTGCGCCGATTGAAGTTGATCAGCATAGAATTCAATAATTGTTTGGGAGCCATTCCATCATGGTTAGGGTCCTTGTCCAAACTTCAATCAATTTTTTTTTTTTATGGTAATCAATTTTCAGGTTCCCTACCTGCAATGTTTTTCAACTCATCATCGAAGCTGCAAATGATTAATCTCGGCCAAAACCGGCTATCAGGTACGTTTGCACATGCAACAAAACCAGCCATGTAGCTTGTTGGAGATTGAGCATTCTTATATATTTAAATTTATCATATATAGTATAAGTACGATTATGTAGGTTGTATCTTTTCTTTTTATTTATTCGATCCATTCTTTCTATGGCATACATAACAGGAAATATACCAAGAGAAATAGGGAATTCAACAATGCTCAAGTTCGTTTACCTTGACGACAATCATTTTGAAGGTAATTAATACACAGTTTGTTAATCATTTATTCAATTTTCGATCACTTTTCATTATGTTTGAGATACAAGAAATTTGAAGGATATTGTGGAAGAGACAGAGATAGAACAATATAAAAGGAAAAATACATAATTAATATAAAAAAAGGGAAAACAATTTTCGTGAGTTCCACTTTCTATACGTTCTTAATTTTGATTTTTTGCTTCTTAATTTATTTCCATCTTATCTATATAACTACTCTTCTTCCATATATATTAAACTTTTTTCTTATCTCAACTCAAATACCACAAATGAAAGTGAAGACAAAGAATGAAATGGTTATCAACCGATCTAGCTCTGCTAAAAATATATTTTGGTTCCCTATTATATACATTTATAACTATTAAGAGGCATGAGTTTGATATCCATATGGTCTTTTATAATTAGAAATTCCAAAGGAGATCGGCAATTTAGATCAGCTAGAGGAGTTGTTTGTGCAAGAGAATGCCCTAAAAGGACCTGTTCCTGTGGATGTCTTCAATATTCCTTCTTTGACTACTTTGGCTCTGTATGGAAATAGCATGAGTGGTAGGCTGCCAGACAATATATGCCAGCATATTCCTAGTATTCATGAATTGAATTTGGGTCGTAACCTGTTCGATGGTCCACTTCCATCCAAATGGCAATGCAAAGAGCTTCGTATATTAATATTAGGGCATAACAAGTTAACAGGTATGTATTTGCTTAGATTTACGAGATAACAATCCAGATATCAAGTACATGCTTTGCAACAAACTAGCCATTTAGTTGACGCTTGAGCATTCTTATATATTTATACGTATTGGATAATAAGTATGATTATGTAGGTTGCATATATATTTTCTTCTTATTTATTCCTTTCTTTCTATGGCACATATAACAGGTAATATACCAAGAGAAATAAGGAATTTAACAAGGCTCAAGGAGTTATACCTTGATAACAATAATTTTGAAGGTAATACGCGATGGTTTGTTAATCATTTTGTTTTTGGTTTTCAATTTTCAGTCACTTTTTATTATGCTTGATATACGAAAAAAATGAGGGATGATCAAATTAAGAGTAAACAATATAAATGGAAACAATTAAAACCAAAAGATATTTTTTTTCGTGAGTTTAACTTTCTTGATGTTCTTTTCATTTGTGCTGACACGAATTAACTATGACAGGCACTATACCAGATGAAATTAGTGATCTTCAAAACTTGAACATTTTGTCGATCGAAAAAAATAATCTCATTGGCCCTATCCCATTCACAATCTTCAATATGTCCATGATTGAAACAATTTCACTTTCTTTTAATCAGCTATCTGGCAACCTTCCAGCAGACATAGGACTCAGAGTTCCAAACCTACGAGAACTTTATTTAGGAGAGAATAAACTCAGTGGAGCAATCCCAAACTTCATCTCCAATGGTTCTAAGCTCACAGCCCTAGATATGGAAACAAACTTGTTTACTGGAGTTATTCCCAGCACGCTATGCGCTTTGACAAATCTAGAGTTCGTTAGATTGTACTCAAATAATTTGGCCATTGATACTTCTACTCCACAAGTAAACTTCCTTTCTTGTTTGCCTAATCTTACAAATTTAGTGTTATTAATCTTGGCAGACAATCCATTAGATGCCACTCTTCCTGTTTCTTTTGGGAATCTTTCTACATCGCTTCTATATCTTTATTTATCTTATTGCAACATGAGAGGTAACATTCCGATTGATATTGGAAACTTGAGCAGCTTGATAACAATAGGCCTGGAAGGGAATCAATTCATCGGGTCGATTCCATCTTCACTGGGAAAGTTAAGGAATCTCCAAAGTTTGAGTTTGAGTGACAACATGCTGCAGGGGCACATACCATCTGAACTTTGTCAACTAGAACATTTGGGTGAGTTGAATTTGGGTGGTAATGAACTTTCTGGTTCAATACCTTCCTGTTTGGGTTATCTAGCCACATCTCTGAGAACTCTAGATTTGTCATTCAATTTTTTAAGTTCCAACATTCCGCCTACCTTTTGGGAACTTGAATTCATTTTGGAGCTAGACTTGTCATCCAATATTCTGAATGGATCTCTCTCACAAGATATTGGAAAGTTGAAAGTTGTGACAGTCCTAAATTTATCAAATAACCATTTATCAGGTATCATACCAAGCAGCATTGGGGGCCTTGTCGATTTGGTTAATATCTCCTTAGCAAACAATAATTTTGAAGGCCTTATTCCCAGTTCATTTGGGCACCTGCTAAGCGTGGAATTCTTGGATTTATCCTCAAATAGTTTGGCTGGAGTGATTCCAAAGTCTCTGGAACAACTCTTGTATCTCAAGTACCTGAATTTGTCTTACAACAGACTCCATGGGGAAATTCCAGCAGGCGGACCTTTCAAAAACTTCTCTGCTCAATCATTTGTCTCAAATGGTCCACTATGTGGTGAATCTCGACTCCATTTTCCACCATGCAAAACTAGTACAAAGCTTCATCTGATATATCTTATCTCGGGGATTATAATAGCAATACTCCTAGTGGCTTTCGCATTGATGTTAAATTTGCGCAGAAAGAGGAAAGTTGAAGTTGAAACAGGGACTACGTTGTTACCTCGACTTCTTTGGAGAAAAATTTCACACTTGGAACTTAAACGGGCGACAAATGGATTTCATGAAAGCAACTTTCTTGGAAGTGGGGGTTTTGGCTCTGTATACAAAGGTACAATTTCAAATGGTATAGATGTTGCTGTCAAGGTATTCAATTTACATCTCGAAGGAGCTTTCAAGAGTTTTGATAGTGAATGTGAAGTTCTGAGCAATATTCGTCACCGGAATCTTATCAAAATGATCAGTTGTTGTAGTCAAGTTGATTTCAAGGCGCTGGTCATGCAGTATATGCCTAATGGAAGCCTTGAGAAATGGTTGTACTCTCCTGATTGTTTTTTGAATATCCACCAAAGGCTGAATATAATGGTAGATGTTGCATCAGCACTAGAATACCTTCATCATGGTCATGATTATTCAAACCATGTTGTCCATTGTGATCTAAAGCCAAGCAATATACTACTAGATGATGAGATGGTTGCACATGTTGCTGATTTTGGAATCGCAAAACTCTTGGGTGGTGGAGATTCTATGATCCAAACTATGACGCTGGCCACAGTTGGGTACATGGCTCCAGGTGATCGATGTGTTGTTGCAACTAGTTTATTTTTCAATTTTATATATGTTGTCCTTAATTAGCTCTAATTTTCATTTCGTCATATAAACCTAACTCACATATTTATTTGTTAATATTGCAGAATTTGGAACGGATGGAATTGTTTCAAGAAGAACAGACGTGTATAGCTTTGGTATTCTATTAATGGAAACATTCACAAGAAGGAGACCAACGGATGATATGTTTGTTGGAGATATGAATTTAAAGCAATGGGTTGCAAATTCGTTATTTCAAGATCCTGCTGCAATCGTTGAAATTGTGGATGCCAACTTACTTGGGATGGAGGAAGATGATGGCTTTTTGAGCAAGATGGATTGCATGTCGTCCATTATGAGATTGGCTCTAAGTTGTTCTGCTGAAGTGCCGGAAGAGAGAATTAGCATGCAAGAGGCTGAAGTTACACTCAACAAAATCTGGATTAAGTTTTTGAAGGACTCTGTGTAGGTGTGCAATCTTTGTTTCTCTTCTTGTTGAATCATTTTCTCGGGTTTACTTCTTTTTTGTTGATTGGAAAAATGCCTAGTGTAACTTTGCATTTGCTTTTACACACGTTATAAGCACATTTTGTAAGAATCATTGCAATCTGGTAATTTTTTTTAAAGTTGCATTTTGGTGTTGATTCTCTGCAGCCGCACCGATGGAACAAATGTGAATTTTAAAATTTATAAAAAATATTAGGATAATTTATATCACAATAAAATAGTAGGAACCATTAGTATTACAAGCCTAATAGTGGGTCCTTCACGGTGTATCAGAAATGAAAAATAATAGAAATCAGAGGAGTATCAGTCATATCTGAGCTGATATTGAAAGGAAAAAAAAAACTGATTGAGGAAAATTAACAAACACATAGAGTGCACAAGATTATCACTATAATCTGAAAGAAATTTGTTCATCAATTCATTCCAGAAATTCAGTAGAAGGTGTAGAAGAATAGTATTATCACGAGTTAGTCTCGATACAAGTTTGTTTTCAGTTAGAAGTTAAGTCTGAGGTACTTACCTTGTGCGAACAACCAAGAGCTGAGGCCGAGTCACCAAGTGCGAAGCAGCGAGCAAGGCATCCTCTGCATCTCTGATTTCCAACAAGAAGTCGTCTTCTCTTGTTGATAATCTTGTTGTTGTTCCAGCCATGTTGTATTATACATGATATGCCTTACTTAACTGTCGGGCCACTAGCAGCAGCAGCAGCAGAAACCAACATCATCACAGACCAAAAACCAACCATCTAATTGGCGCTTGAGCTAGCGTTCTATATATTTATATTTATCATCTGTAGGATACGTATGATTATGTAGGTCGTATATTTTCTTCGTATTTATTCCATTCCATTAGACGCCACTATTCCTGGTTCTTTTGGGAATCTCTCTACATCACTTCAATTTCTTTATTTAAGCTTATGCAACATGAGAGGTAACATTCCTATTGGTATTGGAAACTTGAGCAGCTTGATAAGAATAGCCCTGAATGGCAATCTACTCACCGGGTCGATTGGCACACCCGGTGAAGTCGAGTCATCCATAATCAGTTTGGGTTTTATATGCAAGTTGGACACGATGGGCACACCCTATATGGTCGAAACCGCGTTTGGCAAATTGGCAGCAGCCACAAAAACCAGAATCTCGGCCTATATATATTCATGCTCCACAGCTCACAGTCACAGTTCACACTCTCTACATTCCAAATCACACATGCCTTGTTTTGTATTCAAGTGCCAATGGCATGCAATAGGCTTTGTCATATTGAGTTTGGTTCAAAGTCAAGTTGTACACTCTTTTACCTTGTGGCTATGAAGAGTGACGGTTTTTTTACAAGGATTTAGTTACATGGTTCGTGCGGAATTAAGATTCGTCATGAATGATAAATGTAAATCTTAAATCAAAGCGGATGTTAAGACATGTCAATGTGGATTTTTTATTTTTTATTTTACATATCAATAGAACCTTAAATCCATTTTTAACAGTTTGGAACCTTTTTAATATCTGTTTCTCATTTAGTCTCCTTGGTACATGACTTCGGAGGATCTCAATCTTCAATCCGATGCCATTGTTTTCGTCTAGATTCAATCTGCTTTGTACACAGTATGCTAATACTTTTCATTACTTTGGCTTTTATATGCAAGTTGTGCATCGTATGATTAATTTGATTTGAATTGAGATCTTAATAGTTGAGGAGTTTGAAAAGATAGACAAAGAAGTATGTACGTTAATTAGTAGGGTAATTGGTTGTCATATTTAATTGAGTTGAAAGCCAAATTATACGCTTGATTGTTACTCTTCAAAGAAGGGCATTTTTCTCTCTCGATGATCATACGCTGACCATTTGACCTCATGAGCCCACACTATCTTTGCAGGGACCATTCAGTGGTTAAAGGCTAAAGCTTTATCTATATATATACACACAAAGGGCTTTATCATTTTTTTATAACTTCATCCATTACAAAAATGGTGTCTCAAAGAGTCAGCTTTGCCATAGTCCTACTCAGTTATGCCCTGCTTGCTGTTCTGGCAGCTCAGCCAACCCTGGAACATGAAGTTGAGGCCTTGAAGGCATTCAAGAAATCCATCACCAGTGACCCAAATGGAGCCCTTGCAGACTGGACGCCAGATGGAAGCCATCATCACTGCAATTGGTCTAGTGTTACCTGTGACCCTTCCACAAATCGTGTCATTTCAATTTCTTTGGTTGATAAGCAGCTCAAAGGCAAGATATCGCCATTCCTCGCAAACATTTCAGGCCTCCAGGTTCTTGTCTTAACTTTAAACTCATTCACTGGACATATCCCAGCTGAGCTGGGACTTTGCTCCCAACTTTCTCAGCTTATCTTGTACGAAAATGCTCTTTCGGGTCCAATCCCGCCTGAGCTAGGCAATCTTAGAAATCTTCAGGCATTAGATTTAGGTGACAACTCTTTGACTAGAAGCATCCCAGACAGCATTTGTAACTGCAAAAACCTGTCACAGTTTGGTGCCAATTTTAATAACATCAGTGGAAAAATCCCATCCAACATAGGAAATCTTGTTAACCTTCAGATATTTGTAGCATATGGAAATAACTTGGTAGGCTCAATACCTGCTTCCATTGGTAAGTTGGTAGCTTTGCAAGCTCTTGACTTAAGTATAAACCAGATGTCAGGTCCACTGCCCCAGGAGCTCGGAAATTTGTCAAATTTAAAAGCACTGCAATTGTTTCAGAATTCTTTTGATGGAAAGATCCCTTATGAACTAGGTCATTGCAAAAAGCTTGTCAATCTTGAACTCTATCTCAATCAGTTCACTGGAAGCATTCCTTCCGAGCTTGGAAATTTGGTTCACTTAGAAACATTGAGATTGTCCAAGAATAGGCTAAACTCCAGAGTCCCAATTTCCATTTTTAACTTGACGTCCTTAACCCACTTAGGAGTTTCAGGGAATCAGTTAACTGGGACGATACCAGCTGAGCTTGGATCTCTAAGATCATTAGAAGTATTGACCATGCATTCCAATAAGTTCACCGGAAAGATTCCTTCATCCATCACAAATTTGACAAATCTAACATATTTGTCAATGAGCTTCAATTCCCTAACAGGGGAGCTTCCATCAAACATAGGGATGCTTTACAATCTGAAAAACCTAACCATAACCAATACCCTTCTTGAGGGATCCATTCCAGCAAGTATCACCAATTGTATCCATCTTCTGGTTCTAGACTTGGCTTACAATAGAATAACTGGGAAAATTCCTCGGGGTCTGGGGCAGTTGCCAAATCTTACTTTCCTTTCTGTTGGTTTCAATCAAATGTTCGGGAAAATCCCAGACGACCTCTACAATTGCACAAGTCTTGCCACTCTAGATTTGTCGGTGAACAACTTTAGTGGTTTGCTGAAACCAGGGATTGGAAAACTCTCCAATCTAAGGATTTTGAAAGTTGTCTCAAATTCATTGGTTGGACCAATTCCACCTGAAATCAGCCAATTAAGCCAACTTATCCTGCTTACACTTGCTGAGAATAGCTTTTCGGGTCCAGTTCCACCACAGTTATCTAAACTGTCTAACCTCCAAGGGCTTTCCCTTCATGATAATGCTTTAGAAGGAATCATACCTGAGAATCTTTCTGAACTAAAACAGCTCACAATTCTTCAGTTGGAGCACAATAAGTTGACAGGTCCAATTCCAGATACCTTCTCAAAACTTGAGTTGCTTTCGCACTTTAGCCTCCAGCATAACATGTTAAATGGTTCCATTCCAAAAAGCATGGCTCAACTTGATCGATTGACGACCCTGGATCTATCTCATAACCGTTTCTCACGACCCATTCCTGGGTCTATGGTCTCAAGCATGAGAAGCTTGCAGATATACTTGAACTTTTCATACAATTTCTTGGATGGCACCATTCCAGATGAGCTTGGTACATTGGAGATGGTACAAGCCATTGACATTTCCAACAACAATCTTTCGGGGATCATTCCAAAAACAATAGAAAGCTGCAAGAACTTGTTCTCTCTTGATCTGTCAGGGTACAAACTTTCTGGTTCAATTCCAGCTGAAGCTTTTGCTGAGATTGACATCCTGACAAGCTTGAACCTTTCAAGTAACAACTTAGATGGTGAAATCCCAGAAAAGTTGACAAAACTGGAGCATCTTAGCTCCCTGGACCTTTCTCAAAATCATCTGAGGGGAATTATCCCTGAGAACTTTACCAAGCTTTCCATGCTGAAACACCTGAACCTCTCTTTCAATCGACTTGAAGGCCATGTTCCCGAAACTGGAATATTCACAAGAATAAATGCATCAAGCTTTGAAGGAAATCCAGACCTCTGTGGAAACAGATTTCTAAAGGCTTGCAAGAAAAGGTCAAACCTGTTGTCTAAGAAAACCAAGATTATTCTGGTGGCGCTTGGATCCGTATCAATGTTTCTACTTCTAGTTTTCTTTATTTTAATGCTCAAGAGGTTCAGCAACTTGCGAAGACAAGAAAAGCTTGAGAATCGAGAATCTGAGTACACTTCAGCATTGCCACTCCAGATGTAACGATCCAGAAATTCGAAAAAGGAAAATTTGGAAAATTAGAGGAAAATGACGATTTTGCCTCTGGAATTGGGCGAACGGTTGACTTTTTATTCGAGCGGTCAAACGGACTTTGACTGATGACTGTGACGTAGTTCGGGACGTCACGAGTTCATAGACAGGTGACACGCCCGATTCCGACATTCGAGGAAAAAGTTATGACGTGCGGAAGTTTGAGGGTAATTTGGTAAATTGGTCAAAAGGGGCCATTTGTTGACTTTTTGACCGGGACAATGTTTGGACCTTCCGTAAGTACCATTGGGTAGGTCTCGAGACGCTGAATCCGTAGACAGGCGGGATGCGTCAATTGGAGTCCGAATGAAAAAGTTATGGGTCTAGAACGAGGAGGGGTATTTTGGTAATTTGTTATGATAAGGGTAAAACAGTAATTTGTCTTTAACTAACTGATAAAATATATTTTTGAATTGGTTGATTCAGCTAAATCAGATGAGGATTGGTCATGTGGTGACACTTGGCACCATAAGTGAGAGATTAGTGGCAAATTGATGATACTGATTGAAGACTAAAATGTAAATTAAAAGGTTGTTTATACACAGGGATAAAAACAAAAACAGAGAGGATAATCTCATTTTGATCAATTCTTCCCAGCACCAAAATGTGAGAATTGGAGGTTATTGAGGGTGAATTTGTGAAGAATGGTAGAGCAGAATTAGGGGGTGATGTACTTTGAACCCTACTAAAACCGAAACATAGAAACCCGAAAACCATGGATGAACTTAGGGGGTCGAATTCAAATTGTTACACATTGATGAATGAAATTAACCTTGAATTCAGCTCTCTGGGAGTGAAACGAGTCGAACGAGATTAAAAATAAAGGAAATTGAGGGTGTTATCGACCAGAACCGAGAAGGGGAAAACTTTAAATGTTCGAGATTGAGTCGAAGAAATTGAGACGAGGAATGACAAAATTGATCTTTGAAATGTGTTTCTTAAGACCTCACGATGCTGTCTGAGGCATCAATTGAAAGAAAACGCTAGAGAATCAGGACCTTCGACGACTGCACAGTATTCTGTGTTCTTCGTGGAATCAAGTTGAGTTCACTGAGATTCAGGTAATGTTTGATGTAATTTGAGTAACAGACCCTAAATTAAGACCCTAACGATACTAATAGATGATTGAATTGAAGGAAATGATGTCGAATTAATGGGAATGGAGTCGGGTTAGCACGCGGGTCGTAGGCTCCGTTTACCAGGTAAACGGGTGAGGAAGGAGACTGTTCACGGGTACTGTAGCAGGCACGTGGCACCCACGGGCAGCCACTCACGGCGGCCCGTGGGGGCGCGTGCGGGGGAATTTCGAGGTGAGGTCAACATGAAACTTGTCCTATTTAATGTAACGAACATTTTGGCTTTGGTTTCGAGTCAATCGGACACCGTCTCGATAATGTTTCGAGGGTCCGAAGGTTTATGTTTCGTATTTAATTAATATTTAAATCCCGGAAAATTATGGGGAATTGATATGATGTAAATTGACTTGTTAGTAACCTTACATAATGATTTTGGACAGGAGTCGTGACAGGACCCGTCCCAATCCCACTGGGACCACACGGGGACGTGCCCCGCTCCCGTCTGACAATGACTCTAAACATACCAAAATTACCCTTAAATAAAAACCGAATACTTAAATAGATAGATACAGTACAACAACAGTGTTTAAAGCGATACTGTGAGACAAGGGAAAGTAAAATACAACACGTGAGCACAGTAGTCAGAGTACATTTATTCGGTGCTCAACCTACCCACAAGTGGGTGTACAGGTGCACAGCTAAGCAAACTAAACCTCTGTCTCCTCTTCCGGGTCCTCCTCCTCTATTTCCGTGTCAGGGTCTGGAGGGGTCAGTAAAACAAGGGTGAGTGGGCCAAAAATAACAGTTTATAAATCAATTTAATAATAAATAATCATAAGGTTTTACCCCTCCGTTTTCCAAATCTTGCATGCAGTGAAAACATAATATTATAATGAAATCATAACCATAAAACCACAATAATAATCGAAAGGAGAAACTAACATATCAGTGCACTGTAAAACCCAACCCAAATGATGTCACGGTTCTAAGGCTACGCGTTGTCACTCAGGGTCTCACACCCGAGACTCTCTAGGTACATCAGCTCCCGGTATCCCGGTCACTGCCTGAGGTATATGAACATGCCTTCCTGAGAGTAAGCAGCCCAACGGGGGTCAACTCCACTCAGTCAGGGCCCCGTGACTACTCCAGGGTCCACCCAGGCCAACGACCCTCCCTGGAGGAGACAATATACACAGGTAGGAAAGTACAGTACAATAACAGTATAGTTTACCCTATGTCCCCCCCCCCGGACATCCCAAAAAAAATCCACATATAATCCAGACGGGTCTCATGCCCAAAACATTGTAATAGCATATATAAACAGTTCATATAAGACTAATCGAAATCATAAGTGGAAAATAGTAAAACAGTTTATGCATGCAAGCCTTTTATAAATCAAACAGCCCACTCACACTCGGTCCTTGCTGCTCAACGATCTCTAAAACCTGTATTATTATACCTGAGGGTTACTTAAGGGCCCTATAACATCAATACCAAGACCCTAGAACAGATCCGCCTCAAAATCGCATCCCGGGAACTATTCCCGGTGCTTCAAACCCCATTTTGACTAATCTAACGATCTCCGATCGACACGAAACCACCTCCATTGGATCCGTATCGTCGAAACCTTGAAAATGGTACTGGCCCTACCAAAATCACTGTTCACACGCGCCCCCACGCGCCCTCACGCGCCTGGTCAACGCGTGGGTCAACGCTGCTACAGTACTGATGACGTCAGCAGTGACGTCATCACTGACACTTGTCAGGTGACACGTGGCATGTTCTGATTGGTCCCTGGTCTGACAACATCTGACAGGATGACGTCATCATGACGTCAGAAGTGACGTCAGCATGATGACGTCATCATGCTACAGTACCGGGTGAGCCCGTTTGACTGGAACCGGGTCGCCGTCGACCCACGGCTTGACCCGATTCCACCGTACGATTCCGGCCACCATTTTCGACGGGGTTCATCCCTATAGGGTCGTCTAGGTCTGTTCTATGGTTCTACAACCTCAAAACTGGAAGAAAACGGGAAGAAACTCACCAGTGCGTCGCTGAAACTCACGGTCAAAGTCCGATCGTCGTCTCCGGCGATCCACGTCGTCTTCGTCGTCCAAGACAGTCCCACACAGCTCGTCTCTCACCCTAGGACATTTCTATCACCAAATAATCGATTTCCTAGCATCAAAACAGGTTGGTTCGAAACAGGGAATCAAAACGGAGCTTTCGGGTTTTGGGTCTTACCGCCGCCGTCATGCCGCCGTAGCCCTCGTCGTCGTCCAGTTATGCTCCTGGGGTCCTCACGGTGCAGACTGGAGCTTCCCTTGAGTCGAGGTGCGGTGGATGTCGAGGTTTGCTTCTTGGATCCGATTCCTCTGTGTTTCGGGTCTGAGTTTTGCACGGTTTGTGCAGGGCAGGGAGGTGGACGGTGGTTGCTGGTGGTGCAAGGTGATGATCAGTGGGTGATGGTGGTGCTGTTGGTGGTTGGCTGGTGTTGTGAGGGCTGCTGGTTCGATCGCCTGGGTTGAGAGAAAATGGAAAGGAAGGTGCACGGGTTAGGGGGGATGGATGTGTGTTTGTGTGTGTTTAAGAGAAAACAGGGAGGTGATCGTGCATGAAGAAGAAAAAGCAGAGGAAATGGAAGGCTGGGATGAGTTTGGGCAGGGATCCAACGGCTGGGGTTAAATGGAGGGAAAATAAATGATTATAAAATGAGGGAATAGTGTAATGTTGCTTTATTGGAATAGTATGGGCTTGGATGGGTGACACTTGTCACTCATCCACTGGTTTGATTTAAATATTAGTTTGGCACGGATTCCCATAATAGATTAATATTTTATTCCGTTGTTCTCGGTTCGTAAATTTCCGCTAAACGCTTCCTTGACCATAACTTCTTCGTACGAACTCCGATTTTGGCGTGTCGCTTGTCTACGGATTCGTGACGTCCCGACCTACGTCATAGTCATGGGTCAAAGTCCAAATTATTTCCCGGGTCAAAAGTCAAAGTTTCCCCCCTCCCTTCAGGGGCAAAATAGTCTTTTTACATTAAAATATTATTATTCTCGGTTCGGGTCGTTACAAGTCGGGATTCCTGGCAAGTGTCGGAAATTACAGAAACGCGTGCAGCTCGGGAAGCGAGCGGTTTGGACGGTGTGTGAGTGGACGTTTGTTTTATAAATTGATATGCATGCATAGTTAAATGTTTTACATGATTGATTGTATGATGTGGTTTGAACTGATGTCACGATTTGTTTGGATGAGTATTTATGATTTAATGAATATTTTAATCGGTCTTTCGGACACATTTTTCGAGGAAATGTGCAAATGGTATTTTGGGCTAGGCCCGAGTCAAAATGATTTCAAAATGAATATTTTGATGAATTGGTAAGTCAAGGATGATTTCTGGATTATTTTTAATGATTTCAATGTGATTTCACGGATTTACGTATAATTGGTATTTGAGCCTGAAACTCTGTTGGGAATGCTTATGACTTGAGTTGAGATCATGGATATGATTGATATGTGTTGTGGTATGAATTGTGTTTGTGATTGTGGATACTGGATACTGGATCGTGTTATGGATGATGCGAGTGCAGTGCCTAGACGTGACTCGGATGTTGCGTGAGTGCAGTTCCCGGGTATGAGACGTCTAGAGGATGCGTGTGCAGTTCCCAGACATGATGGATATGACTCGGATGTTGCGTGAGTGCAGTTCCCGAGGTTGGCCTACGCGTAGTGCAGATGTAACAGTGTGATGGTTTGTGCACTTGTGAATAGTGCGGCTTGATTGATTGATTGATTGAGTACTTGATTGTGCACTTGTGAGTAGTGCTATTTGATGTTGATTGTGATTACGTACTGGTATTGAGTACGAGTTCTGGTCTGTGTGGCCAGGTGACTATGTTTTCATGTGTTTGGCCTGAGAGCCGGGATTTGACTTGTTATGTGGTTTGGCTGGAAAGCCGGTGATTGTCATTCGTATGTTTTTCCCTATGCATGCATGGTTTGATAAACTGGAGGGTAAATGACAGGACCCATCCCAATCCCCCTGGGATTACCGTGGAATGTGCCCTGCTCCCGTCCAACAAGGGGTGTCAGACAAGGGATAACCAAGAGTCACTGGCCAACCGGGGCATCCAGAGTGCGCAAGGACAGATGGAGGAGGTGTGCAATGTCCCAGTCTCTGCTGCAATCGCATCCGTAATCAACCTGAAGGGCATTAAAACCAAAAGCTGTGAGTGGACAAAACCAATAAGTTTATTAAACACATTTATAAGACATTTATGCCCTCCAATAAAAACGTATGCATGCCACAAAAACCAGTAACCAAAACGTTTGCTCAACCGAGCCCTTAGGGCCTTAGCCCAAAAACCGTTAACCAAAAACCAAGTGTGGGAACTCAGCCCAAAACAGTGGAATACCACAACCATACATATTAAAACCATGTGGGCCACCGCCCAAAGCCATAAATATAAATCCATAAATCCAAAACCATTTAGGGTCCCCGACCCGACATACCATTTCATAACCAATAATCCATTTTTACCACATAACACATATCCAACCGAAAAGCCATTTCATAGATCCATTAGTCCATATTTTACCATTACCATCACTAGCATCCCAGATGCTTAGCGTCCCAGACGCTAGACGTCCCTGACGTCATATCTCACGGTTTTATAAGCTACGCGTGCTGCCCGGGGTCTCTCCGGGTCCATGTATCTGACATCCCTGATGTCTGACGTCCCTGACGTCAATCATAGCAATCCTGCTCCTGAGTCATCATACGGTCCGGCTGCTCCGTATAATGACCCCTCACAGGCAATGCACCGTGACTTCCCCAGTGTCTCAGACATCTGGAGGAGACCATCATATATCCTTGTATCCAGATGGTATATGGAAAACAGTTTTATTAAATCCTTTTATCACATCATTACAATGGGCCCCGCCCGAAAATTTCCATAAAACCACATAATTCCATTTAGGGTCCCTGACCCAAAATCACATTTATTACACATAGGGTCCCTGACCCGAAATCACCATTTATAATCCAACTGGGCCTCATGCCCGATTTTATGAACCACTGGGCCCACGGCCCGATTTGTAAACCAACAGGGCCCCTGGCCCGATAACATAACTCAAATGGGTCTCAGCCCGATTTCATATCAACTGGGCCCCTGGCCCGATTTCCTTACCCAACTGGGCCCCCGACCCGATTCTCAAATAGACTCCAAGTCCGAAATTTCCAACATAATTGGGCCTCAAGTCCGAGTTCATATTTCCAATTTCAAAACCATTTCATCATATTATATCCAAGTCGTAAATATGGAAAATTCATGTAAAACTGGAAAACCTCGATTTACGTGCAAGCACGTAAATCGCCTCGAAATATGTGAAACCGTACAATTTACCAACAACCAAATCAACATCATACAATCACAACCATAATCCATATAAAACATTTAAGCATGCATAGAATTTATAAAACCAAAGTCCACTCACAGACCGTTTTAACGGTATGCCTCGATATGCGTGCCACCGGTCCTCCCGGGCCACACCACTATCACCGGGACTCCCAATCCTGTCCAAATCACATTAGAGGGTCACTAACCTCATCATTAACATCCTATCAAAGTCCCGTAATTTTCCCGAATTTTTACTTATTTTTAAACTTAATTTAAAACCTTCGGACATCCCGAATAATATCGAAACGGTGTCCGATAAATACGAAACCAATTCCAAAATGTTCGTTACATTAAATAGGACAGAAATCATGTTGACCTCACCTCGAGATTCGTGCCCACGCGCCGTCACGCGCCGCCGTGAGTGGCTGCGCGTGAAATCCACGCGCCGTGAACAGTGTCACCAGCCTAACCCGTATCTCTGGTAAACGGGTCCAAATTGCCCGCGATACGACCCGGTTCGTATTCTGTCAATTCGATCCTAATTCCTTCAATTGATCATTTAGTTAGTTTCGTTTTAAGTTCAATTATAGGTCTGTAAACTCAATTACACAAATCCTTACCCAGATTCCATCGATTCCACGATGAACACGAAGAACACTCCGGTCACTGTTCAATCATGGGATTCCTTCAATTCCATTTGATTTCCTTAAATTGATTCAACCAGAAGCTTCCATGGACTCCGTTAAGCATTTCCCCCAACTCAATTGCTTCAATCCTGTGCTCAATCGTCACGACTCAAGCTCGATGGCCGGGCACTGTGCAACCATGGAGCTTCATCGATCTCGATCGGTTTCCTTCAATTGATGAACCCAGAAGCATCGTGGGATCATGAGAAGTAGTTTCCCCACCTTAATTCTGTCGTCTAAACACTCCACGATCACGACTCAACCTCGAAACTTCAGAGGCCTCCTCCCTTCTGTTCTTCCTCAATTCGACCCCAAATCCCTTCGTTCTTGTTGCAGATCGATTCGTGTTGATCCTAGGAAGCTGAATGTGAGCTCAATTTCGGTCCTCACGGCCTATAGTTCAAAACCCGACTTTCCCCCCAAAATTCTAAAATCTGAAATTACAGTCTCTTTCTCTCTGTCGATCTCTCGTGTTTATCCAGCTCAACTCACTCTCAACTCACTCACAAAATCGCACACTCAGGTTCAGGAATGGAAGAGGAATTAAGGGTGGGAGAAAACTGGATTTGGTTGTACACGGTTAAGGAAAACAGAGAGGAGATTAATGGATAATAAAATGATTTAATAATTAATTAATAATAATAAACACCATAATTAGGTCTCCCCCAAAACATGGATTCTGGTCTTAAGCCCCAAATTAAGGGATGAGTGACACTTGTCACTCATCCAAGTGTGTTCAGTCACCGGGTACTGTTCATTATTATATTATTATTTTAATCGTAGCCTCGGTTCGTTAGTTCGTTTCCTTGACCATAACTTCGTCGTCGAATCTCCGATTTCGGCATGCCGCCTGTTGTTGGATTCGTATCGACGAGACCCGCGTAACGGTCCTTGGCCCTCGTCCATCGGACCTCCTGATCAAAAAGTCAACATTTGGCCCCTAACATGCCAAATTACCAAAATACCCCTCAACTTCCGAACATCATAACTTTCTCTACGAATGTCGGAATCGAACGTGCCACCTGTCTATGAACTCGTGTCGTCCCGAACTACGTCACGGTCATCGGTCAAAGTCCATTTGACCGCCCGATCAAAAATTCAACATTTTGCCCACAACTAGGGGCAAAACGGTCATTTTGCACATTTTGTCCGATTCCGCCCTACTAAGCACCGTTCAACCTCACTAAACGAGATTAGTGACAAATCTAATCCCGGAATTCGGGACGGGTCGTTACAGTAAATGATGTGTTTCGAACGTATTTGAAATGATATTATTTTTGTCCACTCACACCTTTTCTGTTTTGATGACCCTCCAGGCCGTGGCACAACGTTCGGGGCTAATCACGAGGCGGAGGCATGAGCGGAACTCAGCGCAGTTATCCCTTGTCTGATAGGTGCTGAAGGATAGTTTCGAGACTTCAGTTGACTTATCAGACGGGAGCAGGACCGGACACAGTTATCGAGGTCCAGTTGGGACTGGTCCTGTCACCAGAGGTTTGACCAGAAGGATTTAGAAATTACCACTGGTTTCTTCAGCAAGGATAATATTCTAGGTTCAAGCAGTTTGAGCACTGTGTACAAGGGTCGACTAGAAGATGGGCAGATAGTATTGGCGGATAACAATTTCAGTGGAAGCATACCTAGAAATATTGGCGACTTGACACACTCAATACAAATTCTTCGTCTTCAGAATAACAAGTTAACAGGTATGCATTTTCTTAGATTTACGTGTTAGCAGAGGCACCTGAAGGACACAGCAAGATGCAGAGCATCGATCATCTGCAGGAGAAGAATGCAGGAGCTAAATCAACCATTAACAGGTATGATTCCAATCCTTCTCACTCTAGCTGATGTATCGAGACTAGCTCGATTGGTTTAGGCTAGATTAGATTAGGTTCTTCTTCTTCCTTCAATTCTGGACACTAGGACAGTAGGAATGAAATTGATGATCGATTTGGATGATGGTGCACACCAAGTGTTTGTTAATTTGTATGAATGAAAAGTATTTTTGTTTCTGAATTCTCAGTGTAGAATATCACTACCCCTGAGCTTCCTCTTCAGATTTTTCTCATTGATTCATTGTTTGCAACACATAGACACATATATCCGATTCACACACACACACACACACACACCCACACACACACGCACACACACACACACACACACACACACACACACACACACACACACACACACACACACACACACACACACACACACACACACACACACACACACACACACACACACACACACACACACACACACACACACACACACACACACACACACACACACACACACACACACACACACACACACACACACACACACACACACACACACACACACACACACACACACACACACACACACACTCTTACTGTGAAACGGTTAGAGATGTCAATGACATCATCACACATCAGCAACTTTTACACCTCACTCACACACACATTCCTTGTTGATTTACATTCATTGCACCTCACTTACATTTGCACTCAATAACAGAATGCACACACTTCTCACTTACACGATTACATTTTCTTCATTCACACTCACACACTTGTCCACTGCCACTTGGCATTGTGCCAAGTCACTCAACAGTGATTTGCTTAGTCACTAACAGCCCCTCCTAAGCCAATCACTGGAACCACTCCCAATAATCTCCTTAGGTAGCAAAACCTAAGCTTAGGCAAAGCCTTAGTGAAAATATCTGCAATCTGTTCTTCAGTGTTGCAATACTGAATTGTGATTTCACCATTCTGGATTGCTTCTCTGATGAAATGGAACTTCCTACTTATGTGTTTAGTACTTTGATGAAACACTGGGTTGCTAGCCATTGCAATAGAAGACATGCTATCACACATAAGAACCGTAGGATTTAGTTGTTCCTCATCAAAATCTTGCAACACAAACTTGAGCCATATGGCCTGAGTTGTTGCTTCAGAAGCACTTACATATTCAGCTTCTGCTGTAGATAAAGCCACACTTGTCTGTTTCACAGAAGCCCATGAAAAAATACCACTTCCAAAGGTAAAAGCATACCCAGATGTACTCTTACTGTCATACAGTGACCCTCCCCAGTCATTATCACATAAACCAATCAAGGTTGCTGTTTTCCCTTTCTTGTACTCCAATCCATAGTCCAATGTACCCTGAACATACCTCAAGACTCTTCTTGCAGTACCAAGATGTTTCCTTGAAGGGTTGTGCATAAATCTAGACAGCAGATTTGCTGCAAACATAATGTCAGGTCTAGTTGCTATCAAATACAACAGACTTCCCACAATCTGTCTGTATAGTTGCTCATCTGCCTCACCACTTCCATCATCTCTTTGTAGCCTGTCATTTTTGGCCAGAGGAGTACCTACTGATTTGCACCCTTGTAGACCAAACTTCTTTAGCAAAGTTTCTGCATACATTCTTTGATGAATGTAAATCCCACTGCTGGATTGCAGTACACCCATTCCTAGAAAATGATGCAGTAACCCCAAGTCTGTCATCTCATATCTGTTCATCATGTCCTGCTTAAAGTTGGTCATCAGTTCTTCACTATCCCCTGTGTAGACAATGTCATCTACATAAATAGAAACAATGAGAGTTTCTTCACCCTTCCTGCCCTTTAAATACAAAGTGGCCTCGCTGGTGCATTTCTCAAAACCACACTTTAGTAAATGAGCATCAATCTCCCCATACCAGGCCCGTGGTGCTTGTTTGAGTCCATAGAGAGCCTTTCTTAGTCTGTAAACCTTCTCTTCACTGCCCTTTACTTCATACCCCTCAGGTTGATCTACATACACTTCTTCTTCCAATACACCATTTAGGAAAGCTGATTTCACATCAAGTTGAAATATTTTCCATTCCCTTTGTGCTGCTAGAGCAATTAGGGTTCTGATAGTGTCCAACCTTGCCACAGGGGCAAAGGTTTCATTGAAATCCACCCCTGGTTTCTGAGAGTACCCCTTAGCTACAAGTATTGCCTTATGCTTCTGAACAGTTCCATCCAGATTTAACTTGGTTTTGTATATCCATTTAACTCCAATAATAGGCTTGTCAAATGGTCTATCAGTTAACTCCCAAGTATCATTTTTTCTATCATAAGTAATTGAGCTTCCATTGCATTCTTCCATGCTGAATCTTGAGAGGCTTCTCTGAAATTCTCAGGTTCTATGATACTCATGTGACATCTAGCATAGATGTCACTGAGACTTCTCAATCTCACTGGGGTGTTACTGGTACCCTCACTGGTTTCCTCCCTGGTTTCAGAACCTGCCGTGTGCACAGAAGTTGCACTTGCATTAGGACTAGCATCAGGACCTGCTCCATTGCTTGGACTTGTTGTAACGACCCGTCCTGGGAACTGGGGTTAAGGAAGTGTTTAAGATGAGATTAGTGAGCTTAATCAGTGGTTAGTTGGTCCCGATAGGGTCGTTAGCATAGAATGACGATTTTGCCCCTAGTTCGGGCAAAATGTTGAATTTTAGTTCGGGCCGTCAAATGGACCTTGACCGATGACTGTGACGTAGTTTGGGACGTCACGAATCCGTAGACAGGTGGCACGCCCAATTCCGACATCCGAGGAGGAAGTTATGATGTTCGGAAGGTTGAGGGCATAACCGTAATTTGGCTAAACTAAGGGGAAAAAGTTGACTTTTCGTACGACCGGGATTTTGTATGTTGACCTAGGACTGTTAGGTAGATCTCATCGTCCTGAATTCAACGACAGGCGGCACGTATTCATCGGAGTTAGGATGTGTGCGTTACGGGTCTAGAAAGGTAGTGGCACAATCGTAAATTTGGTACAAAAGAAGGGCAGTTTGGTCTTTTTGCTGCTTGGGGATTTGTGCAACAGAGTGGGACAAGTGGACGGCTGTGATTGAGAGGGGCTGTGGGATGGTGACACGTGGGGAAGCTCTAGTGGTTTCTAGGATTTTATACGGTGCAATTAAACGGGTAAATGTGGTGGTCGTGTTCGAGAAAAAACAGAGACTGGGCAGAGGAATGGAATCGATCGTTGGCCGGGAAGGTGTGATCTTTGTGAGTGTGTGTGTGATCAGAGAGAAGAAGGGAGCTGGTGATTGGGGTTGAGAGTGAAAATTGGGCAAGTATTGTTGTGGGTGAGAGGTTCGATTTCTCTGGGAAACAGAGAGGTGTCGAGGTAGCTGGTGGTGGTTTTGCGGTGTTTTGATTCAAGCAAGGCGGAGAAGGAGGCTAGGGTGACGCTGTGAACGCCACCGGACGCGGTGGTAAGTACGGTGGCTGTCGTTTAGCAGGTAAGCCTTTGATTTTCTCTAAGTGCTCTGTTTTCCCGTTTTACTTAATCCAAAAGTTGTTGATTTTGAGTACGAGTCGAGGCTTTTGGTGGGTGCTATGAGACTCAGGAGGTCCCTAGATGTCGAATAAGCTTGATGCCGTGATGGGGGAGTGTTTGATTAGCTGGGAACCGAAATAGGGGTTTCGGGTAAATTTCTTCGAACTTGAAGTCGACGAGCTAGGGGCTTCGATGTTGATTTTTCATGTGGGGAATAGATTAAGGAGGATTGGACGAAATTTTTGGGATTGGAATGGTTGAAAATGATAGAGGAATGACAGAGAACTGGGTGCACCGGTTCAGACCGGTTCACCCAATGAAGACGATGATGAACAGTGTCTGGGTGCAGGTGCGTGAGGCCCACGCGCAGCCACTTTGGACGGCGCATGGGGGCGCGTGCGGTGGTTTCCGGTGAAGATTCCAACTGAGTTTTTGTTCTAAATGTTATAACGGATCCAATGGAATAGGTTTCGGGTTATTCGGACGTTGTTTCGGGTTAGTTCTGCGGGGTCGAAGGTCTAGGGTTCCGTTTGAAGTACGCTTAGAAGTTCAGGAAAATTATGGGGTTTTAGTATGAGTATCGTGAAGTAGTTAGTAACCTTATATTGGGATTTGGACAGGTTCGGGAAAGCCGAGGAGAGCGAATGGCCGGAGACGGCGTAAGTGCGCGCGTATCGAGGCGACGCTGAAATGGTCTGTGAGTGGACTTTGCTTTCTAACTCTTGATGCATGCATATATGTTTTTAATATGTTTTCATACGTAATGCTATGATTTGATTTATGATTGTGATGGTTTATGGTTTTTGCACGTTTTTCGAGGAAATGACGATTTTCTCGTTTTACGAGGTTTGATAACTATCGTGATTTGAACCTGGTTTGAACGGTTGATTTCGGGATTTGAAATACGGTTGGATTTCAAAGAAATTAAAAGGATTTTGGAAAGTATTTTCGGGCATAAGGCCCAGTTCAAAGTGGTTTTCAGAAATGTGATTTCGGGTTTTGGAATCGGAATTCCGGATGACGATTCAGAATTCGATTCGGGACTCGGAAGGGGATTTTCAGGTTTGGGTTCAGAATGATTATTTCGGATGCTAGCTTACGGAATGATGGTTGCGGACTCGGATCTGGAAAGGAAATGAAGATAATTTCTGGATTTGGATGTGGAAATGGAAAAAGGTTTTCAAACGGTTTTGGATTGGATTTGCTGGATCTGGTTATTGGGTTTAAAGACCCGGATTATATTTGACGGAGGACGGGCCCGGATTGGGTTTAAAGACCCGGATTGAGTTTAAAGACTCGGATATATTGATATTTCCCCCGTAGGCCTGTTGAGTTTAAAGACTCGGGAGTTTAAAGACTCGGGAGTTTAAAGACTCGGATATTATTGAGGCCTGGATTGAGTTTAAAGACTCGGGAGTTTAAAGACTCGGATGGATCCAGCAGGTTCGATGGATGAGAATGTGGTTTCAAATGTGTTTTTGGATTTCGCTGAGACTTGATGATAATGGTTTTCTGATGTTTTGGGCAGTGGCCCGGAGGAATGGTTTTCGGTGGTTTTGGGCTGAGGCCCGGGATTTGGAAAAAGTAAAACGTGTTTGGTTTTCTTACATGGTTTTATGACAGGAAATTGATATGCATGCATTGGTTTTTACGCGGAGGGTATAAATGTATGTGTTTTCTGATAACTGTTTTGAACTTAAACTTTATTTTTGTCCACTCACAGTCTTTTCGTGTTTTCGATACCCTCCAGGTTGTTGCGGTGCGGGCTGTTGGGCGAGAAAGATGGAGACATCATACATACGATCCACAGTAGACCCTGCGCACGCTGGGAAGTTCGGAAGTTTCTGGACGGTCGGGTCGGAACTCCCTTGTCCAATTTACATGTCACACGGAGGTTAGACGTCAGTCTGGCTTTTGTGTCATGTGTAAGTTAGACGGGAGCGGGGTTTAGCCCTTAATCCCGGGGGATTAGGGGTGGGCCCTGACACTTGTATTCTGAGAACTAGAAGTACCAGTTCCAGTCCTTGCTTGAGTTTCTTCTAAGCTCACAGACATAGGAACAAAAGTCTGAGAACTCTGAACATCTCTCCAATCCCAACTTCCTTCTTCATTAAAAATCACACTCCTGGACACCACCACTTACTTTGTAGCTAGATTGTAGACCCTATAACCCTTCTCACAACTTCCATAGCCCACAAATATTCCCTTTTCTCCTGATTCATCCAGTTTCTGTCTTTTCTGTTTTGGAATATGCAGATAGCATATACTCCCAAAAACCTTCAAGTGTGAGACACCATGCCTTTTTCCTGTGAACTTCTCAAATGGTGTCTTTCCTTGCACAGCCTTGGTTGGACTCCTATTCAGGATGTAACCTGCAGTACTTACTGCCTCACCCCAAAACTCATAGGATAGCTTCTTACTGTGCAGCATGGAATTTGCCATTTCAACAATTGTCCTGTTTTTTCTCTCAGCAACACCATTTTGCTGAGGAGAGTAAGCAACAGTTAGTTGCCTCTCAATTCCATGCTCATCACAGAATTCTTGGAAAGCATTTGAAGTATACTCTCCCCCTATCACTTCTTAGCTTCTTCACTTTGAATCCACTTTGTAACTCAACAGTGGCTTTGAATTTCTTGAACACATTTAACACACCTGCCTTGTGTCTAAGGAAATAAATCCAACACATTCTTGTGTGATCATCTATAAAAGTAAGAAAGTAGAGATTACCACCAAGAGTTTCTGTTTGCATTGGCCCACATACATCTGAATGTATGAGTTCCAGTGGCATTGTGGCCCTCCAAGCTCCTTCAGTGTCAAAGGGGGTCACATGGAACTTCCCTGTGATACACCCTTCACACAAAACTTTGTCCCCAACAAGCTTTGGTAGACCAACTACCATATTTTTGTTACTCAACATCTGTAGACTTGAGTGATTTAGGTGCCCATATCTTTTGTGCCACAGCTCCAAATCCACCTTTGATTCAGCCTTCCTAGCCACATGAAAACCATAATCCAGGGACATTTTGAAGCACCTGCTCCCTGTCATAGGGACCCTTGCAATTTTATGCTGCATTTCAGTATCTTCAAACACTTCCACTGCCTGATCTCCAAACACTAAACAGTACCCGTGCTCAATAATTTTCCCTACACTCAACAAATTTTCATCCAGACCAGGTACAAGCATGACATCTCTGATGTACTTGTTACCTTGGCTAGTGTGGACAAGTAGAGATCCTTTTCCAGCAACTTGAACCAGTTCACCTGTCCCTATTTTCACCTTAACAGTCAATTTCCTGTCAATATCAGACAGTAGAGATTCATGACCTGTCATGTGGTTACTACAGCCACTGTCAAGATACCAAACTTCAGCATTTTTCTCAACAGAGGCTGAATGACATGCATAGAACAGGTTTCCTTCCATTTTCTTTTCTGGTTCTTTCACCTGCTGTACCATATGTGCAACTTGCTTGACTCTGCAATCTTTAGAAATGTGGCCCAGTTTTCCACACTTAAAACACTTGAATTTGTTTTTGGTCCAGAACACACCAAAATGCTTCCTATCATAGGTCTTGCAAGTTGGTCTTGGGTCATTTTCTTCTCCCTTCTGAACTTCAGACTCCTGCATATCCTTTGCTCCAAATCTGCCTTTATTGGAACTCCAGGATTTACTGGGAAACCTTTTCTTGTTTCCTCCCTGGGTTCCCCCAGAATGACTTCTGGACTGGTTTTGAAAGCTCATACTAGAGAATGCCTTCTCTACTTCACTGTCATCATGCATTTCTAATCTTTGATCAAATGCCCTTATAGATGCAGTGATACTCTCAACACTAACAGTGTCCAAACCTCCAGTCTCTTCTAGGATTGACACAATTGAGTCATAGGACTTTGTTAGACTAATGAGTATTTTCTGAGCCAAACGTTTTTCAGTAATGGTCTCTCCATAGGTTTTCATCTGGTTTACTACTCCATATAGTCTAGACATGTATGCTGAAAATGATTCATCACTTCTCATCCTAGTATACTCAAAATCCCTTCGTAGTGATTGAAGTTTAACTGCCCTTACCTTAGGATCCCCTCTGAACTCTTGTTTCAGAACATCCCAGGCACGTTTGGCACTTTCTTCATTTGAGATTCTGGGAAAAATCTCCTCAGAAACTGCATTTTGGATCAGGTTCAAGGCCTTGGCATTTCTGATCTGATCTGCCTTGGTCTGAGCCGTCTCTATCACTTCATCATCACTATCATACTCTACATCAGTCACTCCTTGATCAACAATTGTCCATAGATCAGTTGCTTTGAGTGCTGTCTTCATTTTTATATTCCAGAAATCATAATTAACTCCTGAAAACACAGGCAGCTTTGGATCACCACCAAATCCAGACATCTTGCCTTGATCACAAGCAACAGTACAGCTTCTTCTTCACAGCTTCACCACGCCCCAGAGACAGTGATCTTCACTGCTCTGATACCATGTTAGCAGAGGCATCTGAAGGACACAGCAAGATGCAGAGCATCGATCATCCGCAGGAGAAGAATGCAGGAGCTAAATCAACCATTAACAGGTATAATTCCAATCCTTCTCACTCTAGCTGATGTATCGAGACTAGCTCGATTGGTTTAGGCTAGATTAGATTAGGTTCTTCTTCTTCCTTCAATTCTGGACACTAGGACAGTAGGAATGAAATTGATGATCGATTTGGATGATGGTGCACACCAAGTGTTTGTTAATTTGTATGAATGAAAAGTATTTTTGTTTCTGAATTCTCAGTGTAGAATATCACTACCCCTGAGCTTCCTCTTCAGATTTTTCTCATTGATTCATTGTTTGCAACACATACACACATATATCCGATTCACACACACACACACACACACTCTTACTGTGAAACGGTTAGAGATGTTAATGACATCATCACACATCAGCAACTTTTACACCTCACTCACACACACATTCCTTGCTGATTTACATTCATTGCACCTCACTTACATTTGCACTCAATAACAGAATGCACACACTTCTCACTTGCACGATTACGTTTTCTTCATTCACACTCACACACTTGTCCACTGCCACTTGGCAGTCCACTTGGCATTGTGCCAAGTCACTCAACAGTGATTTGCTTAGTCACTAACATTATGAGATAACAATCCAGATATCAGTTACATGGACATGCAACAAACCAGCCATCTAGTTGACTCTTGTGCATTCTTATATATTTATATTTATCATCTATAGGATAATAAGTACGATTATGTAGGTTGCATATTTTCTGCTTAATTATTCCATTCTTTCTATGACACATATATATAACAGGTAATATACCAAGAGAAATAGGGAATTTAATAAGGCTCAAGGAGGTATACCTTGATAACAATAATTTTGAAGGTAATACGTAATGGTTTGTTAATCATTTTGTTTTAGGTATTCAATTTTTGATTACTTTTTATTATGTTTGAGATATAAGAATTTTGAAAGATATTGTGGAAAGATGCGGAGATTAGAACAAAATAAAGGGAAAAGTACATAAATTTTCCAAGTCTTATTCATAAATGAATCAATTGAAATTTTCAACTATCCTCCTATATATACACAATTAATCGTTCTTGGTTTTCCAGAGTGTTTGTTGAAGAAATATATAGATTCCACACCTTTCCATTCATGTCATATCATATCATATCATATCATATCATATCATATCATATCATATTAGATATAAATATATATGCAGAAAATGGAGAGAAGACGTCTTCTTTTGTCGATAATCTTCTTGTTGTTCCAGTCATGTTGTATTATATATGATATGCCCAACTCAATTGTCGAGCCACTAGCTGCAGCAGCAGCAGAAACCAACATCATCACAAACCAATCTGCTCTTGTTGCTCTCAAATCCCATATCACGGGTGACCCTCAGAACATCTTGGCCACCAATTGGTCTGCCTCTTCCAATTCCAATATTTGCAATTGGGTTGGGGTTACTTGCGGTGTACGACACCTTAGAGTCACGACCTTGAACCTCTCTTACATGGATCTTACTGGCACCATTCCTCCCCACCTAGGCAATCTCTCATTTCTTGTTTACCTGAACTTAGACAATAACAGTTTCCATGGTACCTTGCCTCATGGGTTGTCTCAGTTGCGTCGATTGAAGTTGATCAGTATAGGATTCAATAATTTTTTGGGAGCTATTCCATTATGGTTAGGGTCCTTGCCTAAACTTCAGTCAAACTTTTTTTAATGGTAATCAGTTTTCAGGGTCCATACCTGCAGCGTTATTCAACTCATCATCTAATCTACAAGAAATTGATCTCAGCCAAAACCGGCTATCAGGTACGTTTGCACATGCAACAAAACCAGCCATGTAGCTTGTTGGAGATTGAGCATTCTTATATATTTAAATTTATCATATATAGTATAAGTACGATTATTTAGGTTGTATCTTTTCTTTTTATTTCATTGAAATTTGTAAACCCACTTGACTTGACTTGTAAATGGAGCTGGAAATTTCGGAATATGAAGTGCCTCATGCATATATAATCGTATCGATCTCCAGCGGGACATGGTGCTGTGACAGGTAGGAGAAACCCATGGCTAGCTAGCTTAGTAGCTTGTGAGAGGGGTCGGAAACAATGTGATCAATTGCCTATTTGGAACATTAATTTTGCTCTATATATAATGTGATAAAGAAATACATAAGGAAACTGTAAATTTAATGACAATGAGTTTCAATGAAGAAGATGGAAGCGTAATTAACCCTAAATCTTGTCAAAATCATGATAAGATTATGCAAAAGTTTACATTGAAATAGTGTAAAGATGTTTATGCGAAGGTTGTTAAATCCAACAACATCACCATGATTGACCAAAGAAAGAAAAAGCAAAAGAAAATGAGAACGTGGAGATACAACAATTTTGAGAAGGAAAGAAAAAAGCCAAAGAAAATGTTCTATTGCTTGGGCTTGCTTGGTCAAGTTTGTCCTCTCTAGAAATATTTAGGCTTCATTTGTTTTAGAAGCGATTTGTATTTGAATTTTGATTTCATTAATTATAAGACTAAATTTATTGATTTATTACAATATTATATTATGTACAGCATCATGTTGTATAATTACTTTGGTCATTTCAAATTAATGACATTACAGTCATTTTCGTCTCGTTTTCATTTATTAGTACTATATCTAGTTATTTCAAATTTATTCAATCTAACGTTTTTAATTTTTATAGAATTTTTTTATCATTCGACTTCGTATCAAATCAAAACAATTGGTGATCTACTGATGTTCATAATTTAGAGGGTTATTGGCAATTGGTGTACTAATAATCTCATTAATGGCCTCCATAATCATCCCACAATCCTATATGATTTGGACATAATTAATTATCCTCCTTTAATTAATACTAACAACCAAAGTCCAATAAATTTAGAGCCTTTATTTATGAAGAGAATCTGAGAAAATTGACTTGACTTGTAAATGGAGCTGGAAATTTCGCAATATGAATTGTGCCTCATGCATATACAGTCAGCAGGCAGGAGAAATTCATGGCTAGCTTATGGGAGGGGTTGGAAACAATGTGGTCAGTCAATAATAGTT
The DNA here is from genome assembly GCA_032719365.1 of Prinsepia uniflora. NCBI lineage: Eukaryota > Viridiplantae > Streptophyta > Magnoliopsida > Rosales > Rosaceae > Prinsepia > Prinsepia uniflora. Next base: position 81,485,938 of record CM064866.1, on the reverse strand, counting down.
GGCTTAACTAAGACTTTTACTGCCTTCCTTTCTACGTGGCTATCTATCCCCCCCGCACGTATCTGACTCACCCTAGTTAATAAAATTCTTTGACCCTCCTAAATTTGTATTTCAGCTAATTTTCTTATAAACTATTATTACTAATCACTTTCCACCCAATTATTGTATATAGTATATTCCACCACACTAAATTTTTTAATTAATTTTTTCAGAAGAAAATCTGAAATTTGAATGAGCGTAAATTTTTTAATTAATTAATAAAGGGTATATGTGAAAAAAAAAAGCTTCACCAGACCACATTTTAAGCTTCGGTCTCTTCTCATTGAGCCTGAGCCAAGTTTAATCAGCTGGAATTACTAGAATCCAGAAAATGTAACGAATTTATTTGAAGTCTCTTATTGAATCAATATTATGTTTTTAGTATCAAATATATAGCTCCTGTTGAGATGTGAGGAAAATGTCCCACATCGGAAAAGCACAACTACAATTTGTGCCTTATAAGATCTTGGGCTACTCCCCCCATTGTCAATTGGTTTTAGGGTGGAACCTCAACTTCTTACATGGTATCGGAGCGGGGTTATCTCACGTGATTGGCTTAACCGTCACACGTGTCACACGTACCCAATCAAATTGTCACGTGATAGAGTGTCACACGTACCCAATCAAATTGTCACGTGATAGGCTGGAAAATCCGCCACACGTGAGGGGGCGTGTTGAGATGTGAGGAAAATGTCCCACATCGGAAAAGCACAACTACAATTTGTGCCTTATAAGATCTTGGGCTACTCCCCCCATTGTTAATTCGTTTTGTGCCTTATAAGATCTTGGGCTACTCCCCCCATTGTTAATTCGTTTTGGAGTGGAACCTCAACTTCTTACAGCTCCAACCAAATTTGAAATCTAAAATCGAAGTTCCAATGGACCCATTATATACCCTCACGAAGCAGCCCTTTCAATAAATGTATTATATATTGAGATTTAGAATACCTCGCTCTTAGGTTCTTTCTGAGTGGGATCCTGCTCCTTGTTCCTATGTACCAAGCAAGGATATTGAGAAGTTACAAAAAATAAAATGAAACACAAAAATTCATCTGCATAAAGAATGTGACCTCATTTTTGGGTGATGATTCCATGGATGCAGATATGCATTCAATGAAGTCACTATCTAATGGTAATTGATTCCTTCACTACTAGATTTCAGGTTATAAAATCAACCATCAGATGGTGATTCCATTAAAATTAGATGGATGCATCCATATAATCATCACCACTCACATTCATGAAAGTAATTCGTTTTTTTTTTTCCCAAGCCCACAGGACATCGCCTTCTAATCGAGAGAACCACTATCGCTTACATAGAATTATTTTCATTTTCAGCACTAGCAACAACAAATATCATTTACGTGTGAGGGAAGTAATGGACATTTAGTGAATTCGAAGTGCGAAGCAACATTCGCCACCAAAATCTTATCAAAATTCTCAGCTGCTGCAGTCAACCTGATTTCAAAGCGCGCATTGGTGATGCAGTGTATACCTAATGAAAGCCTTGAGAAATTAATGGTTGTACGTACTCTCCTAGTTGTTTTTTGAATATCCGCCAAAGGTATGTGTGAGTCATTCACTCAATCAACCAATGAAATAATACAAAGAAACCAAAGGTATGTTTGAATATCCGCCAAAGGTATGTGTAAAGATGTTTATGCGAAGGTTGTTAAATCCAACAACATCACCATGATTGACCAAAGAAAGAAAAAGCAAAAGAAAATGAGACAACGTGGAGGGAACAACAATTTTGAGAAGGAAAGAAAAAAGCCGAAGAAAATGTTCGATTGCTTGGGCTTGCTTGGTCAAGTTTGTCCTCTCTAGAAATATTTAGGCTTCATTTGTTTTAAGAAGCTATTTGGATTTTGATTTTGATTTCATTAATTATACGACTAAATTTTTTGATTTATTACAGTATTATAGTATGTACAGTATCATGTTGTATGGTTACTTTGGTCATTTCAAATTAATGACATTACAGTAATTTTCGTCTCGTTTTCATTTATTAGTACTATATCTAGTTATTTCAAATTTATTCAATCTAACGTTTTTAATTTTTATAGAATTATTTTATCATTCGACTTCGTATCAAATCAAAACAATGGGTGATCTACTGATGTTCATTAATGGCCTCCATAATCATCCCATAATCTTATATGATTTGGACATAATTAACTACCCTCCTTTAATTAATACTAACAACCAGAGTCCAATAAATTTAGAGCCTTCATTTATGAAGAGAATCTGAGAAAATTGACTTGACTTGTAAATGGAGCTGGAAATTTCGCAATATGAATTGTGCCTCATGCTTATGGGAGGGGTTGGAAACAATGTGGTCAGTCAATAAAATTCTACGTAGCTAGACACAAATTCTTTGACTCACCCTAGTCATGGCTAGCCTTCATTTTGATCAAACCCCTTTCTACGTAGCTATCTATCTATCCCCGTATCTTACTCACCCTAGTCAATAAAATTCTTTGACCCTCCAATTATTGTATTTCAGCTAATTTTCTTATAAACTATTATTATTAATCACTTTCCACCCAATTATTGTATATAGTATATTCCATCTAATTATTTCTATTGAAAAGTTTAGAGAAAAAATTGACAGCCAAATAAAAATTTCATGAAAGAACTGGTAAAATAAAATAATATTAAATGGGAGAGATTTTATAGACATTAGGCACATACTAGACACGAATTGGCAGGGGGGGATTAATTAGAACCTGATAACATTGTTGTACCACACAATTTTTTTTAATTAATTTGTTGGGAAGAAAATCTGAAATTTGAATCAGAGTAAATTTTGTACATGTGAAATTGTCTTGTCTTGTCAAAGAAATGCGAGCAGCGTAGTTAAAATACCAACTCCGATATATGGCTCTGCTCAAAATTTGAAACATAGCATCGAGGTTTCAACGAACCCCTTCTATACGCTACTAATCAACCCTTTTATTACCAAGATCAGATTACGCGTAATTTAATTGTGCGTCAGCGTGGATCCCGATCCTTCTATATATAACAAACAAGGATATTTAAGTTGGAAAAAAAAAAGTTACACAAAACGGACATCTCCAAAGATGAATGTAGGGGATGCACTTAATTTCCACATATCAAAATTCACTTGACCCGACTTGTCGTCAACGGAGCTGGCGTTTCATGCGACATGCCGGAGAAATTCATGGCTATCTTGATAGTGCTAGCTGGTGGGCTTAACGGTTGGGTTGACGAAGACATTACTAAATTTGTTGATATATTACAATATTATATTGTGCACATTATAGTATTTTTTTAGTTACTTTAGTAATTTCATGACTGTATGCATTACCATCATTGTAATTTCCTTTTATTGGTACTATATATCTAGTTATTTAAATCCATATTCAATCTAATGTTTTCAACAAATTAAAAGTTGGTAGAGGTTTTGGCACTTGGCCGGCGTACTAATAATCTCATTAATGGCCTCGATAATCATCCAATAAATTTAAAGCCCTCAAGAGAATCTGAGAAAATTGGAAGAATTAGCAAACGTTGATGGAAGTCATCCAACTTTTCTTCCTTCCTCGATCAGGACGTACAACTAATAAGAGAAAACGTTCGTTGTGATGGCTGCAAAGCATACGTACAGTTGCATATGGAATGTGAGTATGTGAAGTAAATCATACTGGACCATCCTGGACTTGAACCAGAGACCTCGCCCGTGAAATAAATCATCGCACCTACGGTCCAACCAATTGGGAGAGAATCAATAGATTCCTTTTCGGGAGCGATTCATCCTTCCCGAACGCAGCATACAACTCTCCGTTGTACTGCGCTCTCCAAGTGTGCTTGTTCCTCCCTTCTTCCTTACCATGGCAAGTCTTTGTGAAATAACTCCGATGAGAAGAAAAAAGAAGGCGTTAAGAGACCCTCCTGGCCCAACCCTAGACACTCTAAGATCATTTTTCAAACCTGCTCCAATTTCGAGTCAAGAGATAGATAAATAGACACATCCCATTGCACTGATCGGGGGCGTTCGTAGTGACTGAGGGAGTCGAAGACCAAGAAGTGAGTTATTTATCAGCCAAGCATTCTTCTTACGGCTAGATACGGCTAGATCCAATCTCCTGGTCCCTGCGGAAAGGAAAAAGAATTTCACGTTCTTCCTTTCGGGAAGGGAGGATTAGGAAAATCCTATTGATTGCAGCTTTCTCCAGACCTCCGGGAAAAGCATGAAAAAAAAGGCTCGAATGGTACGATCCGTCCGTCACCCCAGAATGAAAGGGGCGATCTCGTAGTTCTTGGTCTGTGAAGATACGTTGTTAGGTGCTCCGTTTTATTTTCCCATTGAGGCCGAACCTAAACCTGTGCTCGAGAGATAGCTGTCCATATACTGATAAGGGATGTATGGATTCTCGAGAAGAGAGGAGCCGTGGTTGTCAGGACCCACCCCGGTTTCACCCCGAAACCCGAGGTAAATCCTGCTCCCGTCTGACTCCTCGACACAATACCAAAGTAAAGCTGTAATGACCCGTCCCGAATATCGGGATTGAATATTAATTAATTATGGTTTAGAATGACTAATCGGGGATTAGTTGAGTGAAATCGGACGAAACGTGCAAAATGACCGTTTTGCCCCTAGCGTGGGCAAAATGTTGACTTTTAGTTCGGGCGGTCAAATGGACTTTGACCGATGACTGTGACGTAGTTCGGGACGTCACGAGTTCATAGACAGGTGGCACGTTCGATTCCGACATTCGTAGAGAAAGTTATGATGTTCGGAAGTTGAGGGGTATTTTGGTAATTTGGCATATTAGGGGCCAAATGTTGACTTTTTGATCGGGAGGTCCGATGGACGAGGGCCAAGGACCGTTACGTAGGTCTCGTCGATACGAATCCAACGACAGGCGGCACGTCGAAAACGGAGTTCGGGTGACCAAGTTACGGGTCACGGATGTCTAGGGGTAAAATGGTAATTTGTCGAACGGAGGGCAAAAGGGTCTTTTAACATTGATTCTTGCTACCAGATTGTGACATTTGTCACTTTGTCATCTCCCATACCCCAGCTGCTAACATTGAAACGGGAATCATGGGAAACACAATTATACCACTTTAGACACAAATTCCCTAAATTATGGGTTGTCTTAATCATTATCAATTAGCAGCTAATTAACCCGTGTCTCAGCCTCATTGTGCAATTGGGAGACTGAGGAAGCCGAATTGAGAGAGAGATTCGAGTGACAGTGAGGTCTCTGGGGGAATTTTGGTTCGAAAATTCAGAGAATTTGGGGGACTTTCGAATTCGGGATTGTGAGCCGTGAGGATCGAAATTGATGATTCAATTCGACTTCTGGGATCCATACGAACCTTTCTGCAACAAAAACGAAGTGAAACGGTGTCGGATTGAGGATGAACTGAGCTTCCATGGCAGCTTCAATTCGAGCTTGGGTTCGACGGGTTAGAGGTAAGAATTCTTCGAATTGATCTTGCAAAAACATTCAATACACTCTCACGATGCTTACCCTATGAATTAATTTGGAAATCAGGGACGGAATTGGTGAACCCGAATTGGAAACCCGTCAAGGATCGATCGAGAGTCGTGAGGATTTAGACCATGATTCGAGTAATTGAACTTACAGAACTCAATTAGAGATGGATTAGAAGGGATCAGTTGAAAGAACGGATTTAATTGGTGTCGAATTGGGTGAGTTTGAACCGGGTCTGTTCGCAGGTTTTTCAACCCGTTTACCAGACAAACGGGCGAAGGGGACGACTGTGCTGGTTACTGTAGCTGGCGCGTGGGTTTCACGCGCAGCCACTCACGGCGGCGCGTGGGGGCGCGTCCGGCCTAGTCTCAAGGTGAGGTCAACATGACTTTTGATCCTCTCAGTGTAACGAACATTTTGACGTTGATTTCGATGAAATCGGATATTGTTTCGTTAATATTCCGCGTATCCGAAGTTTTGTTTTACGTTTAAAATACGTATTTAAATCCCGGAAAAATTGGGGAAAATTATATGTTGTATTTTGAAATGTTAGTAACCCTCTATAATGATTTTGGACAGGAGTTGTGATTTCCAGATTTTACGGAAAAACGTGCAGCTCGGAAACGGACCGTTTTGGACGGTGTGTGTGAGTGGACTTTGTTTTCTAACTGTGATGCATGCATATATGATTTTTATGACTTATTATATGATTTTATATGCTTGGGCATGATTTATGTTTCAATCTGGTAATTTCTCGGTTTTATGATTATTATATTATTATTATTGGGTGATTTTCGAGAAATTACGAAATTTGGTAAAAATGATGTTTGGACTTGGTTTGTGAGTCCGGGATTAAAATTGGTTGGAATTGATTGAAAATAATGGTTGGACTCGGATTATTGAGTCATGGATCGAAAAATGATGTGATGACTCGGGAATGAGTCAAGGGTCAATTTTGTGGATTTACGTGAAAATGGCAACGGAGGTTGCAACGCATGGATTTGCGTGATAATGATATTTTGGGCATGATAACCCAAGTGAATAGTAATTTTGACTCGGTTTTGGAGTCACTTGTGAACTTGATGAAATTAATGATTTTTGTGATTTTATGAATCAGTCTTTCGGGCACGTTTTACGAGGTACGTGCAAATGATGTTTTGGGCTAGGCCCGGAGTCTAAATGATTTCTAAAATGATGTATTGACTTGGTTGGTGAGTCAATGATGATTTTTGGATTATTCTATTGATTTAAATGTGATTTTAACGGTTTATGTGTAAAAGGTATTTTGGGCTTGAGACCCAGTTGAGAATGACCTTGACTTGGTATGAAGTCAAGATTTGATTGAAATGTTTTGGGATGTAATTCCCGGGATGGTGTTCATTGTGATTGTGATATTCCCAGACGGTCGGTACTTGGGGGGATTACCCAGACGACCGGAGCTTGGGGGATGTGATTGTAGGATCGGGAGTTGATCCTATGGTAGTCAGCTTCTCGGATGATACTGAGCCTGGATGTACCACTCGGAGGTGTCAGATCCTGGGGATGTGTTCGCCCAGAGGTGACTGAGCCCGAGGAGGTTGAGCCCAGAGGTGTTTATTCCCGAGAGAGTGACTGGATATTGGCCTACGCGTAGTGCAGCACTTGTGAGTAGTACAGTTTGATTGATTGTGCACTGGTGAGTAGTGCAGATGTGATTGGTGATATTTTATGCACTTGTGAGTAGTGCGGATTGATTGGATTGATATATTTATTGTGCACTCGTAAGTAATGCTGATTGGTATTGATTGTGATGATGTACTGGTTTTGAGTACGGGTTTTTGGTCCTTGTGGCCAGGTGATTATGTTTTCACATGTTTTGGCCTGAGGGCCGGGATTTGATGTTTTATAAACTGATTTGGTGAACATGAGTTTTATGGACCATTGGAAAATATGTTTTGATTTTATCGGTCACTCATGTTTTACGTTATGCATGCAAGATTGTGAAAACTGGAGGGTAAGATTGTATTTTGAAATATGTTTTTATAAGAGGTCATTTTTGTCCACTCACACCTTTTCTGTTTTGTGACCCTCCAGGCCGTGGTACGACGCTCGGGACTGATCGTGAGGCAGTGACAGCAGCAGAAATCCGCGCAAACATCCCTTGTCTGGCAAGTACTGAAGGGGAGTTTCGGACCTTTAGTTGACTTGTCAGACGGGAGCAGAACCGGGCACGGTTTTTGACGTCCAGTTGGGACGGGTCCTGTCAAATTGGTATCAGAGCATTTGGTTCTTGATTTCTGTTGATACGTCATGCCTCCGAGTCGTGCGTCCCGTACACGGTCTGATGATGAGAGGGGCGAGAGTAGTGTTAGTAAAGGCCCAGATATTGAGCGAGCTCGACGGTTAGGAGCCACTGTGTTTCGTGGTGATTCGGGACCGGATGGTGCCGAAGATTGGCTTACTCGATTGGAAAGAATTTTTGAGGTCATGATATGTCCCCTGGAGGACATGGTACCCTTAGCCACTTTTCTTTTGGATGGCTATGCTTATAGGTGGTGGCATAGTTTACAATTGACTGGCTGGGATGCCCGTACCTTGGCATGGGATGCATTCCGAGAGCGATTTTTGGATCAGTTTTATCCTCGCTCATTTCGGAACGCTAAGGAGGTTGAGTTTCTCCAATTACAGCAAGGGAATCGGTCAGTGGTCGATTATGAACAGAAATTTTTGCACTTATCTAGTTTCGCTCCTCTGTATGTGGCTACTGAGGAGGATAAGTGTCGAAGGTTTGAGCAGGGGTTGAGGAATGAGTTACGAGGTGCTGTAACTGTTGGCTCGTATTCTACCCTGAGGGAATTATCGGATGCTGCTATCCGAGTGGAGGCTACTATTTTACCTGTGCCAGAACAATCTTTGGGCTCTAGACGACGCCGAGAGCGTCAGGATACTGAACAGATAAGTCAGGAAACATCGAAGCGAGTTAGGATACTCTTGTGTCGCAACCCTCGGTGGGTGTTCATTCGGGTGGAACTTCAACCCAGTCGACAAGTAAGCGGCGTGGTGGGGCAAGTCGCCTCAGCACTGCCACTTGTCACTTTTGTAGGAAACTTGGACATTTGCGAAGGAACTGCCCCGATCGACTTGACCGTAGGTCAAAATAATTGTATTGATACATGTTTTCACGATACCTTGTAAAGAGTTTGTATTGTCCATTTGTGTTGTAATATTGTATCATGTGTTTTGGGTGTGTCGGACTAGTGTGGGCCCGGATGGTTGTTTTTGTTAACAGTTTGGTTTGTAGATGGGCGTGTTGGGCCCAGAATAAATTTGACCCGGGGATGAATATTGGTGTTATCGTTTTGGATCATCCTTGGTTTTCCCTAGGTGGGATGGCAAGGGTAGATATGAGGTAATCAGTGAGAACCCACAGTCGCGGCATGTCTCGTCGTTGACTGAACTTTCTAATTGTGGGCGTTAGTTGTCAAACGTTGTGACAGTACGCGAATTAGATGAGGGTGTCAGACCTTATGGTTCCTAGTAGTTAACCGTGTGGATCCTAGGTGGATCGGGTTTGTGATGTCATGGACATTGGGCATTGTGACGATCCAGGATCGTGATGTTCATGGTCAACTGACGTCGTGATGGATCTGGACCGTAATCCTGCTGATCCAATTGTGTAGAGAGTTTGTCACTCTTACTCCGGTATGTGAGTCGTAAATGACGGGACCGAACTTCTTTTCGAAGTGGAGCCCTTTGTGGTATATTATACGAGTGAGTAGGTTTCCGAAGTGGTCGGATTTTGTCAACCTTAACCGTGTGGTTGTTGGATTGGCTTCCTTATGAAGTCAACCGAGTATAATGAATGGGTAACCGATAGGTTCGGTTTTGGTGCGTCCGAGTGGACGTGAACGAGATTTCGGGTTTTGGAATCGAATTTCTGGGTGACGATTCAGGATTCGATTTTAGAACTTGAAAGTGGAATAATGGATTTGGGTGCGGAATGATTATTCCAAATGCTAGCTTACGGAATAATGATTTCGGATTCGGATTTGGATATGAATTAAAAATGTGATGTGTGGGTTCGGATTCGGGATTTCTTACGAAATTGCGGATTCGAATTTGGAATTGGGGGTGGAGTTTCGATTTGTCTCTTGTTGGTTTGGGCACATGGACTCCATTATTGGAACGTGTTGGGCTATGACCTAGGTGGTTGTAGTCTTGTCAATGGATAGATGTATGTACCTTGTTTATGGTTTGGGGTACGATACTTTGCAGACTTGTGGTGTCGGGTGACGGTATACGGTTATACCAGTAGTACGTTGGTGAACGTGTTAGTAGTCGGCTTAATCCTGATACCATTGGATGGGTTGTGAACGTGAACTGGACATTGAACACGATGCACTGGGCGGAGTGATTCTGATGATTTCAGTGATTGTTTGAGCAGGTGCTCTTAGCCATGGTTGGCTAGTATAACTCTAGTGTTGAGTTGTGTGATCACTGCTAGGCTGGTGTTCAGTGTGTTCCAGTTACACCGTCTGTTTGAGTGTGATGACGGTATGCGTATACTCAGGATGAGTGAGTTGGTGGTTAGTGTGACCGCAAATTGCTTTGCGGCGAGATGTTACCTTGTCGTGACCTTACCAGCATCTGGGATCGCTGAGGGGGTGACAGTTGTGGTTACTGCTGTTGGTATTGGTCGTAGGATTGAGTTTGCCCTGCGAGGGGAGATCATGTTGTTGATCTTGTGCTACATTGACGGACGTTGTAGTATGATGTGTTGTCACTGATTTGTTACTGATTGGCGCTTTACTAGGGTGGTAAAGCTTGGTGGTGACAATTTGGCTTGTGGTGTCAGCATGGACTGACTAGTGAGTTTTGGTGACTCTCTATGAGAGCGGATGTCAGGGCACAGTAGTGATTACGTGGGGCCGTCAAGCTGAAAGAGTCAGCTTAATGGTGATATTGCCAATTTCTGGTGATCAATTTCACTCGATGTAACACCCCGGAAATTCGAGGATTTCCATATTGTAATTTATTGTGTGAATTGACGATTTTACCCCTGTGAATGGTATGGTCAAATTGTTGACTTTTTGATTGAGGAACTAAATGGACTTTGACCTATGACCGTGACGTAGTTCGGGACGTCACGAGTTCATAGACAGGTGGCACGTCCGATTCGGACGATCAGGGTGAAAGTTATGGCTATCGGAAGTTCAGGGGCATTACCGTAATTTGGACTCTCGGGGGAAAATGTTGACTTTTCTTTTGACAACTAATTTTCTGTTGACTCAAGGACCGTTGGGTAGGCCTCGACGTCCTGAGTCCGTAGACAGGCGGCACGCCGAAATCGGACTTCGTACGAGGAAGTTATGGTCAGAAACGTGAATTCGGGAAGTTCGTGTCTCGGTTTTCGTGTCGAATATTATATTCAGAAATTCTGTTTGAAGGACACCTGGGGAGTGACAAGTGTCACTCACCCATTGGCTAGATTGGATCAGATCCACTATTGAATTAATTAACATTTGAACCAGCTTTAAATTTCAGCCTTTGGATTGGAAACCCCAGATCAGATCTCAGCCCTTGATCTAATCTGGAGATTCAATCTGAGCCGTCCATTTCCTTCCCTCCATTTCTTTATAAATCATACCCGCAGAGCACATTCTGCCATTTCGATCCAACCTTTCCAGCAAACCATCCACTCTCTGTGTCTGTGTATTGGGGACTTGCCGGCGAGGCTGAACGGTGGCAGTGAGCACGGCGGAGGACGGCGGCGTGGGAGGAAGCAGGGGAACCCGAAACGATTTCAACCCAGATTTCTGGTAAATCCTTTCCCACGTTTAAACTGGTCAGTGATCAATCCTAATCAACTCTAGGAACATCCAGGAACCTTCTGGAATCGAACTCGTGGCCGGTGGAGCTCAGGGCGGTGGCAAAACTGCGACGGGAGGCCAGAGTTGTTCTTCAAGGTAGGCCCTCGATTCGATCCGTGTTTCTCAATTCTAATTACTTAGAACTAATCTAGGGACTAAGACGAGTATGTAGGAATTGAAAGGACTGAAAATGACCCAGAAATGAAGGAATGGCAACCGGGTCTCGGTCGCGGGTCTGATCGACCCGAGTTGCAGGAAAACGGGTCAACCCGTCTGATGACAGTGGTGCTGACGTGGCACCCTGTCAGTCTGTCAGATGACGTGGACCAACCGTGAGCCGACATATGTCACATGTCAGTGCACAGTCAGCACTGACATGTCAGTGACGTGGACCAGTCAGGGACTGCCACGTGTCACTGACATGTCAGTGACATGGACCAGTGCCGTGCTGACACGTGGCACATGTCAGATCTGACACGTGGTCTGACAGATCAGTGAGGTGGACCAATCAGATGGTGACACGTGGCATCTGTCAGAGTCTGACATGTCAGACCTGACAGCTGTCAGATGACGTCAGCATGACGTCATGCTGACGTCAGCAGTGACGTCAGCGATGACGTCAGCAGGAACTGTTCCTGCGTTGACCGCCGCGTTGACCGGCGCGTGGGGGCGCATGTGAACAGTGTTTCTGGTGGGACCACCACCATTCTTTAGGTTTCGACGATCCGGATCCAATGGCGGTGGTTTCGGGTCGATCGGAGATCATTAAGTTGGTCAAAATAAGGTTTATTGCCTTGGGAAGCGCGTTCGGGCGGCTTTCCCGGGTCGGTTTCGACCTAGGCTTTCATGGTTGAATGTTGGGGGTTTAATTTGACCTTTACGAATACTTGGATTTGACAGGGATTGTACATTTGTACCAGGACGAGGGTATACGTTCGGTTTCTAGCAGGATTGTACTGTGAGTGGGCCATTTTCTTAAACCCTTGTGTGCATAAATGTTTTCTGGTTTTATTATACTTATTCACATGCTAAAACAATGATGGTTTTGATGATATTAAAAATATGGTTATGGCACGTTTCACGGTATTTGGGCTTGAGACCCGTCCGATGAAACTGAATGATTGGTTCGGATTCTACCTATGTATATATATGTTTGCATGTGGATATCAATAAAATGTATTTGTTACTGCACTGTATAGATCCTTCCATATTATATTGTCTCCTCCGGATGAGGTACCCCGGAGAGGTCACGGACGTCTAGTACGTCCAGCGTCTATGACGCTAAGCATCGGGGATGCTGTACCCGAACGGGGTTCGGGGATTGAACTCGGAATTGAGACCCGAGTGGCACGCGTAGCCTTGTGATTGTGACCTATTGGACGTCAGGGACGTCAGACATCAGGGATGTCGGGATTGGAGTGTATAGTGCAGCAACTAAAATTATGGTTATGGTTTTGCTATATGCCTTATGGTTCATATTATGTGGTTTATGATTTTGGAATTATGGTGCACGCATATTTGGAAAACGGAGGGGTAAATTATATGTTTTACTTATCAAACGATTTCATAAACTTGTGTTTCGGTCCACTCACCCTTACTGTTTTGATAACCCCTCCAGGTCGGGAAACTGAGGTAGAGGAGGAACCAGAGGCTGAGGCATAGATCTACTTCTGCGTACCTGAACCCCTGCTGGGCGGTGTACCCGCAGGATTACTTTAGAGTCGTGCTCGCAAATTTGTAATTTTGGATTATATCCCTTGTCTGACATTCGTTTAATTCGGATTTTATGTATGACTTTAATTTGGTTATTTATGCTTTTAAATGTTTTGAGGTTAAAATTGGTATGAATTATTGGGTGTCAGACGGGAGCAGGGCACGTCCCCTTGTGGTCCCTGTGGGATCGGGGCGGGTCCTGTCAGCTTGGTATCAGAGCACTAGGTTGTGGTCGGTACTAGGGTATTGGTCTGCATGCTAGACTAGCGATTAGTACTAGTTACTTTTCGACTTTTAAGAATGTTGTTTTCTGATCTATGCCTCTTGACAGTTGGTTATGCCTCCTAGGAGAATTCCGCATACTCGAACGGACGAGGATCTAGAAAGAGAGATGGAATGCGCGAGCATCGAAAGGGCTCAACGTTTGGGAGCCACTCCTTTCTGCGGGGGATCAAACCCCGAGGATGCTCACGACTGGATCACCAAGTGGGAGAGGATCTTCTCGGTGATGCACTGCCCTCCGGGCGAACGAGTGACTCTGGCGGCCTTCTTACTGGAGGGAGGAGCCTACCAGTGGTGGCATGGACTCGAAATGTCCGGGTGGTCTGTCCATACCACTACCTGGGAAGCTTTCCGTTCCAGGTTTCTGGACCAGTACTACCCGCGATCCTTTCGCGCGGCGCGGGAGGCGGAATTCCTGCGGCTGGAGCAGGGTGACATGTCTGTTTCAGACTACGAACAAACATTCGGGAGACTTTCCCGGTTCGCTGCCTCATTCGTAAGCACGGAGGAGGACAAATGCCAGCGGTTTGAGCTTGGACTCCGAGGGGAGATCCGGGCCAGTGTGACTGCTACCACTCATGCTTCTCTGAGGGATATGGTCGACGCAGCGGTGCGTGTCGAGGCCAGTCTGGCGGCACACCAATCACGACAACCTTCGGGGGAGGGGCGACGTCAGGATCGCCCACATCATGGGCCATCGGGCCGGAAGAACAACAGGGGAGGGAGCTACAGAGGAGCACCCTCATCCTTCAAGGGTCGTGGCTGGTCGGGTCGACGTGGAGGCTCTCAGGGCAGAGGATCTGGACACAATTCTGGGCAGCACTCATCTTGGAGTGGTGCAGCTGGTGGGCATTCGGGCAGGCCAAGGCCAGTAACTTGTTTTGCTTGCGGAGAGGAAGGCCACTATGCCTGCGATTGTCCGCAGTTGTCCAAAAACAACGACGCTGGGGGCTCGAGTGTGGTGCAGAGCACGGCGTCCCACACTAACGGAGGTCGCGGTCAGGGAGGTGACCGTGGTGCTGGACGTGGCGCGCGCGGGCGCGGACGGAACGGAGGGCCGAGGGCCCAAGTGTTTGCAATGACCCAGCAGCAGGCGAGGACTGCTCCAGGCGTGGTCACAGGTACACTACATATCTTTAATTTTCTTGTACGTGTATTAATGGATGCGGGGGCTACACATTCTTTTATTTCGAGGAGTTGTGCTGGTTTGCTTGATTGTGTGGTATCAGCCTTAGATTGCGAAATGGGTGTTGGCACCCCGATGGGTACCGTGTACCTTGTGAATCAGGTGATTCGGAGGTGCCCGGTAAGAATTGAGGATGTGGATTTACCAGCAGACTTAATTATTCTGGATATCCACGACTTCGATATAATCCTAGGGATGGATTGGCTGTCGGAGCACGGATCGCTCATCGACTGCTGTAGCAAGCAAGTAATTTTGCGGAGCCCGGGTTTGCCGGAAGTTATCTTTCAGGGGGAACGTGATGGTTCGCCTCCTGAAGTGATTTCGTCACTTACTGCTACCAAACTTCTACGGAAGGGATGCCAGGGTTATCTGGCGCATGTCGTGTCGGAACGGGTCGATACTCCGGTTATCGACGAAATACCGGTGGTCTGTGAGTTTCCGGACGTATTCCCGGAAGACTTACCTGGATTGCCACCATCGCGGGAGATTGAGTTTACTATTGAACTACTCCCGGGTACCCGACCTATATCCCAGGCACCATACCGGATGGCGCCGGCCGAGTTACGGGAACTCAAGACTCAATTGCAGGAGTTGGTAGGTTTGGGATATGTCCGACCGAGCACTTCACCGTGGGGAGCACCGGTGTTGTTCGTGAAGAAGAAGGAAGGAAGTCTCCGTTTATGTATTGATTATCGACAACTCAACAAGGTGACATTGAGGAACCAGTATCCTCTACCCAGGATTGATGACCTTTTCGACCAGTTGCGGGGAGCTCAGTGCTTCTCGAAAATTGATTTGCGGTCTGGGTATCACCAACTGAGGATTTCGGAGGAGGATATTCCGAAAACTGCTTTTCGAACCCGTTACGGGCACTACGAGTTCCTTGTTATGCCATTTGGTTTGACGAATGCTCCAGCAGCATTCATGGATCTGATGAACCGGGTCTTCCGACCCTACCTGGATAAGTTCGTGATTGTGTTCATCGATGATATTTTGGTATACTCGAGGAGTGCCCGTGCACATGAAGAACATCTACGGTTGGTCTTGGAGAAACTGAGACAAGAACAATTGTATGCCAAGCTGAGCAAGTGTCAGTTTTGGCTGAGCAGTATTGGTTTTCTGGGACACGTGATATCAACGGATGGGATTTGCGTGGATCCCCAGAAAACAGAAGCGGTGACCAACTGGGCTAGACCGACAACGGTGACCGAGGTGCGGAGTTTCGTCGGATTAGCAGGCTACTACCGGAGATTCGTGGAGGGTTTCTCCAAAATTGCTGCACCATTGACTCGTCTGACTCGGAAAGGAGTAAAGTTTATCTGGGACGAGCAGTGCGATCGGAGCTTTCAAGAGTTGAAGGATCGATTGACCACTGCACCTGTCCTTGCATTGCCGGACGACAGTGGAGAGTTTGTAGTTTTCAGTGATGCTTCACTGCAAGGTTTGGGCTGCGTGTTGATGCAAACTGGCAAGGTTATCGCCTATGCATCCCGGCAGCTGAAGACTCATGAGTTGAACTACCCTACCCATGATTTGGAGTTGGCGGCGGTGGTTCATGCTCTCAAGATCTGGAGACATTATCTGTTCGGCGCAACGTGTCGAATATACACCGACCACCAGAGTCTTAAATATTTATTCACTCAGAAGGAGCTCAACATGAGACAACGGAGATGGTTGGAGCTACTGAAGGACTATGACTGTACGATCGAGTACCATCCGGGTAAGGCCAATGTGGTGGCGGATGCACTCAGCAGGAAATCAGCGGGAACTATTGCACACCTTGGGATGGTGTATCTTCCCTTGTTAGTGGAACTCCGGAAGACGGGAGTTATTTTGGGTACGGATGCGCATGGAGCTTTGTTGGCCAGCTTCCATGTGCGACCAGTACTGATTGATCGGATCATCGAAGCACAACTGCAGGATCCGATACTCTGTATTTACAGAATTGAGGTCGATGCGGATGGGAGACAGGATTTTACCATCCGGGACGATGGAGCACTGGTGAAATTGGGCCGTTTGTGCATACCTGCAGTGGCAGAGTTACGGGCCGAGATACTTGAGGAGGCCCACAGTTCGGCCTATGCTATGCATCCGGGAGGTACAAAGATGTACCGTACCCTCCGGAACCATTATTGGTGGCCAGGAATGAAGAAGGATATTGCTGAGTTCGTGAGCAAATGCTTAACCTGTCAGCAGGTTAAGGCGGAACGGCAGAGACCGTATGGGGCTATGCAGCCACTTCCGATTCCTGAGTGGAAGTGGGATCACATCACCATGGACTTCGTCTTTAAGTTACCGAGGACTCAGAGTGGAGTGGACGGAGTATGGGTGATCGTGGATCGGTTAACCAAATCAGCCCATTTTCTGCCAGTTCAGGAAACCTATAAACCTAACCGACTGGCTCAGTTGTTTGTGAAGGAAATCATACGACTTCATGGTACGCCGGAATCGATCGTGTCTGATCGTGATCCGCGTTTCACTTCCCGGTTCTGGCGGAGTTTGCAAGCTACTTTGGGAACAAACCTACGTTTCAGTACTGCTTTCCATCCACAGACCGATGGACAGTCTGAGAGAACCATTCAAACCCTGGAGGACATGATGAGGTCATGTGTACTACAGTTTCAAGACTCTTGGGATACTCATTTGCCATTGATGGAATTCGCTTACAACAACAGCTATCAGGCAAGCATCGGGATGGCACCTTATGAGGCACTGTATGGCCGACAGTGCAGGACACCTATCTGCTGGACGGAGGTAGGAGAGCGGGCGGCTGTAGGGCCGGAGATAATGGACTTAACCATGGAAACTGTTCGCGTGATCAAGGAAAGATTGAAGGTGGCACAGGATCGCCAGAAGAGTTATGCCGACCGACGGATTCGAGACTTGGAGTTTGAAGTGGGAGATTTTGTCTTCCTGAAGTTGTCTCCGTGGAAAGGGATTATCCGTTTTGGCCGACGGGGGAAACTGAGTCCGCGTTTTATCGGACCTTATGAGATTGTGGAGAGAATTGGCAGAGTTGCATACAGATTGGCACTACCCCCAGAACTATCAAGAGTTCACGATGTTTTCCACGTATCGATGTTGCGGATGTACGTACGTGATGCTTCTCATGTACTTGGGGAACAACCTGTCGAACTACAGGAGGATTTGAGCTTTGAAGAACAACCAGTACAGATCTTGGATCGGAAGGACAAGGTACTACGACGGAAGACGATCCCTCTCGTGAAAATTCTCTGGAGAAACCAGAACGTGGAGGAAGCCACATGGGAGCCTGAGGCTCAGATGCGAGAACAATTTCCTCATTTGTTTCTTTGAAATTTCGGGACGAAATTTCTTAAGGGGGGAAGGTTGTAACACCCCGGAAATTCGAGGATTTCCATATTGTAATTTATTGTGTGAATTGACGATTTTACCCCTGTGAATGGTATGGTCAAATTGTTGACTTTTTGATTGAGGAACTAAATGGACTTTGACCTATGACCGTGACGTAGTTCGGGACGTCACGAGTTCATAGACAGGTGGCACGTCCGATTCGGACGATCAGGGTGAAAGTTATGGCTATCGGAAGTTCAGGGGCATTACCGTAATTTGGACTCTCGGGGGAAAATGTTGACTTTTCTTTTGACAACTAATTTTCTGTTGACTCAAGGACCGTTGGGTAGGCCTCGACGTCCTGAGTCCGTAGACAGGCGGCACGCCGAAATCGGACTTCGTACGAGGAAGTTATGGTCAGAAACGTGAATTCGGGAAGTTCGTGTCTCGGTTTTCGTGTCGAATATTATATTCAGAAATTCTGTTTGAAGGACACCTGGGGAGTGACAAGTGTCACTCACCCATTGGCTAGATTGGATCAGATCCACTATTGAATTAATTAACATTTGAACCAGCTTTAAATTTCAGCCTTTGGATTGGAAACCCCAGATCAGATCTCAGCCCTTGATCTAATCTGGAGATTCAATCTGAGCCGTCCATTTCCTTCCCTCCATTTCTTTATAAATCATACCCGCAGAGCACATTCTGCCATTTCGATCCAACCTTTCCAGCAAACCATCCACTCTCTGTGTCTGTGTATTGGGGACTTGCCGGCGAGGCTGAACGGTGGCAGTGAGCACGGCGGAGGACGGCGGCGTGGGAGGAAGCAGGGGAACCCGAAACGATTTCAACCCAGATTTCTGGTAAATCCTTTCCCACGTTTAAACTGGTCAGTGATCAATCCTAATCAACTCTAGGAACATCCAGGAACCTTCTGGAATCGAACTCGTGGCCGGTGGAGCTCAGGGCGGTGGCAAAACTGCGACGGGAGGCCAGAGTTGTTCTTCAAGGTAGGCCCTCGATTCGATCCGTGTTTCTCAATTCTAATTACTTAGAACTAATCTAGGGACTAAGACGAGTATGTAGGAATTGAAAGGACTGAAAATGACCCAGAAATGAAGGAATGGCAACCGGGTCTCGGTCGCGGGTCTGATCGACCCGAGTTGCAGGAAAACGGGTCAACCCGTCTGATGACAGTGGTGCTGACGTGGCACCCTGTCAGTCTGTCAGATGACGTGGACCAACCGTGAGCCGACATATGTCACATGTCAGTGCACAGTCAGCACTGACATGTCAGTGACGTGGACCAGTCAGGGACTGCCACGTGTCACTGACATGTCAGTGACATGGACCAGTGCCGTGCTGACACGTGGCACATGTCAGATCTGACACGTGGTCTGACAGATCAGTGAGGTGGACCAATCAGATGGTGACACGTGGCATCTGTCAGAGTCTGACATGTCAGACCTGACAGCTGTCAGATGACGTCAGCATGACGTCATGCTGACGTCAGCAGTGACGTCAGCGATGACGTCAGCAGGAACTGTTCCTGCGTTGACCGCCGCGTTGACCGGCGCGTGGGGGCGCGTGTGAACAGTGTTTCTGGTGGGACCACCACCATTCTTTAGGTTTCGACGATCCGGATCCAATGGCGGTGGTTTCGGGTCGATCGGAGATCATTAAGTTGGTCAAAATAAGGTTTATTGCCTTGGGAAGCGCGTTCGGGCGGCTTTCCCGGGTCGGTTTCGACCTAGGCTTTCATGGTTGAATGTTGGGGGTTTAATTTGACCTTTACGAATACTTGGATTTGACAGGGATTGTACATTTGTACCAGGACGAGGGTATACGTTCGGTTTCTAGCAGGATTGTACTGTGAGTGGGCCATTTTCTTAAACCCTTGTGTGCATAAATGTTTTCTGGTTTTATTATACTTATTCACATGCTAAAACAATGATGGTTTTGATGATATTAAAAATATGGTTATGGCACGTTTCACGGTATTTGGGCTTGAGACCCGTCCGATGAAACTGAATGATTGGTTCGGATTCTACCTATGTATATATATGTTTGCATGTGGATATCAATAAAATGTATTTGTTACTGCACTGTATAGATCCTTCCATATTATATTGTCTCCTCCGGATGAGGTACCCCGGAGAGGTCACGGACGTCTAGTACGTCCAGCGTCTATGACGCTAAGCATCGGGGATGCTGTACCCGAACGGGGTTCGGGGATTGAACTCGGAATTGAGACCCGAGTGGCACGCGTAGCCTTGTGATTGTGACCTATTGGACGTCAGGGACGTCAGACATCAGGGATGTCGGGATTGGAGTGTATAGTGCAGCAACTAAAATTATGGTTATGGTTTTGCTATATGCCTTATGGTTCATATTATGTGGTTTATGATTTTGGAATTATGGTGCACGCATATTTGGAAAACGGAGGGGTAAATTATATGTTTTACTTATCAAACGATTTCATAAACTTGTGTTTCGGTCCACTCACCCTTACTGTTTTGATAACCCCTCCAGGTCGGGAAACTGAGGTAGAGGAGGAACCAGAGGCTGAGGCATAGATCTACTTCTGCGTACCTGAACCCCTGCTGGGCGGTGTACCCGCAGGATTACTTTAGAGTCGTGCTCGCAAATTTGTAATTTTGGATTATATCCCTTGTCTGACATTCGTTTAATTCGGATTTTATGTATGACTTTAATTTGGTTATTTATGCTTTTAAATGTTTTGAGGTTAAAATTGGTATGAATTATTGGGTGTCAGACGGGAGCAGGGCACGTCCCCTTGTGGTCCCTGTGGGATCGGGGCGGGTCCTGTCAGCTTGGTATCAGAGCACTAGGTTGTGGTCGGTACTAGGGTATTGGTCTGCATGCTAGACTAGCGATTAGTACTAGTTACTTTTCGACTTTTAAGAATGTTGTTTTCTGATCTATGCCTCTTGACAGTTGGTTATGCCTCCTAGGAGAATTCCGCATACTCGAACGGACGAGGATCTAGAAAGAGAGATGGAATGCGCGAGCATCGAAAGGGCTCAACGTTTGGGAGCCACTCCTTTCTGCGGGGGATCAAACCCCGAGGATGCTCACGACTGGATCACCAAGTGGGAGAGGATCTTCTCGGTGATGCACTGCCCTCCGGGCGAACGAGTGACTCTGGCGGCCTTCTTACTGGAGGGAGGAGCCTACCAGTGGTGGCATGGACTCGAAATGTCCGGGTGGTCTGTCCATACCACTACCTGGGAAGCTTTCCGTTCCAGGTTTCTGGACCAGTACTACCCGCGATCCTTTCGCGCGGCGCGGGAGGCGGAATTCCTGCGGCTGGAGCAGGGTGACATGTCTGTTTCAGACTACGAACAAACATTCGGGAGACTTTCCCGGTTCGCTGCCTCATTCGTAAGCACGGAGGAGGACAAATGCCAGCGGTTTGAGCTTGGACTCCGAGGGGAGATCCGGGCCAGTGTGACTGCTACCACTCATGCTTCTCTGAGGGATATGGTCGACGCAGCGGTGCGTGTCGAGGCCAGTCTGGCGGCACACCAATCACGACAACCTTCGGGGGAGGGGCGACGTCAGGATCGCCCACATCATGGGCCATCGGGCCGGAAGAACAACAGGGGAGGGAGCTACAGAGGAGCACCCTCATCCTTCAAGGGTCGGAGCTACAGAGGAGCACCCTCATCCTACAGACGGGAGCAGGGCACGTCCCCTTGTGGTCCCTGTGGGATCGGGGCGGGTCCTGTCACTCGAGGTGGTCGAGTGTAGTTAGTATGACGTGCATCGGTGAGGTGACGTCTGAGTGCAGACGAGTTCTGCGTTGGCTAGTGGGTGTACAGGTGTACACGTGTTGTGAGGCCCATTTGTTTTCCACGAGGTAGTTGTGGAATACGAGTAGTTGGAATTTCGGGGACGAAATTCTTTAAGGAGGGAAGGTTGTAATGACCCGTCCCGAATATCGGGATTGAATATTAATTAATTATGGTTTAGAATGACTAATCGGGGATTAGTTGAGTGAAATCGGACGAAACGTGCAAAATGACCGTTTTGCCCCTAGCGTGGGCAAAATGTTGACTTTTAGTTCGGGCGGTCAAATGGACTTTGACCGATGACTGTGACGTAGTTTGGGACGTCACGAGTTCATAGACAGGTGGCACGTTCGATTCCGACATTCGTAGAGAAAGTTATGATGTTCGGAAGTTGAGGGGTATTTTGGTAATTTGGCATATTAGGGGCCAAATGTTGACTTTTTGATCGGGAGGTCCGATGGATGAGGGCCAAGGACCGTTACGTAGGTCTCGTCGATACGAATCCAACGACAGGCGGCACGTCGAAAACGGAGTTCGGGTGACCAAGTTACGGGTCACGGATGTCTAGGGGTAAAATGGTAATTTGTCGAACGGAGGGCAAAAGGGTCTTTTAACATTGATTCTTGCTACCAGATTGTGACATTTGTCACTTTGTCATCTCCCATACCCCAGCTGCTAACATTGAAACGGGAATCATGGGAAACACAATTATACCACTTTAGACACAAATTCCCTAAATTATGGGTTGTCTTAATCATTATCAATTAGCAGCTAATTAACCCGTGTCTCAGCCTCATTGTGCAATTGGGAGACTGAGGAAGCCGAATTGAGAGAGAGATTCGAGTGACAGTGAGGTCTCTGGGGGAATTTTGGTTCGAAAATTCAGAGAATTTGGGGGACTTTCGAATTCGGGATTGTGAGCCGTGAGGATCGAAATTGATGATTCAATTCGACTTCTGGGATCCATACGAACCTTTCTGCAACAAAAACGAAGTGAAACGGTGTCGGATTGAGGATGAACTGAGCTTCCATGGCAGCTTCAATTCGAGCTTGGGTTCGACGGGTTAGAGGTAAGAATTCTTCGAATTGATCTTGCAAAAACATTCAATACACTCTCACGATGCTTACCCTATGAATTAATTTGGAAATCAGGGACGGAATTGGTGAACCCGAATTGGAAACCCGTCAAGGATCGATCGAGAGTCGTGAGGATTTAGACCATGATTCGAGTAATTGAACTTACAGAACTCAATTAGAGATGGATTAGAAGGGATCAGTTGAAAGAACGGATTTAATTGGTGTCGAATTGGGTGAGTTTGAACCGGGTCTGTTCGCAGGTTTTTCAACCCGTTTACCAGACAAACGGGCGAAGGGGACGACTGTGCTGGTTACTGTAGCTGGCGCGTGGGTTTCACGCGCAGCCACTCACAGCGGCGCGTGGGGGCGCGTCCGGCCTAGTCTCAAGGTGAGGTCAACATGACTTTTGATCCTCTCAGTGTAACGAACATTTTGACGTTGATTTCGATGAAATCGGATATTGTTTCGTTAATATTCCGCGTATCCGAAGTTTTGTTTTACGTTTAAAATACGTATTTAAATCCCGGAAAAATTGGGGAAAATTATATGTTGTATTTTGAAATGTTAGTAACCCTCTATAATGATTTTGGACAGGAGTTGTGATTTCCAGATTTTACGGAAAAACGTGCAGCTCGGAAACGGACCGTTTTGGACGGTGTGTGTGAGTGGACTTTGTTTTCTAACTGTGATGCATGCATATATGATTTTTATGACTTATTATATGATTTTATATGCTTGGGCATGATTTATGTTTCAATCTGGTAATTTCTCGGTTTTATGATTATTATATTATTATTATTGGGTGATTTTCGAGAAATTACGAAATTTGGTAAAAATGATGTTTGGACTTGGTTTGTGAGTCCGGGATTAAAATTGGTTGGAATTGATTGAAAATAATGGTTGGACTCGGATTATTGAGTCATGGATCGAAAAATGATGTGATGACTCGGGAATGAGTCAAGGGTCAATTTTGTGGATTTACGTGAAAATGGCAACGGAGGTTGCAACGCATGGATTTGCGTGATAATGATATTTTGGGCATGATAACCCAAGTGAATAGTAATTTTGACTCGGTTTTGGAGTCACTTGTGAACTTGATGAAATTAATGATTTTTGTGATTTTATGAATTAGTCTTTCGGGCACGTTTTACGAGGTACGTGCAAATGATGTTTTGGGCTAGGCCCGGAGTCTAAATGATTTCTAAAATGATGTATTGACTTGGTTGGTGAGTCAATGATGATTTTTGGATTATTCTATTGATTTAAATGTGATTTTAACGGTTTATGTGTAAAAGGTATTTTGGGCTTGAGACCCAGTTGAGAATGACCTTGACTTGGTATGAAGTCAAGATTTGATTGAAATGTTTTGGGATGTAATTCCCGGGATGGTGTTCATTGTGATTGTGATATTCCCAGACGGTCGGTACTTGGGGGGATTACCCAGACGACCGGAGCTTGGGGGATGTGATTGTAGGATCGGGAGTTGATCCTATGGTAGTCAGCTTCTCGGATGATACTGAGCCTGGATGTACCACTCGGAGGTGTCTGATCCTGGGGATGTGTTCGCCCAGAGGTGACTGAGCCCGAGGAGGTTGAGCCCAGAGGTGTTTATTCCCGAGAGAGTGACTGGATATTGGCCTACGCGTAGTGCAGCACTTGTGAGTAGTACAGTTTGATTGATTGTGCACTGGTGAGTAGTGCAGATGTGATTGGTGATATTTTATGCACTTGTGAGTAGTGCGGATTGATTGGATTGATATATTTATTGTGCACTCGTAAGTAATGCTGATTGGTATTGATTGTGATGATGTACTGGTTTTGAGTACGGGTTTTTGGTCCTTGTGGCCAGGTGATTATGTTTTCACATGTTTTGGCCTGAGAGCCGGGATTTGATGTTTTATAACATAAACTGATTTGGTGAACATGAGTTTTATGGACCATGGGAAAATATGTTTTGATTTTATCGGTCACTCATGTTTTACGTTATGCATGCAAGATTGTGAAAACTGGAGGGTAAGATTGTATTTTGAAATATGTTTTTATAAGAGGTCATTTTTGTCCACTCACACCTTTTCTGTTTTGTGACCCTCCAGGCCGTGGTACGACGCTCGGGACTGATCGTGAGGCAGTGACAGCAGCAGAAATCCGCGCAAACATCCCTTGTCTGGCAAGTACTGAAGGGGAGTTTCGGACCTTTAGTTGACTTGTCAGACGGGAGCAGGACCGGGCACGGTTTTTGACGTCCAGTTGGGACGGGTCCTGTCAAAAGCTCACTCAAAAGCACCCAAAACTCAGTCAGACGTAGGAGAAACTAGACAACATATCCCGAAGTTAAAGTTTACAGAGCATAGAACGGAATACAAGGAAATAAAAACCGATAATAATTACACGCACGCGGAAAGACTTAAACCACTCCGGGATCCCTCACGTGACTTCTATGCCTCGGACACTGCCTCGACGTCAAGACCCCGCGCTAACTCCACAACCTGGAGGGCAAGTTAAAACAGAAGGTGTGAGTGGACCATAATAAAAGAAAGTTCTAAAACATTTATCAGAAAACCCAGTTTAACCCTCCGAAAGTGTCCTCGCTCTCCACAATAGAAACAAGCATCTCTACCAGGTCCACCGGTCTGCCTCCCAGTAGAAGCAACTGAAGTAGCACTCGCCTGAGGTGTCGGCTGTACCCTGGCTCCCCGAAATCCAGAACCCTGAAAACTGCCTGGTCTGCCATACCGGGCTCCACCAGCCGATGACGAACCACCAAAATTACCCCGCTTCGGGGCCCTCTGACTCAATGCTCCAGGAAATGAATGCTCTCGGCGTCGAACACTGCCCGAGTACTGTGGCCTAGCAGGCAAACTGGTCTCAACCCTGACAGCAGCATCAGACAACTCCCGGAATGTAGCAAAAGAGCCGGCTGTCACTATGGCTCGAATCTCACCTCGCAGGCCCAACTCAAACCTACGGCACTTCTCGGCTTCAGTAGCCACAAACGCAGGAGCAAACCGAGACAACATCTGAAACTTCCGTTCATACTCCGCCACTGTCATATTCCCCTGCTGGAGCTGCAGAAACTCCGCCTCCTTGGCATCCCGGAAAGAGCGGGGATAATACTGATCTAAAAACCGCTCCCGGAACGTCTCCCACGTCACCGTATGTGCATCCCATCCGGACAACTCCAGCGTATACCACCACTCATACGCTGCTCCATCCAGCAGAAACGTAGCCAACAAAACCCGGTCCTCTGGAGGACAATGCATCACCCCAAAAATACGCTCGAGTCGAGTAATCCATCGGTGAGCTTCCTCTGGGTCTGCCCCACCGCTGAAAGTAGTAGCCCCAAGTCGCTGGGCTCACTCAATCGAAGCACTCTCAGTCCCTCTCGCCGCTTCGTCTTCAGGTCGTGGAGGGGGTTCACGTCTCGGAGGCATGATCGATCGTACGCTGAAAGAGGCATAGAGTTAGTAAAACAACCTAGAGACGACACAAACCGACAAACCTATGCTCTGATACCAATTGTCAGGACCCACCCCGGTTTCACCCCGAAACCCGAGGTAAATCCTGCTCCCGTCTGACTCCTCGACACAATACCAAAGTAAAGCTCACTCAAAAGCACCCAAAACTCAGTCAGACGCAGGAGAAACTAGACAACATATCCCGAAGTTAAAGTTTACAGAGCATAGAACGGAATACAAGGAAATAAAAACCGATAATAATTACACGCACGCGGAAAGACTTAAACCACTCCGGGATCCCTCACGTGACTTCTATGCCTCGGAC